>CM075852.1:105422368-105589868 GCA_037975125.1 Latrodectus hesperus | reverse complement strand
GGCTCTATAACGCCAAAATTTAAAATAAAATACACTAAAAATCAAGCTAATTAAGGAAGGGAAATTAAAAGATTTAACTTGTCTCTACTCAAATATCAAGGTTTAAAATTAAATTTTTAAATTAACAATTAGTAAAAAATAGAAGTACTTCTTTGTCAAAAAGAACAAAAACCCATTAATGGGAACTAACCACGGAGCTAGTTAAACTTATTTTTATATCAGAAGGAACGATGGACGAAAAACTTTAAAACAGGTTTATTCGTAAAAAATTAAGAATGTCTTATTGATTTGATGTCTATTACTTTTTTTTAACTAAATTAACTATTATTTTTATACTTTATTCAAAACTATTACCTCTTTACTTTATTGAAACAAAAAATATTATTTCCCTATCATTGAGGCAAATTTTGTTGCAATTCCTTCTTCTTATAGGAAAACTATGTAATATTGATTTATTCAAAACCGATTCCACAGGAAAAAGACGAATCCTTCAAAGTGAATGAATGATTATATGAAATAAGAATACGAGAATGTATTCTATGCGACATCTTTTTATCTTTATATCTGAGTTGATTACTATAGATGGGAAGTTGATATTTGATATCGTCGCTTGCAATATTCACTTGAAACTGGTATACAGAAAAGACAAATAAATGCTCAAATATTCAGTGATTGTTGCATGCATGGTTCTTATTTTCTCTAAGGACGTTTTTCATCCAGATGGTGTCAAGGACTGAAAATAGAATGCCATACATATCACTTATCTTATAAATTTTAAAATATTTGGAAATAAAGGAAAATATATAGAAATGGGCTACAGAGAAGAGTTTTACATAAACATTGAACTGGAATGACTGTAAAAATCAAAATTGAATTTTGGTGCATACAAGGACATATGAATTTATTTTATACCGATTATGAATTATGAAAAGTGATATGTATTGATAAATATATTTACATTCACATATTTTTCGCAATCCATTTATACTCATAAATGAATCGAATCCATCATCCATAACCAACTACTTATAATATGTTTAATAATTTTATGTTTGTAGACATTGGTTTGTATATTTACTCATTATTTAGAAAACACTTGAAATACAAATCATAAATCGCCAATCCATTTAAGATGAAAAATGAAAGTAACAGATCTTTACTAGAAGAATCAAAATTTTTTGTTATAAAAATTCTCATAATGCATGCAATGTAGAAATAGTTGTTTAAGTAGTAATTAAAATCAAATCTTTAAAACTGAGAATATCGTAAGTAACTACAATTGTTTTTGTCAATTGAAGACTAGCAACTATTCTCTAACTATTATTTCGGAAAAGATTAATTTCGAATAAAATTTGATAGTTAAATTTATTTATTTTTTCACAATTGTGCTAAAATACTATATACATAATACTCTTATATTTATCTCTTACGATTGCCTATTACTATCATGCCTTTTCACTCATAGAATAAAATAAATTTCAAATGTTTATTGGATGCCTACAGTCAGTAAAATGATAGCTAAAATTGTCTTTTAACCCTACTTTCAGATAATTGTTTGTTTTAATTCTTATTTTCTCACTACCATATAAACAGGAAATGAACTTTTACGTAAATAACTTTGAAACTATTTATCTAAATGATTCTGAAAACGCAGAGAATTATTGATTTGAGAGTTATCTGTATCATCTTGGATATTTATTTAGAAAGTAGTTTTTTAAAATGTTTACACATTCAAAAAAGGGAATTATATTTCGGACATTGAATGTAGCATTATTGCAAATGGTGTTATGTAAATATTGTTATCAAGAGTTTTTAATTAATGCAAATAATTTTTAATGTTTCTTTCGCTAGAAAAGTGATGTATTTCGAATATAGAAATATAATAAAATAACACAGAGAAACAGCAATTAAGATACTTTACAAATATTGTTTTTAGATATAACTTTCCACACTAAATTAGTTTATCTTTATTTTCTATAAATACATTAAAAAAGTTATTTAGAGAAACATTGCTATATCTTTTGTAAAAACTAAACACATAAAGTAACATTCTTCATAAATTTAATTTTTTCAAACTATCTATATTAGGATTGATTAATCTAATGTACTACATGGATATTTCAAAACTATTTGTTTTACTATTTTATTACTTTGTAAATAAAACCTAAAGTTCTCTACTGTATGTATTGACAATCTCATTTCAGATATTTCTAGAATGCTCGTAAAAAATAAATGGTGTGACCAAATAATTATATGATAATTATTTATTAACATGACAGAAACATTGTCATTATTTAAACAGAATCAATATTTAACTTTTTTTTTCTTTTAGATTGTTTTTACTTTATATTTTAATTCTGTTATAAGGAATCAAAACTATAAATAACAATATATCTAGAACACATTACGCAAAATCTTAGATATTATTACATTCAAATTTGCTCCCTCTCGTATATTATTCAAATGACTTACACTATTTTCATTTAAATTTTTCCAGAATACATTCTACAGCATCTAACATTCATGCATTCCGAAATTGCCTAACAGTGCAACACTATAGTTCACAGAGTCCATAATCTAGTTTCTACTCTTATCTCCACTTTTTGTGGACATTCTCATCAGTTTGTGACAAAAAGCATCTCTTAGTAATGAAACCCTAATGGTTGGAGTTATTTATTCGCTTTTGTGCTTGGGAAGAAGCCAAGTCCAATATTGCCCAAGAAGGGGGATCCACCGAATTCGGGGAGGTCTTTTGTCGGTATATAGACAGCAGGCGTCATTAAGACTGGGTTCTTGAAGAATCTTCTGTTCCGAGGCAAAATTACTTAAAGAATTCTATGAGAATTCGCATCGAATATTCTTGGAGATATAATAGCATCTTTATACCAGAAACTGTGGCAAGTATTTGCTGCATTTGATTTTTAAATAAATTTGTTATAGTGGTTTTTTGCTTAAAAATTTATAAAAAGTTAATATTTTAATATTATTCCGTTATCTTTGCCATAAAAATATGATTTGTATAGTTCAGTTTTAAATACAGTGTGATATGAATCGATCAAATAAAATAACAAAGTAAACATAGAAAGAATTTTTGACATTTTTTTGGGGATTTGCTTGAAGCCAGAAAAATAACTGAATAATTAAAAATAACTTAATAAGCAAAATCAAATTCTTCTGAAAATAAGAGAGAAAAATGTTTCGATTAAATATGCAGATAATTATATCGCTTATTTAAAAAATATATATATCAAGAAACTATCGAAAATTATGGTTAAAGTTAAGACATTCTTATGGTAAGTAAGCAGAATAAAGTAATTTATTTTTTGAGAACGATTAGAGAAATTTTATACTGCCTATTTAAAATCTGATATTTAAGTTTTAAATATTATTAACTTAACGAGAATCTTAAAATATTAAGAAAAATATTTGGATTTGTATTATTATTTAGACATCATGTTAAAAGAATATATTCAAACCCATATTTTTTTAATTGTTAGCATATATACTTACAATTAAAATGCATAAATAAATTTTACATAAATTTTATTACACTGGCCTGAAATATAATATCAATGAAAATTTGCTTTATAAAGAAAAAGTGAATAAGGTCTTACTTAATTATGTCATTTTAGTAGCTTGAACAAAAATGTCTTATATTTCTAATCATGAGTGTTTTAGAGTGGAAAGTAAAAAGGTGTAACATTAATAAATTAAGTAATTTTAAGAATCAATGAGTTAAATATTAAGAAAAATGTGTGGACTGTTCTAAATAACTTTATACGTATTGATGAATTTGATAATTTTCAGAAAGTTAATTATAATACTATTTGTTAAATTAGAATAACGCATATTGGTTACAGTTAACATATTATAGAAATATTTATTAATAATTCTTCCTTTTTCATAGTCTAAATTAAAATAATGATCAAATTACAAACAAAAAAATCGAAATAATATTATTACAGGTATGACAATGTATAAATGAAATTTTATGAAAGTGAATATTCATTTACGAAAGTAAATAAATTTCTATTATTGGATTTTGTACATATATTCATTGATAATTCAACTCATGTATTGTAAATAAGGTTGTTAAATTATTCTTCACATTCAAGAAAATTGAAACGATTGCATCATTAGTATTTATTAAATATTTAGGAACATTTGCCGCCTTTTCAGAATGTGCTTTAAATTAAAGTTAAATTATTACGTTTTAGTTCTGGAAAAAGAATAAAACTCTATTATATCTTCCGTCACATAATGAGTTATTTAAGCATTTTTTCTTGGGTTACAGCTTTTTTTAACAGAAACACAGTCATTTACTTTAACTTACTTTTTACTTATTTTTACTAATAAACATCAATGTTGTAATTTTTTGTTAAATATTATTCCTTTATAAATAACAGATGTCCTCATAAGTAATTTGGTTAGTGTAGGGGCCAGACAGAATGTCCAGATAAAAGCTGTCCAGAGAAATTTAGATAAGCCGTATCAATTGGATAGAACATAAACAAAGAGGTGTAACAAGCATCCGGGACTATTATTTTGATAAATTCCCTACAAGGAAGCCCGTCTGCTTAGTTTATTCCACGCTTATGATTATTAAATTCAACAACGATTGGAGTGTTGTGAAGAAAGTTGAAACTGAATCACAGATGAGTGAAAATAGGTTTTCGTGAGTGAAAACTCAAAGTTCAAACACTAACAGTCAAATTGCTACGTGTTGTGGTTTGACGTATGTGCCCTAGAACATATATTGTCAGAATTGATAGCGGTTACAGTAATTTCGCAAAGGTAGAATCATGGTCTGTGAATGTTTCTCGTAATATGGACTGAGTCCCCTGAAAATAGTTCATGATATAGGTTCAATGCCAACTCCTACCATCCTATTCTGGACAACAATGTGCTTTGAAAATGGCGAAAACCGATGGAACTGATCTGCCTAGAGTGTCGATATATATATATATATACATATATATATATATATATATATATATATATATATATATATATATATATATATATATATATATATATATATATATATATATATATATATATATATATATATATATATATATATATATATATATATATATATATATATATATATATATCGGTTTTCGCCATTTTCAAAGCACATTATTGTCCAGAATCGGATGGTAGGAGTTGGCATTGAACCTATATCATGAACTGTTTTCAGGGGACTCAGTCCATAGAGAGAAATTTTCAAATTCACGGGAAATCCGAGTTGATATATTTCAGTCAATATTATGTTTGACTGAAAAAGGATGTATAAATTTGTATTTTTTCCATCTGCATAAAAATATTACAATTTTATGTTTTATTTAAACTTTGAGATTTTTATTTTTCATTTCCAATCAATATTGTTTCATTGTGTGAATCTATCGTATTATTAAAAATGTGTAATGTAATGCAAAATATACCAGCATTGAAAATTTCAAATTATTTTTATGAAATATATTATCGTCTATGTGCTTTGTTAATTTAAAATGTATTGGAGAAAACTTTAATACATTGTTTTGTAGAAAAACTAATATATTTTTTCGTTAGCTCTTTTTACCTTCAAAGGGGGATCTCAAGCAATATAAAAGTAGTCAATGTCTCTTGTATGTTTGGTTTTAGTGCCTTAGGTGACATATTAAGCACTTTTCTTGAAGACGCGTTCTTTTCTTGAAATCGTGAAATATATTCTTTAAAGTATTTTTCAATGAAGGAGTACTTTTCTTAATGTACTATCAAACAAATAATGCTCTTAAACTTTATTGTTAATGTAAAGTTTATTTGTTTAAGTTTTGAGTTTTTACTTTTTTCCTTTTTGTGTAACGGATTTATTTTATGTTTTAATTAAAATATTTCATCCAAAATGCATATGAAAAATTTAAAAAGTTCAAGCATTTTTTTGAAATTTAAAATATTTATACTTTTTAATAGCTTCGTTTATGGTTTCCCGTTGACAAATGCATTTATAATAATGTAATTTTAAGAGTATTTAAATTCATTATATAAAATGGTTCATGAATATTAAAAACCAAACTTAAATTAATATAGGATTTTAGTAACATGTCTGCATGTGCTAAATATTCAACGTTATTCCAAAAAACTTAGTAGATTTCAATGGAATGCATAGCATTATTATATTTTTATAAATTATGGAATCAAAAATATTAATTTTGATTCTTTGTGATTATAAACTATTACACTTTTCTTATATTTCCATGAGATAATAAGATAAAGAATATATATTTCTTAAAACAGTGCAAATTTAAATGAAGAGAATTTATTATTTGAAAATTTTGAAGATAAAATAGTTTTCATAAATTTAATAACAGAAATAAATTAATTTACATGTTAGTTCAAATATAAAATTACATTAATATTAGATAAAACAAATGATTTAATAAATCAATGGTGTATGAAGAAGCACTTAGGAAAAAATGTATTTATGTATTACATATTTGTTTTATTTATATTGCTATTATTTGTCGAATATTCGATATTATGAATTTTTAAAATAATTAGAGCTACTTCTTAGCTAAAATGAATAATCAGAATAGCTTAATGTATGTTTAGTCTAAGGCTAACTTATAAAATTACAATATAAAATAAGAATATAAATTTTTTTGAGTATAAAAAACAAATCACGGGATATATCACAACACGATATATCAAAGTCTCTTCAGAAAATATTGTAAAATTCTTTCGAAATATAAACTAACTCAAAGAAATATTGGAAATCACCCAGTTTCTCATACAAATAAATTGATATGAAATATTTTTTAGCTTTAATGTTAGTTCATTAAATTAAGCGGTGAATCCCTAAATAAATATATTTTAGAACCCTCATCTGCATACCCTGTAGATCAGAATGTTATAAGAATGAGTAAGAAAACATCAAATAGATTGCGAATCCTCACCCATTAAGCTCAATGAATAATTTACAATTCCGGAGACAGTAAAGAAGAGTATATATCAAAAATTGTAAAAGAAAATCGCATTGCCAGAATCACGAAATATTCTTTCATTGCCACCCAAGCAACTAGAAAAGAACAAATATCGCAAACAAACATGGGAGACTTAAAAATATCATTCGAATGGCAATAATAATCAAAAGGAAAATTTTAAATTGCTAGAGAATTCTGCCAAGAGTTTACAGAACAAATAAATGCAGAACATTTCTGCTCTGGTAACACAGTGTTCATTTAAGTGAATTTAATCTAGTATTAAATTGTATTTTGAAAGAATGCTTTCTATGATATTTGAACTTTGAAGTTATGTAACTACCAATATATTTTTAAAAATAATCGAACTAAATTTTTACAAAACAAAAAATAATAAAAAAATATTTAAACTTTTAGAACTTATTACCAAAATCATTTCTTTTATTTAAAATTTAAATTTTATACAAATTTAAATACTTTGTACTTCTTGAAAATTATTTTAATTAAATAACAAATATTCTGTCTAGATTAAATTAATTTATTAATTTATTATAGATTAAATTAATAAATTAATAAAATCATTTTGTACCAATTAATCCTAGTCTCACCAATTAATCCTAGTCCCACTTTTTAGAGTCACCTACTTTGTTTATAAAGTCTGACAGTCAATAAGGGACTGACTGACAATAAGGGAATTGGTTCTTCGTGATACACCACAAATTCCCACTGCGAAGAGGTTGCTTTTCTTTGATCCATCGATATACCTGATTGGATCATCATGTTTAATGTTAATCATGTTGTTAATCTATATTCTTCTCTAGTAAGAAAGACTGCCTTAAATGGTCTGTCTAACATATAGGTTCTCTCCATGGTGTCAGAGAGGATGAGGACAGTAGGATGATAGATATTTTAGTTATACTCATGTGACCTTTATCTGTAAGTTTTTCATACCATTGATTTTGCAACTATAATCTGTATGCAATTACACTGAAAATAAAGGTGTCCAAAGAAGTCAGGTCGAAAATAGACTCGATTTCTATGGTAGGTGGTAGACATTTTATTTTTTAATGCAAAAGCAGGGCATACTTCGCAGACTTCTTAACTTTATCCATTTCAGTTTTCTGGTTCACTTTGTACCACTAAATCACATAAGCATATGTAATAATAGGTTTGACAAAAGCTGCGTTCCTCCAAAACATCATTTTCGATTGTAAGCCCTAGTTTTTATCAGAAATGAGTCTACACACCATTATAATTTTTTTGATTGATTAATTTTATAAATCAATATGTTTATTCCAGATAAGTTTTTGGTCAACGTAAATACTTTACCGTAGAGGTAACGTGGATTTAAACGTCCAATGGTTTATTTGAAAAGATATAAAACCAACAAATAACAACGAGTGAATGGTATCAGATTTGTCTTCTGTGAATTTACATCCAGATCCTATAAGCTCATGGGTTATATTAAAATCCAGAGCAAGGATGAGTTTGACAATGTCATATGTATATCCTTAAATGTAGTAGCCTTTTGTATTTAGAGGTTTTATTCAGCTATTTACTACCAAGTTCTAAAGTAATCGTGATAAAACAGCATTTTGTGGATATGCTCTAATAGTTTTCTTTTCAAATGTATCATTGAAAATGTTTATTTGAATAACTCTATCTGAAAAATATTTACTCAGAAACATAAATTTAAATGATAGTTTTTGTTGAGATCACTAATGTATTTTCTTACATTATTTTGAAAAAGGTTTCATTTATCAATATCATTTTGCTTTTCTTTTTTTAACGATTTTATTATTTTCAAAAATTCAAATTTTAGTAATATTTTTCAATAATTTTATTCTTATGAAATTTCTGTTGTTAAAACTAATTTGTCAACAATAGTACAGAATTTTTTTATTCGTTTATCAATATCGAGTATTCGCTTATTTTTATAGATGTTTTTATAAAACTCGTAAATTTTTAATTGTAAAGTTAACAAATTAATTAATTTTTATTTAATTATTGAAACGCTATTATTTCTTTATGAATTTATGGGAGTTTTAGATTTAGTGAATTGTGTGTATGTGTGTGTGAATTACATATACAGTATTCACAATAATTATAAATTCTTTAAAAATCAAAAAAAAAACAATCAATCATTTCCTTAACGACATATTCTTGCAATAATATTTTAAAATATGAATAAGGAAACGCCTTCTAAGATTGAAGTAATGCGTAGTTTTACCACTACGTAAAAGATACCCAAGAATTTTTACGATAGCCCAATGTTACAAGTATACTGAAAACAGCTACTTTTACATTAAATATACTTTAACACTGAATTTAATTCAGGTCTTCTAAACAACATTAACTTTCTGAACTTATCTCATAATTTTTCAAATTACTTTTGTCTACCATATCTTTTCTTCATTTTAATAACTAAGTTTTGATTGATGGTATAGATATTTATATGCTACTGTAAATCTTCGTCATTTTTTTTTCAGAATTTTGAATTTGCGTACATGGCTTTGATATATTATTTACTTAAATTTTTTTCATATAAATATTTTTTATCTTCTTTTTTTACAGAGGATTTTCGGGGGCTTTGCGAGAAGGTTTTTATACATGTCCCTCTTTCATGTCAGAAAAGTGTGTTTGTTTAATTTGCATAGAGACCATCTTGCTCCTGACAAACATATGGTCCCTATCATTTTAGCCAATCATTTCTTTGCAACAGTTTTTCTTGTCTTTGATTCTTCAAATTTGTCATACAAATGTCATTCTTTATCAAATTGTATATCTTCTTATCTACATTGGCACATCTGTTTTCAGTTATTTTTATGCAAGTTAGATTGCCAAAATTATGTATTATTCAATATTTATTGTATGATTTTTCACAATTCTATAAATTTTAAATATTTTTTAATTACGTGTATGTAGGTTCTCTGGCAATTGTTTAGAAAAAAAATTTAACGAACTTATTTTTGAACTAAAAACATCGTGATTTTTAATCGTAAATAATGGATCTTTTGATTGACATCATTAATTGAAAAAGAAATGTTAAGAATTGAAAAATTTAAGAGCGTGTGTGTATTATTTTTCATATTTTTATACTCTCACTTTTTCCCAACCAAAAGTATATAAACTTTACTAAAGTCTCTTAAGAGAAAATATTCGAACTATTTTGATCCTGTAATGTTCTAGATATCCAAAGAAGCTAAAATACTACACATTTAGTACGCTTTCTTCTTTCGAAGACTTTGATGATTTTCTGTTCACTTCCAATCCTATAGTTTCTTATGATATTCTTTAAGTTTTTATATCTACTATCTGGCAGCTATATGTTCATTCTTTTCTATTTCTTCGCACTATTTCGGTAAAGTCTCAAGAAAAAAAAAACATTTTTATAGCTTTTTTCAAACAAAAATTATCGGATGAACTCACGGAGATTCCCTTTACTTTAGCAATAGTGAAAGTTTTCTAATATGTTTTTTTATCACTTGCCAATGGTTTTCTTGTTGGAGAAACATGTTTTATTTTATTTTATAAAGTTACTTTTATATTTTAGAAACTAGATATAGATTTTTATACTTATCTTTTATCAATGTATATTGATACTCGAAAGATATAAAACTTATGTTACCTACAATATATAATATTGCATTTAAATACCAAAAAATATTCAGCTGGTGAAGGAATATTTAAACAATAAACAATATAATGTATCATATATTTATAGTTTATTGCAGATTTATCCCTTAATTTTGTGAAATAATTTTCAAAAAATACTATCTATACATTTTTTAAATCTTATATGGTGATATTTTAATCTGAGTTTGGAATAGCATCAAAATGTCTTATAACATAAATAAATATTTCTTGCATTCTTTCAATATATCGTACTTATGCATATTTTAAGATATTAAAATATTTCGGACTATAACATTCATAGCTATAATCAAAATGTTGAAAGCGAGAAATTTATTTTTATGTTAATTGTATGCAACATAGAATATACCTAAATGTGTGAAAGTCTTAACTTCCTAAATATTTGCTTTCTGAGTTCAATATTCATGGATATGGTGGGCCATATATGCATTTCACTAGGAAGAAAATACTTAAAAGCCCGAATACATAACGATATATGTTCATGATAAATAAAGAAGCTTAACATCTATTTTCCCTATTTAGGAATGGTTAAGTTTGAATCCAGGATTTTTTTTCTAAACATTGCTGTTTTACCACTATCTCACAATAAGCCAGGTATTGAATCTGAATTTTAATAAAAGACTTGTTTTAAATTTTTTATCCTAATAGTGAAATAAGTTTTCCTTATAGAAGAAGGATAATTGATAATATTTCAATATATTTTATAAATGTAAGATATAAGTTCATAAATTAAGGAATTTTGATAAATGTAAGTAAAGGGAAGACTTATAAGAATTTCAGATCAAATAAAAATGTGTTATCATTAAAAATAATCCAATTATTATATACTTAATTTAATTTCCAAATAATAATTACATAATATTTTAGATTGAATAAGTAATCTTAACACTAATAAAAATAATATTATGTAACGTAATCTATTAAATTAAAAGAATAGAAAATCTATTATACAATAAAGCAGGGTAATTTATGTACCTAATAGAGCATAATTGTGTCTTAAAAGAAGAGTTTATGGTGTATAATTTTAAAACCAATATTATTTTTTCTGTTAAGTGACAAATTAACTTCGAGAATTCGGTTATTAGTATTTTATACAGAGAAATAGAATTTTCTGAGGTATTTAACAACAAATTTATTAAATTTAATTTTTATTAAATTTAATTTTTATTAATTTATTAAATTTAACAATTAATGTAATTAAATATGTATGTACTACAGGGACATTTATTACACCAAGAAACAGATTCTTCATCCTAAACCTTCTCATGTTCATGATTTCTTATTAAGGAATAAATTAAGCATAGAGACGATTATAAAATAATATCTAGTTTTACGAATAAAGAGCAATGCTATTAGAAATTAAACTGTGTTTATTTCATTTGTCCCCATTATTATTATTAGTTATCTATGTCATTTTAATCTTTATAATAAGGTTATGATATTAAAATTTTAAGTAGCTAAGGAAATATTATTGTATATATGTATTAAATATAAACTTAATAACTATTCATATAGTGTACAACAAATTTTTCAGCTGTAAAATATTTCAAATTCTTACTTAATTTAATAAGAAAATTATCATTTTTAAAATTTTTTCTTACTGCAATTATTGAACCGATAATAAGAACATTGTATTTTTGATTAAGTGAAAAAATTTTTCCTTAGAAGGAGTAAGCAATTATTTCTAAAACATAGCAATATGAAACACATCTAAATAAATCGTAATCAAATTGTTGTGAAAAAAAAAAAGCTAAATCACTTATGTTACCCTATTTCTTTCTAAACATTAAAAACAATTGTTAAAAATGTCTGAAGAAATTAATGTAAAATTTATTTATATAGGTATATGTGATGTGTTTTTGTTGCACTATGCGAAAATTATGTTTGTATTATACAATAATCAATACATAGCTTTTATATATGCTATTATTCAAAGATTAATTATTATTATTTATGAGTATTATAATATACCTAATATATTTACAGATACATTTTTCTTATACGTTTAGTAAAATGGAATTTCATATATTATAGTATATTCTAAAAATAACATAATAAGAATAGAAGCACTTAAAATGTTTTTATCTGAAATATAATATGATTTGAATATGGTTTCGATGTCAGAAGTACTCAGATGCGCTCACAAAGAGCAAAAGAAATTTACGACTCAAAACGCTAGTAAACAACAAGTATGCTGCCACTGGAGAAATCACTAAATTATTCTGTTGCCATTCGGTCGAGAATAATAAACCGAAAAAAAGGAAAAAAACAAAAATGGCGTGGTATAAAGATCAGAGGAAACGAAAATATTGCAAGAGAAAACCATTTATGTGGCTTTTGTTAGTTTTTTGATTGAGTGCCGAAAGTTTCTGCTGAAACCAAGATAAATCAAATAAAAGAGGAAAAAGTCAAAAGTATACGAACATAAAATGGGATTATAACTCTCAGAAACAAAACTGCCTCGAATTCACTAATGTGAATTCTAATCGCTTTAGGTTGAGGTAGATAAAGTAATTCCATTATATATATAGATATATATGTATTGCGTTGCATTTTATCTTATCAAATGAAACCAGAGGGCGTTAGAAAAAAAATTTTCACACCTTGGAAAATCTAATAATAGTAAGTTTTAGTAATTTAAAATGTTTATTTTTATCTTTGTTTTTATTCTCACTGGAATAAAATTTTAGAAGCGTTATGTGGAGACAGACATTATTTATAAAACAGCTTACTTAACATAGAATGGCGTCATAACATCTATTTTTAATGTAAATAAGGAACAATAAATCATTAAAATTTTTTTATTCCATCTCTAAATTTATATTAGTAACTTTTTCATAATTTAGAAGAAATATTCTTATGAAATTTACGAAAAAAATCATTATATCATAAATTTATAAATACGATTTAAAATTTGACTTATTTTTTTCAATGTTGCAAAAGCACTTAAAATTTTGTTGTGTCATAATTTAATATTATAAAAACATTTTTGTGTCGGAAAATATCAAATTATCCTTAAAAAATTATAATACTTAATATTCATTTGATAAAATAGTATTTTTCTTTGATACTTGATAATGATCTAAGGCAGTACATACATTTCGAAGAATTCTTTCAGTTTCAGGGATGATAGAATATATAATGAGTAATGATTGATTTTCAACATGTTTAATTTTTCTGAATAAAGCATATATTTTTGGTATATTTATATTATCGAAAGTATAGTTTCCTTATTACAAAGCATTAATAAACCAAAGATTACAAAAAAATTAAGAATCAATTATTAGTAAATCATGACATTAATACGTCAGAAAAGAATCTTTAAATTTTATAAATTTTTCTTTGTTTGTTATCAAAGGTTTTATTACAAAAAAAATATGTTTTTATTTTTTTAAACAAAAAAGAATTTTTTAAATATTTCTGTAGCTGTTAATTTTTTAAATAATTTCTAAATATTCATTTACGTAATTATTATAAGTATTTTTAATGATTATCAAAATTTAGAAATAATAAGTGCAGAAATAATCAATTAAATTCAAAATTTCTTAAAAGATATAATAATAAGATGATAATGAGATGATAATAAGATGTATGTCTGAATACATTATGAAAAAGTATAGAATTAATGTAAATGAGATATGTTAAATGTTACGAAAATAAATACATAAACACCTGAAATTAAAATTTATTAATCATTTTACATTTTCGAAGTTCTTTGGGAATATTTATTAATTTTATCAAATCCATTAAAGTTTCATGAGACATTTTATAAATGAAAGGAATATTCTTTGATTAAACTGCATCATATACTTGCATGTTATTCGTATAAATATCAATCATTTTAAAGCTGTTCATTAACAAAATATGTTTGAAAAGCATTTAAAATATTTTTTCTTTTGTCGTGTCTATAAAAATTCAGTTAAAAATATATCATTATAGTAAAATAAAAATTAACTTTTCTTGTTGACAAAAATAGCATTTCCATGCATGGATAAATATTAAATCTAGTATTAGGGAGAAATTAAAAATATCATAAGTTTACATAAAATTAAATGCCCATATGTAAATCAGATACTATATCTTTAATGAATCTCGTTACGTAAAATTGCCAAAACACGAAATAATTCTAACTGCTTGAACACAAACTATATTTATGTTTTAATGTTTTTGAATTAACAAAAGTAAATCCTTCAACTTCTGAGAATTGTTGATTAAACAATAAATATTTAATTAAAGTAGTTTTTTGTATGATTCAGAAATGTGCATTTTGAATTGTAACGTAATATTATTCGCATCAAAGATTTCAAGTTGACATTGTGCATACTTATTAATAATATGCTAAGACTTGTATGTTTAGTGTAATGTGTCCTTTTGATAAGATGTGATCAAAGGATTACATGTGTCAAAACATATTAAACAATCTTTGATAAAAAATACAACTAAATACTTAATGAAGGTGTAAAAAAATCTTTTCGACAGCTAATAATTTCTTGAAATTCTGATTTTAAGAAAACTTGATAAATTTATGCCATGTTTTATTAAATTTAGCAAATATTTAGTAATAATATTTGGAAAAACCTTTTCTAAATTAATTGAAACTTACTTTGTACAAAGTTTCTAAATTTTGAAAGTAAACATAAAATATCCTAAAGTTTAAAATCAAAACAAATAGCATTTAAAATTTTTAATAAAATGTGATCATTGGAAAATAAACTTACATTCAAAAGTTAACGAACAATTAACGAAGCTCACTAAAAAAATATGACATTAGCAATAAAATTAATCTTTCATATAAACGTGATGAAAAAATTACAGTTAAAACTATTAACATAAAGTGTTAGAAATTTACTAAGTAACATTCTTAATTATGATTGAGAAAGAAATGTAATATATTAATGTTTATTTAAGCATGCTTCACTTTTTTTTCAAAAATATCATCTAAAGCAGTGTGTGAAATATTGCTTGTTACAATCTAAGTACAATAAGTAAAAACTAGAAAATGCTTTAATTCTCTTGGAATCCTTATAATAATAAATACTAAAAGAATTTGATAAAAATAACTAAGTAATGGAAATTGCCTTTATATATTTACGTACAAAAAATTAAAAATTTAATATATTTTACAATTTCTTAAAAAGACGTAAAATATTTTAATTTTCAAATGGAATTAGCAAATAATGAAAATTTATTAAAAATAATGTTTCTGTGTATTACTTACGAATTGAAAAATTTACCATTACACATACAAAAATTAATTTATTTACTATATTTCTTAGTTTCAAAATTATAAATGTTATCAGTTATCTTTTTCAATTTAAAACACTTTATAATTATTCAAATACTTTGTGATTTATTCAGGTACCATTTTTGATATAAAAAACTTATAAAATCAATGTACAGAAACATTCAACCCTATAGAATTTTAAGTGCGCTAATTAAAAATCATAACACGTTCAGAAAATTCTTCGCGTGATGCTACTTTTATGAGATTTTTCTTTCAAAATCTTTTCCTTTAAAATTTGCTTTCAGATAAAATTTTAAAGAGGAGAAAAATTTCGAATTAACTCTCAACTTTTCTTCCCTCATCAGCGACGTCAGTTCGCTTCACTATCGCGTGATCTGAAAGTTTCTGTTATTTAACTTTAGCCTCACGAGATATAGAAAGTATAAATCTAATAAAAAAACTCCTCATCCTCGTTCCACTTTAGCGTAAAACTTTCTTTTTAATATTTAGATTTAAGAAATAAATAAGAAAAATAAAAACCAAGGTATTTTAATATATGCCTAGTTGATGAAGTGCATTTTGGTAATGATATTTCTATATGGAATGTGTTATTAAAGTAACATGTGCTTTTTCTTATAAGTTTTTTTTTGTTGAAAGCAATTTGCTTGTTTGATGATATTTATCAAGTAAGTAGCAAATGAGAGAACTTAATGTAAAATGGCTGTTGGTTAATTTGAAAAAAAATTTTTCAAAAAGGAAAGCAAAAATAAAATACAATATAAAATAAATAAGTAAACATTAACTATTATAAAGGAATTAGTTAATAAATGTATGAATATTCATGATGGATACAATTTAACTACATGAGGTTTTAATCCTGTACTATGTAGTCTTTACTTGGAAAATTTTAAGCATATTGGTAATAACTGAAATGTATGTATGTATATTATGCAAAAAAATATATAATAAATATTAACGGTTATACCACAAAAATCAATGAGTGAAAAAAATTCATATTCTAGACTAAGAAATCAAGCGTAATTGCTTTGTTGTACTTATTCAAGTATTGCATTAATTGTAAAGGAAATATTTTACATTATACCGAAGATTGCAAACAATTATAAGATGCATTATTGCACATTAAATTGCATCATAAAATACAATTTCAAATTAAATAAATATTAAAGGTCTTATAAAGTGTTTTAGCTTTAGAGTAAATATATATTTTTAAAAATTGCATGAATAAATAACATACTTAATAATCTATAGTTTTGACAATTTAAAATGGAAAACATTTCAAAGCAACTTTTTCCATCTACTGTACAAAATTACCGATATCAGTGTGAGGTTTTAGTGTAAAGAATGAGATAAATAGATATTCTAGATAAGTACAATATTTTTGTACATTGTTTTTTTATAAAGAATACAACATAAACAATATTTATTATACTTAATATTTAAATAATATCTCAGATACAATTCTTCTAAACACATTTATTTTCTTACTATTTTGCTTTGCATGTGAAGCATATTATATATGAATAGAATAGGGGTTCTCTAGTTCCTAATAACCAATTTCTCATGACATCATTTATAAATGGTTTACCATATAATTAGTTATTGTAAAGCTCTAATTTAGCTAGTTCCCCTCACTGAAATGCTGTTACAAATTTTTGTTGAATTGAGAAACAGTCGGTCCATTCAGAAAATTTTATTTAGATTTTTATAAGTAATAAAACCACATTAAGATTCATTCATGGATACTTTAAACTAATAAGTTTATATTAAAATCTATGAGATGAGAATTAATATAGCTTATTATAAATTTAATAATAAATAATTTTACTATGGTTAAAAATTAACAATAGAGGGTAATGGAAGTTAATTCCCAATAATAATGGTTATGAAAGATGTTTTTATTTTTGAATATGTACATAAATTACCTTCTTTAATATCATATACTATAATAAATATGTGAGTATCCATTCTGTCATTTATACATACTTCCAGGAGAAATCTTTCATTAACTTTGCAGCTAATACTTCGACATCTATAAAATAGAATTAACAAAGGTGCCGAAAAGCTGCCTAATAGGTGGAGCAATACAGAATCTAGTTAATTAAACTTTTTTAGCTCTTAGACTACAAGTATCTTGCCTTTCTTAATTATTCTAACCTAAAGAACCTTACTTCTAATTCTGTGGTAACTACCTAATTTGGAGGCATTTATTATACATACAGTTAACTAATTTTAAGTATTAATCTTGAAATTAGAACTAAATCATTTATTCATTTGTTGAATATAATTATAGTTTTTTTATCGTTCTCTGTCGAAATACAAATTTACATCAACATGCATTTATGCAATTTTCAGTGGAAATTAGTTTAGGAATGGAAAGATGACTTTTGGATTTATATATTGCTTATATATCTATTTCCACAAGGGAAATATGTAGTGCAAAATGTGTTCAACAATTTCGCATAATAACATATATCTGAGTATATTCCTTAAAAATATAAGTGTTTACAGTTAATTTTTTTCAGAAATAAAACGTGTCTTTTTAAAAGAAAAATGTTTTATTCACAGAAAACATGTTTTCTTTCCACAATTTTGATTCTTAAAGTACACATAAAAGTATAAGGAAATATAAAACGCACTTTAAAAAAATATTTACTGCATAAATTTCATGTAAATACAATTAATTAATATCTTATATACCTTAAGACTTTTGTTCTATAAATGTATATGTTTTTGCAATATATATGTACAAATTGCATGTATGCAATTGATTAAATGTATAAAATGCTCATTCCGTAAATATAATCTGTAACTAAAATTTAAATATGTATCCAAAATGTAGCAATATTCTAATGTTCACTAAATTAAATAAATACAGAGAACAGATTTTAAAACAGGGTACATACATTAGTTTTGAATTTTGCCATACATATGTAAGCCTTTTTCGAAATGAATATATTTTGTTGAATAATTCAAGTTTAATTGTTATCAGAGTATGTTGAATAAATAAATATATTCGTAAGTAAATAAAACTATTTTCCTCCAAAAAAATCTTTAATAAAAATGTTAATTCAATATTTCTGTAAATTGTGAATTAATAAAATAAATTACATTTTCTGGCCACTTTCAGAAATGAAATGTAGTAGGAAGTATATTTTGTCCAGAATATTTAAATAACTATTTTAAAGAATAGTATTGCTTAATACATTCAATAAATTCGTTTTTATGATACATTTATTTTCATGTCTTTATAAGAAGCGTATAATGAAATAGGTCACGTTTCAAAAAGAATTTGAAAATTTTTTCCAAGCAAATAAATAAAAGAATATTCAGTTTAAAGAATTTCAATTTGATGATAATGAGTATGATATTTTGTTTAAAATTAGAAATATTATTGCATTAAATCTATTTTCTTATAATTTAAGTAGCTATAAAGTAAAGTTAAGCAATCAACTTTAATTGTTTATAAAGCAAGGAATAATAAAAAATGTACGAGTAATTTATGCAGTTTATTGACAATATTTAGAAAATACTTTCTGAATTTAACTGTAATATATGAAAATAATATTTACATATTGATTATTCGTATTATATAATTTCATAGAAAAGATGAAAAAAATAATTTGAAGAAAATTATTTTTCATTTTTAAACTACACATTGTATTGGCTTATAATTTCTACTAAGCTACTAAGAACTAAGCTTTATTAAAATACTTAGTTAAAATATCAAATATTGAATTAATGAGTAAAATATATTGCTCTTAATTGTTTTCTTGAAACTCAAACTATACCAACTTAACGATTTTCTCTCTCTTTTTTTACATATGTATGTGTTTGTTTGGCAGAGTTAAAGCCTAAACTATATCAAGTGACATAAAGCTATGTAATAAACATGAAACTGTTAAATATTACTGCATTAAATTATTAAGTAAACATACATACTAAACATGAAACTATTAGTAAAGTGAACACTATTAGCCATAATGGCCCATAAAATATACATGACTAGGAGTGTAAATTTTTTTAAGGGAAGCATTTATATTAGAAGAAAACTAACATAAATTTTCCCACACAAACTATAATTCTTCTAAAATATTACATTCAAGGAAATCCATTCCCATATTTTGTCTTGAGATGCTACCCATTAACTTATATTTTATTACCAACGTGGATACAGAAATAGTTCCATCTCATATTACAAAATGTTTCAAGAAATCCTGTAGCATGCCACTCTAGGACGTTGAAGATTTTTTATCCTATTAGATTTTTATAAGCGTCGTTTTCGAAAATTCTTGATAAAACTGTAAATATTGAAAAATTAGACTGTCTAGAATAGAAAACTTTTTGTCATAAAAATTGTCCCATAAAATAAGATGTTATTTTTAAAAATCCCACACATACTTATTCTTTGAGAAGCTTAGTTTAGTTTAAATCAAATATTGAATTCTATAGTTACAATAACTTTAAATTTAATGCTATAAGATTGTTATAATATGTATATATTAATAATTTTAATTAAAATATATTACTTTAACTTTCATGAGATACATTTTTTATTTCGGAATCTATACCATTTTTGTTTTAGTAAAGAGATTTTCAATCATTCTACTGACTAATAAAACCTTAGATTTTAAAACAAAAAGACTATACTGTCTTGATAAGGAAAATAATTGTAAATTTTAATGTCTTTTTACAGAGCATCAGGGGAATATAATTTCAATAAAGATTGCACAATTTGTAGCATCAAAAAAGACCTGCGTGTTGTGATATAATGAGTTGATACGTCATTAAACAATGTTTTATGTTGTTCAGTAAGGTATTAAATCGTATGTAAATTTACAAACATCTATATTAAAAATCTGAAATAAAAACATCCTATATTCAGGTTTTATATCAAAACATTTTCTAACGTAAAATCAGACAAAAATTTATAATTCAAAGGAATTTTGAATAAAAAAGAATATTTAAAGTTTAAAAATCAAAATAATTTGATTAAATTATTAAATATCTTTAAATTACTGAAATTCTGCACTAATCTTTAAAATAGTAAAATCATTAAAAATATTTTCTCTCTCTCTCTCTCTCTCTCTGTCCTTAAAACTTATTAAAATTAAGTAATATATTTTTAATCTTAAAAATAATCACTATCATGTCTTTTCAATAAATTCAAATTAGAATATAAAATAATGAGTATTTTTCTATCGTAGGTATGTGACAAAAGATATTAATTTATTCAAATTAATTTTATGATTTGCTCACAGAATGCATCCAAAACTTCTGAATATTCTGAAATGCATTAGAAAGAAGTAAAAAATAAAATATTTAAGTTGTGTAAATCAAACCAAATAAGAATAGGAGAAATTAGTGAGAGAAATCAGATAAAACAAATGTTAAAAATATGTAATGAATATAAACTTTATCATTAATGTCTTACATGTAAAGAAATGATGTAATTTGAATTTTGGAACTTTAATAGCACAAAAGTAGTAACGTCAATTTACATTACAAGAAATTAAAAATATAATTATGTTTGCAAGTGATAAGAGTTGCATTGAATTCATTAATAATTATTTTTATTTCAGATAAAAAACAATCAAATATCAAACAAGGAATTTGCAGCTTTAAAGATTTTCATGGATTTCAAAAATAAATATCAAATAACGAATTTAAAGTATAAAAAATTTTCTTGTTGCTAAATGTTATATATCTGTAAATGTTTCATGCTATCCTTTGATAATGTTCACAGAAATGACAATGTATATTTTAAATTTTATAAAGTCTTGAATTTCACTATTCTAAAGAACAACCAATATTCAAATTTAAATAATAATATATTTAAGTGAAAGAAACGCTAAGTTAATTTTCAAAACAATGACTGAATATTCGAATTTCAAACATAAATTTTCAGCTTATTAATTGTTTATAAATCTCAAACTTATTAGTTTTATTTGTGGGATAACAGTACTCCATTCATATCAATAAAAATGAAATTTTGTGAATATGTGAAGTATTTTCAAATCCACAAGTTCAAAGCTGTGCCACATTATTTGTAGTTAGTTTTGATTAAAGAAAAACACTTAAAATGATATGATTGATATTTTGCAAATTTATTTACCATTGAATATGCCAATATTGAAAGTATACTTTTGAAGTTATAACGAAATTTTGGAACTTAATGTTATAAGCAAGTGTATTTGCATAAATTCTAAGCAAATTCAGGGATATGAAATGTGCACATATTTTTTTTATTTAAAATAATGTTTATTTATTCATTGAAGTAACTAATATTTTTTTTTAATTTTGTATGATAAATATTTATTTTACTTACATAGGATATTTGTTTTATTTATTTGTCTTTTAATTTGATAATATCCAACGCAAATCCGTTGAAAACATAAATTAAGTTTTTAATAAACCCGCAAGCATCATTACATCCACCATTAATTATTCTCATAAGACTTTTGATGAAATATTAAAAACTATTCCAAAACAAAACGGCATTCAACCTCATAAATTCGCGCATTAATCTCTTCAAGTATTATTACTAATGCACGATAGTCTTATCGATAACAGAATTCTAGTATCATTAATTCTCAGGTATATAATCAAGTTACCTTGACTTTACTAATGCCTCTATTTTTACCTCGTGCACAAAGATGCCTCTTGTAGTTGAGAGCACGTACAGAGCATTTTATCCACTCTCTAAAGAATGGGTAACTTTGTTGCTCATCCATTTATTTTCAAGAGCCCTTTTGTTTCAGAGTCATAAAATGTAAAAGAAATTTCAAAGAGAAAAAGAATGAAGGGAAAAAAGTAAATCCCTTATTAAGAAGGAAAGCGCAGTACACACTGACATTTCGAAGGCGTGGTCCGTGAAAGACTTGATTGAGCACGTTTGGAGTGGTCTTTATGTCTCACTTAAATACTTGCTTTATCATCGAACTGGACAGGGTGCCTTTTGTAGGTACATAATTGAAATCTCTTTCTCCTCTACATTCGAAATGCTTAGAGTCTTTGATCCAATTAGAATATAATTCATTATAAGTGACTTTTCCATTTCTTGTTTTATGTTATTGTGTCTTCGGTACTAACATTAAAATGCTTATTAGGTTGTGATTTCGAGAATAAAAATAAATCTGGTTTGCCATAAAACTTAGGACATAAACTTAGGGAAAGTTTACTTCTGAAAATATTGCCTTATATATAAATTATATTAATATGAAATTAAAACAAATAATTTACTTAATTTTTACAATAAAATGAAAAAATTTAAAGGAGAATTATAAAAAATAAAAAAGGATTTACTGTGATTATTTTCTATCACATGGACAATAAATTAAATAGGATCTGCACAGACACATATTTGTGACCGTATATAAATACCAATACATTACATATAAGTCCGAAAAATGTCTACCATACTCTTAAGAAATTTTATATGCATAATAATAATATCTAATTCTTATAAATATTTTCTTTCATGATTTATTATATTTATTTCAACACATGAAAACAGGAAACTTAAGCTGCTTACTTTCTAAATTTTAATTACTATACTATATATATCGACATACATATATCCTGACAAAAAACCTGAAAGAGTGATAAATAAAAAAATGTTAAAAGAATCTGTAATAGTGTTTTAGTTTTTAGGATGTGATAAGTTTTATTTTTGACATAAATATTAAAGAAATTATGATGAATAGAGAATAGTAATTTTAATAATATCATTAAGGAAAAGGCAAAGTGAAAATTCAAGAAAAAAATGAAGTGTGAAAAGAAAAGTGGACTATTGTGTCTTAATATTTTACACTTATGAGATGATATTGTATTACATTGTATTGGTCAAAAATATGCCTTGCAAAATTTATTTCTGTGATGGCGAAAGTAATCGTCATAAGCAATGTAATGCGATTGATATTGATTTCAAGTAAGCGAATTTAGTTGGAAACACGTATAGGAAATTTTTTTATCTTTTTGTAAATAGAGAGTACCTTATATTATATTCGATACTAGAAATGAATAATTTGGTTTGATAATGAAGTCATCTTTCCAAAGAATCTCATGAAATGTTTAATTAAGCAAAATATTCAGGTTGTTAAAAATTGATTTGAAAGTCATTTAAATTTATTATAAAATGTGTGTTCCATTGTGTTTTAATATTCAATAATTGATTTTCCTGTATATTTTTTATGATTTCCTATAATTTGTGAATTTAATTTGTAAAAATTATATCAAGCGATGACGAAATTAAATTTCTGTAAAACAGTTTAGGATACTGTTATGATTAAAACGCTATATTTTTATTTATTCTTATTTCTATTTAATATTTCATTTTGTCTGATATGTGAAACTGATATATCGAAAGTAATAAATTGCAATTTGAATCATAAAATATTTTTTTAGTTATCAAATTTTAAAAATTGGAAACTGCGAAAATCTAGAAAAGGAAACAATCAATAATAAATAAAGTTTTGTTTCTACAGATAAAATTGTATTTTGAGCTAGTATTTGTGAATTACACTACACTGTTGTTTTATGTATTTTATAATTTTTTGAGATGAGAAAACTTCCAATTTTTTTTGTGAACAAAAATGCTTGCATGAAGTGACCATGTGTATGCAAACATATTTTCAAATACTGTCAAACATACAAGCAAAAAATTTAATATTTGCATGATTCATTTATAAATTGTATATCGTTCAAATATCATATAATATTGTAATTTAAAAAAATTAATGCCAAATAAATTTCATTTTTGTAACTTTTCGAAAATAAAATAACCTTTATTGCATATATGAATATATATTTCATAAGCTATAAATAAGAAAAATTTTTAAACTAGACTATTTTTTCCGCTTTTTGTGAATATTTACAAAAAATTCATTCATTTTATATGAAAAATTATAATTATTCCAGTTAATTTTATAAAATTGATTTTCTTTTATGTATATTGTTTTGAAGGAATAACCTAGCAACAGAAAATATATTTTATTCATTGCACACACACACACATCTATATATAAATATATATATATATATATATATATATATATATATATATATATATATATATATATATATATATATATATATATATATATATATATATATATATATATATATATATATATATATATATATATATATATATATATATATATGTAATGGATAAAATATACTTTTTTGCTATGTTTAGATATTTTACACAAAAAATATTTAATAAATAGTATTATAAAATGTCAAAAGTTTAATTTTAAATTTACGTACAAGTGATTTCAGCAAGTGTTTCATGAATTATTACTGAACTTATTTTAAAGATATTATGTGCTTTCCATTTGTATTTCAAGTGTTCGGTAAGGAACACTTTTTGTATGCTATTAGAAAATACATCATTTAATTAAAATATATATTAATTAGCAAAATAAAATTACACTTAATATGACATAACTGCAATAAAATTATAAGTTCATTTTACGCCAGTAATAAGAATTCTACAAAATTTCACACATTAGTCTTTTGTTATATATTTATTTACACAGTACTTTTGAACAAGCTCACTTCTTAAAAGCATTAATATTGCTGTAGGAAAAATTTATTACTAGAAATAAATCTGAAACTGAGAGATTATTATTCCCTTTAAAGGCAGATAGAAGAAAATAAACAATTTTAGTAAGAGACAATCACAATTTTGAGCAAGAAATTTCATAAGAAGACATCATTATGCATGTACATTCGAAAATAATATTCAGAGTTTCCATAAAATTTGCTTTTAAACATGAATTTAATAAGATTTTAATAATAATATAATATATAGTATTCTCAATTTCACATATTTTGTTAGCAACTAATTGAATACAATATTGAATAAAAATGTGAAAAGTGCAAACAACTCAACCATACGTCATTACATTTATATATGTGTAGAAACTGATACACATATTTAACTCTAATCAATATATTATACAATTCAAAATGTACATATTTGTTAGGAAAATATGCATAATTATAAATAAACATTGTTAAATACTTTAAAACACATATTCTTATATGTAGAACAACTAGAATAGAAAACAACAAATCACGAATGAAGTAAATCACGTGATCATGCGTGTCATTCACGTTTAACTTATGGTTCGAATATTGTAAAGCCTTATGAACGTGACTCCTTTGCACTTTTTTAGTTTTGCGTGATCTAAACACTTAACTGCTTAGAATATTTGTCGAGCAGTGCTCAAATGTGGTGATATTTCTTCTTTATATGTAGAAGTTACTTATGATGGAACAGACAAAAAAAATAATGTTGCTGACTGTTTCTAGACTTGCATGTTCCATCGCGTGAACACTCACTTCGTGTTATGCGACAGAATTCATTTATTCAGAAGTATTTCTTTCACTGTAACCAAATTCCCTAGTTTGCTATGTTAATGATGCTTAAGTGTAATGCAACTCTTCTTTCACATACAAAAGTTAGAGTAAATAACAACTTTCATTTCGTATACAAAGTTACAAAATAAATTAAAATTATACAGTTAAGAAAGTATAGCAAGATTAAGACGTAAAATTTCACTACTTTAAATTCACTTCTAAGAACGAGCAAACAAATATTTTTGTATTTTGCCTGCTAAATATTTATCGGGTTATTCGAAAAGTCATTTCATTTTTCCCACCTGGATCAGCTTTTCGCAATTTTATGGGCGTGAAATCGTGCTACTACGAGAAAGATGGTAAAAGCTTTTGGATTAGAATGGACAATATGCAATGCAATGCGATGTTTATTAGTTACACGTTTTTCATTTTCATGAAAAACGAAAATACTTTGCGAACAACCCAATACTTTTCAAGATTTAAAATATTTTAGTTCCATAAAATGTTATGAAACAACATTTGAATTATTATAGACGTCTGGTTGTTGTTTCATAAGTTGCATCGGATTTTTAAATTTAAAAAAAATTAAGTATCAAAAATATTCTTAATATTCGATATGTTTTGCAATGTTTATATGTACTTTAAGGCAATTTTAATGTGATAAAAATAATCTTAATTATATAAATGTATTCATTATTGCACTATTTAAAATTACTTTTCATATTAAAAACGTTTTCCTTACCATAAATGTTAGGGCTGAAGTCAGTACTACATCGTGCATTTTGCATCACTTAATACAATATGAAATAATCGCAGTTAAAATATTTGTAATGAATCCAGATGTTAACAAAATATGACATTGATATGAATTATATTACAAACTGAATTTTTGCTACCTCTGAAAACATGAATAACATTTTTAACATTATATTCATGCAATATGTGAAGAATAAATTGTAACTTTATACAAATTTTAATGACATTTGAATATCGTGATGTGGATATTTAGCATAAAAATCATTAATAAATTAAGAAAAACTAACTCGGTGTAAAATTGCAGAGAATAAAATGTAAAGTGTAAAAACAAACATAATTATTAAACAAAATAATTTTAACGATGAATTAATAAAACAAACCAAAAATAAAATGCACATTCCGAAAAATATACGATATATTAAAAAGAATATTTTACAACTGATTCAAAAAGAAGTGCTGATCTAATGTTTAAACATTTGCAAACTTTAAACATGTATCATCCTTTCAAACTCAAGCGAAAATTCAATATTAGTAGCCTATAAACATAAACTGTTACAAAACTTATTGCAAACTTAAATCTAAAATATTCAAATATTTTTTCATAAATCATATTCAAAATAAAATTCTGAAATGAAAAAATTGGTGTTTTCAGCATAAATTTATCATATTTAAGCAAAAACATCCGGTTTGCTTGGTAGTATTTCGATAAATATACAACATTCAATAAAATTTTTAAAAACTTATATGCTTTCTATTATATTCGTTCTTCGAAAACATTTAGGATGCAAATGATATTTTCTAAATATTGTGATAAAACTCAGTTCTCAAAAATCGTTTTTTAGATTTGTATACAAGAAATAACATTTATTTTAAAATATTATGCCATTATTTGAATGCATAATTTGATTGTTCATTTAAATTTACAACCACAAAGTTTAGTAAAATAAATTTCGTTTCTTTCTAGAGGAACTCATTCTTTGAGTTTTTATAAAATGTTCCATATTTATTGAATTGGGTGTTTTTATAATGAATTATTGTACATTTATTACGAATTCAATAAAACCTATTTTTTCCTCATTGACAAAATTATATTCATACTATTTTAGTACATTTATATTGAATTTAAGCATTTTTTTCATATTTACAGAAGCTGTTGTGATGAATATTGAAAATCTTTAACTAGATAGTGTGAATTCCTTTCAGAATACTTCACAGTCAAACTATAAAACACGCTAAATAACAATTCCGATATTTTCATTAGAATCATACAAATAAAATCAAAAGTGTTATTGTTATTATGTGGTTTGCAATTTTTGTTAATCTATAATGAATATAATTTACTCTCTAAATTGATATTTTAAGACTAAAATATATTTTCAAAGATATTAAATTGGTAATTGTTTGCTAATAGCATAGAAAATGTTTAACTGTTTCTTATATTCTAACTGTTTTACTTTTTCTTATCTTAATTGTGTGTGTGTGTATATATATATATATATATATATATATATATATATATATATATATATATATATATATATATATATATATATATATATATATATATATATTAATTGTGCTAATACTTTATTAGTGTGCCAAATAGGAAATAAAGATTCTTGAATGCAATGGGCATTTCAGTTTCCACTGTATAAAACTGTATACATTTTACTTTTAAGAGATATTTTGGAAAATTTTCCTCCTAATTAAATTTGAGATTTGCTAGGAAATGACAGTTTAGCTAAAATTTTTATAATGATATTATAATAATTTTTAAATAGTTAAAAATTCAAATCTTTTAAAGAAAAATTTAAAAAAAATCACAAATTTCTCTTTTAGAAACTAAATAAATTTCATTTGTTCAATTTTGATTTGATAAGACTAAAACAAAGCGAACAGTAGAATTCCAGAAATCCCTGTTACCTTATTATTTAATACAGCGTGATTATTATAATATTAAGTGTAATAATGAAATAATTAGAACTATATATTCTTTTTTTAAATAAGTTGTTAATAAGATTCAACTAGTTTAATTAATATTCATGAGGTATCTATTAAGTACATTGTGAGGGCGCGCCAGTCAGTGACACAAGGAAAAGCGTGGGCGAGGAGGAGAAGGAACGAGGAGTTGGTGTAATGAAGAGGGGTAGCGAAACTCTCACTCCGGGACGATGAGGAATATATGCATCTCAAAATATATATGTATCTTTAATTTATGTTTGTCTATGTTACTATCAAATAAAAGTGTTGTCAGGTATTTTGTGTCAGTGAAATATCCTGAAGGTGACATGTTCATTGTACGAAGGTGCAGCTCGAAAACATAACGAGAACCACGCCACGTTATGTTACAATGGTGGCATCGGAGCCATGCCACAAAACGGAAATACGGATGGACAAGTAAAAAAGGATAAACTTCATCAATATTTTTGAGGGATGTCCATCTTACAAAGCGGGTGAGTGATGTTTGCCAAGTATTTATTTTGATTATGGCAAGTACAAGAACTTCTTGATTTAAATCTGATTGAGGCATCTAAAACAATATCTATCTATTATCCAATTGTGTGTTTAGGATACATCAATCAGAATGTGTGTGGGCTATAGAGCTCTAAATTCAGTGACAAGTGTTCAAAAATTCCCTATGAAAAAATTGCAGGAAAAGATATTTACTGCGGGTATGGCTCAGTATTTAACATGTCTAGATTTACAAAAGGGGTATTATCAAATAAAAATGAATAAAAATTGTAATGCACTGACTGCTTTTTCCACTCACGATGGAGCATACCAGTGGAAAGTTATGCCTTTTTGGGTTGTCTGGCTCATCTGGTACTTTCCAGAAGGTTTTGAACCAGGTGTTGAGGAATCACTCTTCCTATACTCAAGCATATATTGATGATATAGTCGTTTATTTGAAAACTTGGGATGAACATTTAATACATTTAAAAAATGTCCTTACCGAATTAGTAAATTGTAAATTTTCTGTCAAACTTGAAAAATGTACCTTTGCAACTAAGGAAATAAAATTTTTAGGTCATAAAATAGAAAGCGGTAAACACGAGCCTGATAATGATAAAATTTTAGCTATAGAGAAATTAAAACGACCAACACCAAAAAATAAGTTAGATCAGTGTTAGGATTAATGGGTTTTTATCGAAGTTGCATTCCAAATTTCGCAGAAATAGGAGAAATTTAACGGAGTTAACTAAAATTTAAAAAAATCAAATAATGTTAATTGGGGAAAAAGAGAAGAATAATCTTTCCTGCGCTTAAGAAATTTGCTTTGTGAGGTTACTGTATTGTCAACTCCCGACTGCTGTAAACCTTTTCAGATACATTCGGATGCATCTAACTATGCAATTGGTTGTTGTCTCACGCAAAGTGATGATAAAGGCAATTATAAACCTATAGCCTTTGTTAGTCAAAAATTTAATAATACGCAGAAAAATTGGTCGATAATAGAAAAAGAGGCATATGCAGTTTTATTTGGTCTTAAAAAGTTTGATAAATGGCTACATGGTACAGTGGTTGAGATTATTACCGACCACAATCCTTTAAATTTTTTAATTGAAATCCCTCCTAAGAGTCCCAAATTAACAAGGTGGGCATTAGCATTGCAAAGATAAAACTGTAAAATACTTCATCAACCTGGTATTTTCTATCATGGGGCAGATGCTCTATCCAGGTTAGAAATAAATGAGTAAGTTATTTGTATGTTATCTCTTAATGTTTATTGTGTTTTACAAGTTTTATATTTATATATTTGAAAGTGTATAATATATGTACGTAAGCGATCAGTGAGTTGGATGCGTTGTCATCTTTTTTTTTGGATCCCACTAATTATTGGGTATTTGGTAAGTTTTTTTTTCTTTTGGCAAACATCAACTCATGTGGATTGTTTATTAATATCAGCTTTTATATGTGATTAACTAATGATATTTTTTTGTTTCTGTCTGGGTTCCTGCAAGTAAATGATTCCATGTCAAGACTGTTTAAGTAAAACAAGCCTCTGGAAAAACTAGTTTTACTCTTGGCGGCGGCGTGTGAAGGCGTGCCAGTGAGTGACACAAGGAAAAGCGTGGGCGAGTAGGAGAAGGAACGAAGAGTTGGTGTAATGAAGAGGAGTAGTGAAACTCCCACTCCGGGATGATAAAGAATGTATGCATCTCAAAATATATATGTATCTATAATTTATGTTTGTATTAGTAATTAATGTTTGTCTATGTTATTATCAAATAAAAATGTTGTCAGGTATTTTGTGTCACTGAAATATTCTGAAGTTTACATGTTCATGGTACGAAGTTGCAACTCGAAAACATAACAAGAACCACGCTGTGTTATGTTACATACATGTTACTCATTATTAATATCCTTTCATTTATATTCACTTAAAATTATTAATAAAATAGCTTTACTATATACTAAATCCTTTGCTTATGTTTTCCTGTGTGAAATATTTTATTCTAAAAATACCTTATCTTTTAACCCTGAAATGTCACTAATATGATGCTTCACAGTTTTTTATTCATTATCAAAGATATTAATTTATACTTGAATGAAAATTTAAAAATATTACATCCATTAAACTTTTAATTCGCACATGAATATATAAAATCTAATCATACATATTAACTATATAATTGCTAATCTATTACTTTTCACCAAACCTATTTCAGTTTCTAATCTATTTCTGATTATTACAATTTACATTTCAAATAATCCGAATTCACGTTTGTAAAAATCACTATAACAAATAATTATAATCTGAAAAAACAAATGAAAATTTTGAAAATAAAAGTTTTGTTCACAAATATTTTTTACTTTTTGCTATATGCTTTATTTCAGCATTCAAATGCTTGAATTTCTCTTATAGAAAATTTGTCATTTGTGTAAATGAAATAGAGATTAATAAACACCAACAAATGTAAAGAGACTACACATACTTTTATATTCACTGATTATTGGCTTACTATAACATAGAAATATTTTCCTATGTATTGCTAGCTATATAGATAATCTATCGTTATGATGAATTCTGCATGAAAAATTAAAGATAAATGTGTAGGATGCAAATATTTCAAATTTCACTTGCAATGTGTGAACTGTTTTCAAGGAATTTTATCAGAAATTATTCAAAGAGTAGCTCCCAGCATCTTTTTAAAATATTTTCATACTAATTTCAAATTAATGCTAATATAGATATGCTCTTTATATCCAAACTTTTTGTAAAAAAAGCTAACATATGTATATACATTTATATATATATATATATATATATATATATATATATATATATATATATATATATATATATATATATATATATATATATATATATATATATATATATATATTTGTCTACTTGCTGACCCAGCCACGCGTTGCAGAGGCTAAATAATTATAATATATTGAATAAATTTTTTACTAATTCTTTGGTACAATCAAATTAAAATTCATCAAAAAATCAAAAAATCAATCAAATTTTCTAAAAAAACTTAAAATAGGTTCATTCATATGATATTAAAAGTAAAACGTTTCTCGCCAAAATTTAAAAGTAATAAGTAAAGTATCGAAATTTTGAAACTAAGCACAAATCAACATATACTTTCTGAATTTACATTTTATTCATCTTATATTAAATTATAGTTTGTAATCAGTGACTGATTGTTAAGGTTAGATTTTTTCTGCGGCATTATACTGAAATTAAAAAAAATTAAAATAATTTATCATTTGAATAAATAAAGTAGGTCAAAATGTACAGCTGAATAAATTAATAATTATCAAATAATATAATAAAAATAAAAAAATAAAAGGTTATCAAGAAATACTTACATGTTTTCGAGGTGGTATGAAAATTAGTAGAGAAAAACAGTATTAAATAAAATTTTATTTTACTATTTATAATATTAAAAGTATTCATACTGAACACTGCACAATAATAAGACAATACAAAGTATAATTATGAAAATGATTCATGAAAAATTGTTATAGTTTGATTATACATCATGAAAATATATGTAAATTCTATATTCAACCACGCGCTTGCCCGCACACGTTAATTTTCGAAGATGGTATAATCTAGAAAAATAAACACGTCGCCATCTGCCGAATACCTGTGCAACTTAGATGCTAAGCCGCCATCTATTAGGAATTTACAAAACTAACTGATAAATAAACACTAATGTCGTATAATAAATATTGAGATCAATAATTAAGAGATAAAAACCATTCTATCTTTTAAGTTGGACCATATTATAAATGTGTTACAAAATTTTATCAAAATCCGTTCAGTAGTTTCGGAGTTTATCGGGAACATACATCGTGACACGAAATTTATATATATATATATATATATATATATATATATATATATATACACACTGCTGTACAATTGCTAAGGATGGATAACACTATTATCCATAGCAACCACAAAATGAAAGAAAGCAAAATGTGGAAAATTTGAATAAGTGCGGGATATAGTTAGAAGAAGTATGTGCATGAAAATTTTTTCCACGTCTGTTCATCACGTGATAGCGTTCATAAGAGCTTTAATGGTTTTGACACGTGTGGATAGTTGTTGTTTCAAGTCAAATTGCCAATGGGACTTGAAACAATGATTGCCAATGGGACTATGACGGGCCAAAGATAAATTAATGAAATTCTACTTCCTCATGTCCGTCTTTTACGTGGCGCTGTAGGTGATAAATTTGTTTTTATGGATGACAACGCAACATGTCATCGAACATTTGCTGTTCGGGATTGTCTAGATGGCGAGGGTATTTAACGCCTCATATGGCCATAACGTTCTCCAGATCTAAACCCAATTGAAAATGTGTGGGATATTTGGGGAGGCAAGTTGCTGGTCGAAACTATCCTCCAACAAACAAGAACACCCTCATCCGTGCACTCCCAGAGGAATGGGATAAATTGCCTCAACAGCTGCTGAATAATTTTGTGCAAAGTATAATACGATGTGTGGAATGTTGCGTCACACTCCACAGTGGACTTATGCCGTAATGTTACCTTTCTTCAAGGTGCTTGCTGACTTTGAGATACATTGTTTCACTTTTCAGTATGCAGCATCAAATGAACATTTTTTTCTTTCAGTTGTTTCACAGCTTTTGTACTTTATAGAACAATAAATATTCTTTATTCTAATGTCTGAACAGTGTGGCAACAATATTTTATCCTACTAGGCCTCATGTCTCGCTTAATGTTATGCTACATTGCAATTTGTGATCCGTCCTTAGCATTTGTCCAGCAGTGTATATATCTATATATATAAAAATTTCGTGTCACGATGTATGTTCCCGATAAACTCCGAAACTACTGAACGGATTTTGATAAAATTTTGTAACCATTTATAATGTGGTCCAACTTAAAAGATAGAATGGTTTTTATCTCTTAATTATTGATCTCAATATTTATTATACGACTTTAGTGTTTATTTATCAGTTAGTTTTGTAAATTCCTAATAGATGATGGCTTAGCATCTAAGTTGCACAGGTATTCGGCAGATGGCGACGTGTTTATTTTTCTAGATTATACCATCTTCGAATATTAACGTGTGCGGGCAAGCGCGTGGTTGAATGTAGAATTTACATATATTTTCATGATGTATAATCAAACTATAACAATTTTTCATGAATCATTTTCATAATTATACTTTGTATTGTCTTATTATTGTGCAGTGTTCAGTATGAATACTTTTAATATTATAAATAGTAAAATAAAATCTTATTTAATACTGTTTTTCTCTACTAATTTTCATACCACCTCGAAAACATGTAAGTATTTCTCGACAGCCTTTTATTTTTTTTATTTTTATTTTATAATTTGAAAATTATTAATTTATTTAGTAGAATATTTTGATCTAATTTATTTATTCAAATGATAAATTCTTTTAATTTTTTTTATTTCAGTATAATACCGCGGAAAAATTTTTTAGTTTTAATAATTAAAAATTGAAAAAATAATAGTTCCATGTCAATGTTATCTACCTCATTTATAACAATTTATTTTTAGATGTTTTTAATTTATATAGTATATTTTATAAGTAAGTCACTGATTACTAACTATAATTTAATATAAGATGAATAAAATGTAAATTCAGAAAGTATATGTTGATTTGTGCTTAATTTCAAAATTTCGATACTTTACCTATTACTTTTAAATTTTTGCGAAACGTTTTATTTTTAATCTCATATGAATGAACCTATTTTAAATTTTTTTAGAAAATATTAATTTGATTGTACCCAAGAATTAGTAAAAAATTGATTCAATGTATTATAAAAACTCAGCCACTGCAACGCGTGGCTGGGTTATATATATATATATATATATATACATATATATATATATATATATATATATATATATATATATATATATATATATATATATATATATATATATAATATATATATATATATATATATATATATATATATATATATATATATATATATATATATATATATATATATATATATATATATATATATAATAAAATGAAATAAAATAAGCTATTTAAGCATTCCATATCTTCCTACCAAAATTATCCAGAGATTCTTCATTGGTGATAGTATGGTGCGTAAGAGTTAAAACTGATGCTTTCTGCCAACATTCTTCATTATAAATTTCATATGGATCAAAATAATTTTCTAGAAAATTTATAAGAGATTTTTTCTATGAGTTTCTTTAAGTAATTGTTTTGATAGTAATGTCTTTGTTTTGAATGAATTTTCTGATCTCTGCAATCAATCTTAATGAATTGATTGAGTCTTCAGAAAGGTTTGATAGGAGAAAATTTACTCTCTGCAAATTTTTTGTCCAGAAAAGGATTTTACTAACGAGAAAAAAAATATATATAAATATATATATATATATATATATATATATATATATATATATATATATATATATATATATATATATATATATATATATATATATATATATATATATACATATATATATATACATATATATATATATATATATATATATATATATATATATATATATATATATATATATATATATATATATATATATATCTAATATATAAAATTCTCGTGTCACAGTTTTCGTTGCCATACTCCTCCGAAACGGCTTGACCGATTTTGATGAAATTTTTTGTGCTTATCCGGTATCTATGAGAATCGGCCAACATCTATTTTTCATCCCCCTAAATGTTAGGGGTAGTACAACCCTAAATTTTTTTTTAATTTTTTTGGTTAGTTCTGTAAGTTCCTAATAGATGGCGGTTTAGCATCTAAGTTGCACAGGTATTCGGTAGATGGCGACGTGTTTATTTTTCTAGATTATACCATCTTCGAGAAAATTATCGTGCGCACGCAAGCGCGTGGTTAAATATTGAATTTACATATATTTTCATGATGTATAATGATACTATAACAATTTTTCGTGAATTATTTTCATAATTATACTTTGTATTGTGTTATTATTGTGCAGTATTCAGTTTGAATATTTTTAATATTATAAATAGTAAAATAAAATTTTATTTATTACTGTTTTTCTCTACTAATTTTCATACCACCTCGAAAATATGTAAGTATTTCTTGATAGCCTTTTATTATTTTTTATTTTTATTTTATAATTTGATAATTATTAATTTATTCAGTAGAACATTTTGATCTAATTTATTTATTCAAATGATAAATTCTTTTAATTTTTTTATTTCAGTATAATGCCGCGGAAAAAATTTTTAGTTTTAATACAATTTAAAATTAAAATAATAATAGTTCGATGTCAATGTTATCTACCTCATTTATAACAATTTATTTTTAGATGTCTTCAATTTATATAGTATATTTTATAAGTAAGTCACTGATTACAAACTATAATTTAATATAAGATGAATAAAATGCAAATTCAGAAAGTATATGTTGATTTGTGCTTAATTTCAAAATTTTGATACTTTACCTATTACTATTAAATTTTGGTGAAACGTTTTATTTTTAATCTCCTATGAATGAACCTATTCTAAATTTTTTTAGAAAATATTAATTTGATTGAACCCAAGAATTAGTAAAAAATTGATTCAATGTATTTTAAAAACTCAGCCACTGCAACGCGTGGCTGGGTCAGCTTGTATATATATATATATATATATATATATATATATATATATATATATATATATATATATATATATATATATATATATATATATATATATATATATATATATATATATATATATATATATATATATATATATACATATATATATATATATATATGTATGTATATATATATATACACTACTGGCCTTGAAAATTATTACACCAAGAAGGAATGCAAATAAGAGAACGATATTTATTGGACACATACATTATAGTGAAAAGAACAACTGATTAGATTTACAGGAAATTAGGATGCATACATCTTGAGAAATCAGTACCCAGAGCAGCCACCTCTGGCTGCAATAACAGCATTTATCCGCTTAGGCATGGAGTCAAACAGATATTGTATGGCATGTACGGGGATCTCAGTCCATGCAACTTCAACACTATCCCACAGTTCATCGACAGTAGTGGATGGTGAGTGATGACGTGCCAATCACTCGGCAACCATTGACCATACGTTCACAATTGGTGACAGATCAGGAGAACGTGCTGACCAAGGTAACAGTCGAACCTGTTCTGTATCAAGGAAGTTCAGAACAGTACGGGCAACATGCGGTCGTGCATTATCTTGTTGAAACAAAACATTAGGGAGGCATCGAAGATAAGGCTGAGCCACGGGCCTTAACTCAATCGGAAATGTAACGGTTGCTGTTCAAAGTGCCAGTAATGCGAACAAGAAGTGATCGAGACGTGTATCCAATGGCACGCCATACCTTCACTCCAGCAGATGGGCCAGTATGGCGATGTCCAATTCAAGCTGGCAATGCGCGTTCTCCACGATGCCTCCAAACACGGATGCGGCCATCATGGTCCTGTATACAGAACAGAGATTCATCTGTAAAGATGACGTGATGCCATTCCAGCGTCCAGGTTCGTCGCTGATCACACCATTGAAGGCGCTCCTGTCTGTGACGCAGCGTCAATGGTAGCCGAAGCCATGGTCGCCGTGCAGACAATCCATGCTGCTGCAAACGTCGTCGAACTGTTCGAGCAGAAACTTGTTGCCTTGCAAATGACTCCATTTCTCGTCTCAGGTTTCGTGACGTGGCTGTACGATCCCTTGTGACCATGCGGATAACATGTCTGTCTTCTCTGCCTGTTAGTGATGGGGGTCGCTGAGATCCTGCATGACGTTCCGTATGATTGTCCTGAACCCATCGATTCCATATTCTGCTAACAGTCATGGGGTCTCGACCGACGCGAGCAGCAATATTGCGGTACGATAAACCGCAATCCCGGTAAGCTATAATCCTTCCTCGATCAAAGTCAGACATGTGCTGATAGGCATTTTTTCTTCTTACACGAGGCATTACAACAACTTTCTTTGCCGAAAACAACTTTGAAACGGAAATTGAGTATGAGAAATCTGCTGTCAAATCTGTGGTTTTATACACATTGTAGATATCGCTGCTGTCGCCTGATTTGTATGAAAGCGCTGAAAATCTAATCATTTGCATATCACAGCAATGTTCTACCTGTCATGCAAATTTCACGTGTGTGGTGTGCCGCTTTCCTGGTGTAGCAATTTTAATGGCCAGTAGTGTGTATATATATATATATACTATATATATATATATATATATATATATATATATATATATATATATATATATATATATATATATATATATATATATATATATATATATATATATATATATATTATTGTAAAATATTACAAAACTCCATGTCTTTTTACATTTCAAATGTAAAATCTAGATTTATGCATAAGCTTGAGTTTCAATCAAGCTAATACAATATCTGTATATTCTTACCACATAAAAGCTAACTTATTTTATATTGTTACCGTTTTGGCTTTCTTCAAAAACAACTTCGATGTATGTAAAATGCGTTCTTGTTAAATTCCCGTGAAATTCATGGACAGTTTGAATTACATTTTAATTATTGTGGCATTCAAAATAATCTTAAATAATACACATAAATGCAAGCGTATTTCATATATAAACCGATAGCCAATTTTCACTTTTTAGAATTATGTACATGGGATTTTTGGCATGCAAATTTCAATTATAGCCTAAATTATTATTAGGATCAAGGAAAGTTTAAAGGGTATTGAAAAATATAAACTAAATTTCTTTCTTAATTCTAACATAAATTCATTTTATTTTATCTCAAGTTTAGCCACAGTAAAAAATAGTAAAGAATTCATTATAACAGACCAAATGCTCTTTAATTTTTAAGATTAAAATTGAAATTTTCTTTTTACATTTCCCTTTAATGTTTTATTAATGAATGAATTTCTAATGTCATCTAAAATATATAATTAAAATTTTGTAACCTGAATTCTTTCTTTATACTTGTTTTCTTTCTTACAAATAAAAATATTTAAGAAAACAAGAAAATGTCTAATGATAATAGTATTAATTATTCATATCAATATTCATTGTATTTAATATATTTTAACAATAAAACACAATTTAAACCCTATTAAACATGAATTATAAAATTCATTGAAAAAATCGATAATATTTTTCCCTGCTATAACAAAATTGATTTGTAATATACGTAATCATTTCACTAAGTTTGAGTAAAACATTTGCTACTATATTTAATATAATGTGTTATGTGCAATTATTTTATTGCATTATATTTATAACTAAATCTGTATAGTATTAATTACGTACATTATTTAAGTTGTTTTATTTTGCACAATGTGCTATTCTAAAAAAATCTAATAAACTTTTTTAAATGTTTTTTTTAATAATCAAAACATAGTCTGATTTTATAATTGGAAGAAGAATAACTTCGATATAGGATCGCAATTTTTGTTACATTTTACATTTGTAGTTTTTAGTCAACGGAAGAGAACAGAGGTTGAATCTTCGCCAGAATTCACTAAATCAGAGAGAACGATGAACTTGGACTCTCTTTGACATGTTATTTTGAAGTGTTGCCAAATGTCATGAAATGAGGAAAAAAGTAGTATACATATATTTAAAATTGCACTTTTTAATGTAAAAAGGAAAACTTTTAAGTTAACAAATATTGTTACAAAGTTTAAGGATTTTATAGATGGCAGATACAATTAATCATGCAGTTTCTTATAAATAGGTCGTATAGCAATTAATGAATTAAACATAGTGTAATTTATCAACTAATTGTATAATTTATTTATGTTAGTGAATTAAATGTTTTTTTCCGTGGAAGAAAATTTGTGTGTTTGAATTCTTAACAAAATATTGTAGTACATTGAGGGAAATTTTATACAAGAATAGAATATAGAGGGGTAGAGGGGACAGCATAAATATTATTACATTTTCATTTCAGATGTTAACAAATTAGAGGGTAAAATTGTGTTAGCGTAAATCTAGTTATGACATGTAAGAAGTACATTGCTTATCAAAAGATATTTATAAATGTTTTCTTCTTGGAAAAAATTGCACTTTTTAATTATTGAAAACTGTCATTTATAATGTGATGGAATGGAATTAGAATCCCAGTCTATAAGTTCAATAACGTACAAAAATGTAATTCCCTTTCAAGGATATTTATTTTCCCTTATATAAAGAGAGTTAAACGGATGACTAAGACATTTTAATTAATCATTGACAATATGCTTTTAGTTCAAAAATGCAAGGTTAACAAATTTATTAACAAACTCATAATTAATTTTTCTGTAATTTCGCAAATTTGTACGATGTATTTGTCATTTCAAGTAAGGATTTTTTTTACCTAACAAAAAAACAAAATCTCACAATTTTATTGTCCACATAGTTTGTTGTGGTTACATCATATAAATTTAGATTTCTCATTGAAGTCGAAATAGACACCCATAACAGATTTTAATTTACGCAATTGTTACAAGTGAGCTTTATTTCTCATCATATTTGTAATTTCATATTATTTTACATATATTTGGGGATACAAGTTTGCTTCTAAATATAGTTATAGGGTCAAAATGATAAGAAAATCATTTAAATATTTTTGTGAGATGGAAACTTTCTGCCAAACTTTCGAAAGCATCTCAAAGCTCCTTGTAGTATTTAATTTATATCCATTCCTATAGTTCATTTTATCATATGCATCCTTTTATCACACTTCCAAACAAGCACGTACATGTATTTAATAATTTTGAAACTGCGTGACATGAGATTTAATTGTATAATGTGTGATACCTCATTTAAATATAGATTCCAAAATAGTACTGCTTTGAAAGCCAATGAAAAAGTTATGGAAATGAGACCACAAAGAAAAGTGATTCAAAGTGATGGAAATAACATATAATGAGAAACCCATAGAACAGAGTGATATGGTGGTAGTCACGAAAAACTGCAGAACAAAACTGAGGGTTTTGTTGTTACATTCACTCTCGGCGAGTGTTTGGATGAATCTAGAAGGGATATTCATAATTTTCTTTTATAATTTATAAATTAATTCTTGTCTGTTTGATTCCGAATAACGAAACATGATTTATCAGTGTAAATAATTATTTAAAAATTCAAAACAACGTTACACAGATTTATGGATTTGTGACTTAAATCCTTTTTGCGAAAAAAAAACACAGTTTGAAATTATGTGAACTCAGAAATCACTGTTTTAAGCAATATAAGTTGATAGGTAACTGCAAAAAGAGCGCTCCTTGGCTGAGTGGTCAAAGCAGCACTCCGCTAATCGCTTGAGAGCGTAGGAATGTTTGTTCGATTCCCACCGTGGCCCTGGGTGTTTTCTTCGTTATCTTCTGTGGTTGTACATCTGTCATTGTGCTATTTGTCCTATTATCGACGAAGACTTACAAGCGGATCTCAAGAATCAAGCATATAAGTCTGAATGTATGTAATAAATGTAAAAAATTAACTGCAAGCTATGATATGAAATTTATTTATTTCGTATAAAAACGTATTAGTCATGTATAGTATATTTGATAATCCCGAAATCTCTGCATTTTTTATTTACAAATGTCTTTAAAATAACATAGTATTATTCAATCCTAACTTTTAAGTTAACTTTCTTTTTTAATGAAGGAACTAAATTTTAGTTATGACAGTTTATTCCTTTTTTGGTTAAATTAAATTTTGTAAATAAAGCATCAGTTAATTAAATACAGAGTTGTTGTTCCAAATTATATTTTATAATATATATATATATATATATATATATATATATATATATATATATATATATATATATATATATATATATATATATATATATATATATATATATATATAAGAGAGAGAGAGAGAGAGAGAGAGAGAGAGAGAGAGATCGATAGATAGATAGATATTGTGTTTTTTAAAATATTACAATATTTAAAATTTATTAATTTAGTAAAATAAAGCGTATGCCAATAATCCTTCTAATTACAGTAAAATTAGTGATAACAATATCGGTCTCCCAATGAAAAGTAAGATATTTAATTTTTAAATTTAATAAAGTTTTTTCGCTACTTCTTTCATAAAATACTCCTTAATTTTAAGAGAGAGAGGGAAAGAGTTTTGATTTATATAAGAAACTGTAAAACAAAATTACTATGGTATTTTTTCAATAAAACGCAGTTTTACTGGAAATAAAACTTGCTTAAGTGAAACTGCAAATAAGTTTTTGTTTTCTATTTTCTTTATTTGGATTTTTATGAAAATAGGCTAGAAAAGAGCTAATTTACTGTGACCAATGTATACAAAAAATGTTTTCATTTATAAATTATTGAATGCAAAAGTAAAAGTTTACTCCACTTTGTAGTAGATAAAATTATAATTCCAGTGAAACAGGAATAACACGCTACGCCAGTCTCATTTTTCTCGAATCTCGAAGGCTTTTCTTTTTAGCTTGTATTATTCTTTACTCTTTCTTTTCCTGTAACTCTGGGACCAAAGTCTTTCATTACTCTCTTTCAAGATAGCGTTAGGGTGATGACGTCAAAGGTTGTTGGGTCCTACTACAGCATGTTTCAAGGATGTGCTGCTGTTGTCGAGGCTGGTTTTGCCTCCCAAAATCTTGATGGAAGCGGAGGTTTCATCACTATAGATAAAGTGATTGGTGTCTGGAATGTTTTTCCTTCCTTTTAAGGAGTTTCGCTTAATACCAAGTCTCCTGCTTCAAGATTTGTTTTTTTCTTCACTTTATTTCTTACTAGATGAATGAATCATTGAAAAATTTTTTGAACAAAATAATACTTACTAGAAATCAACCATTAGATGATTTTTCTAACTCATATACCGAAAATAAATTTTGAAGCAAACTTTTATTGTGATCATCATGGATTACTTAACTTTATTTTGACTCTGTAGTAAATGTTTTTGGGAGAAATATATGAATCGAAATTTCTTATTGTAGGATAGTTAGTTATTTGGATTCAGGTATTTTACACTTAAAATTATTAATTATTTCAATGATTATTAAGTTAAGAAAATATGAAACGTGTATGAAATTTTGTTGATTTTTTAAAGTTTCAGAACTTAACTTTTTATTTGTGTGTTTATACTTTTCCTACATATATCTTAACTGATTTTTATTTAACATTGCTTAGTATTAAAAATAATTTATTAATAACATTTTCTATTGCTACGATTTAAAATTATCTGAAGAACAATAACAAGTTACGAAATTACATTTTAGACTTTACTTTTATACGAATTATTTTTATCATTTTTCACGTATTGAAATAGGATTTTCTTTTTCATTAATAACTTCAATATGGTTTTAATTGTGTTACTTTAAAAATGTCTATACACATAACTCTGTTGTGGTGAGATTCGGAAGTTTTAGAAGAGTTCCGAGGAAACCCAGATTCATTTTTTAAATAATTGAATGACAGAGATAAATTCAAAACAAAAATACAATAAAACTTAATAATTTATATTAGTAACTTAATTATAAGAGAAATTTACACTTACAATGTAAACATTCTTGATTAAATGATTGAGATTCTAACATTATTATTTGTTTTATGACAATTACACATTGATATACCATAACTGAGTGTGACCAGACGGACAAGGAATGAGAGATCAGACTCACCCCTTTTAGAAGTAGCAATGTGGTATCCCCAAAGGTCAATGGCATTACCGGCTCCGGATCTCTCTTGGCTTGCTCATTGCTCATGAGCTTTCCCTCTTTTCTCTGCAATCTTTCCTCAGACTTAACCATCTCTTCTACACATCTATTTGTCGGATATCTGCAGCTCCATTCAGGAAAGTCGAGGCAGGGCTCCTACTGGACAGGGCAGTTATACTCTGTTTACAACATCTTTTTAACATCTTTAACATCTTTTTAGCTTCTTATTATGCTCATTGAGGACTCAGTCCTCAATTGTGGACTCCTTTTCTATGCCGGGCTTCTCTGGGGCTTCTGTGTGTCTTCTCTGTGTATCCTTTCCTTTCTTAGATGCCGTTTTTAATTATTGTCTTAGCTCCTCCTCTTTACACCATTGGTTTTCCAAAGTTCCATACTACCTCCTACACTTCGATGTAATAGCTCAGAAATATCTCCCCCTCATTCCCGACTGGTCAGATTTACAAATAAAACACATCATAAGGCATATACTTTCCTTGCAATTTTCTCCAGATCCCTCATCCATTCCGAAAGGAAAAATTTATTCTTTTATTGCACTTGTCTCACTGTGCCAGTTATTATTACATCCTTCCTTTTATATTATAACAGCTTTGTATGAAAGGAAAAGAGGAAACTCTTAAATTTAAAGTGCAATAAAAATACACACATCTATTTTCTCAGAGTTTGGTTATGCTGTTTTACACTACAACAAACCTATTACCATGTAAAATTACTAAACGCGAGTGCTTTGTATTAATAATTTCCCTAAGATAGTGGCATCTACATTTTTAAAATCTTATTCTATTATTATTAATCTTAAATTTTCGTACATTGTTTTGAGAAATATGCTTTACACTAGTGCATACGTTTATGAAATTTCCTGGAATTATTTTCCACAAATACAACATTTAATCTGATTTTCTTACGCAAATAAAATTGTGTTTTTATGCAATGATGATTATTTTGTTTTTGTATCTCTCAGTTTGTCATACAGCTGTACATACAATATAAAAGCCAAATTGCACCTAAAGTGTGAACCAAATTCAACAGTTCAAAGGCTTACTAATTTTTTTAGAAAAGAATAAGTATACGTGTATGAGAGAAGCATTAAGCTTTCGTAAATACACGTGTATCTTTTGTTAGTATATTCTTTGACAATATTCATGTGTGTTCCACAATGTCTGAGAGTAACTGTTTGCCTGATTTGTTAAGGTTGCGGGTGGTCAGCTATTTTTAATTGAAGATCTCACAAGCTGATGCTACTACATTGTAATGTGATCCACCGTCTCTAAATTAACATCAAACCGTTATAAACTGTTATATATCATTATAAATAAATATAAAACTTACGAGTTCAGAAGATGTGTTCCAGCCCAACCACGAACTATAACATCTGCAAAGGACCGTTTTATAGCTCTTTCAGCCGGAAGGAGAAAAAACATTTATGTGCTGAAACTTGTTCAGACCACTCTGTAACAGCAGGGAAAAGAATATCCATTAATGCGGTAAGTAAGCGTTTTCACCATATAGACTTCTACATAACAGACAGCGAAAAGTTTCTGTATTTTTTATAGACTAGTCCAGATACACACGGAAGAGCAATCACGACGTGTGCTGATATGGAGGGAACAGAGCACGAGGTACCATCAATCCAACAGTGTGGAAAGACGTAGTTAAGGTGTTTTTGGAGTAATGGTTTGATTATAGATCCCACTCAGTGGTCACACTGAACAGCATTTGCTCCCTAGACGAACTGTGACGGGTGTGAGATATCGGAAGGAAATCTTCGATATATATGTTCACTCATTTTCCTATGCAATTGACAATGATTTTATTCTAATGGATGATAACGCATGATCTCATAGAGCTGTAGTTGTTGAGGAATATATTGATGTATTTATTTGGAGCTAATGGAGTGGTCAGCGTGATATCCAGACATGATTTCCATAGATGATCTTTGAGGCTCTCTTGGTCGTCTAGAGCTCTTATTTAGATAGAGGTTGCTACTTTTGTACTCTTCCAAGGTCTGTAGGAGAGCTGGAAAACAGCTTACTCCTCGTCTTCTTCGTTTCTCATTTCTGTAACCGACTACATAATTAAGAAACAGCATAGTAATACATTCAAGTTAGTGGTGAACACATGGCTTATTAAAGTCACTTTTTGTTATATCTCTTTGATATTTTACGAAATAACAATGTGTATATTTTTTTTAAAAAAATTGAACTTTTTCAGTGATATTGCTTCTTTTGTTATAAATCATATTTATGGTATGTTTTTTTCTTATGTAAACTTATAGATTGCACGAATAGATATTTATTTTAAGAAGGGGTCATCCAAATTAGAATCATTCATTTGAAAATTACAGGAAATATCCGGTTGCTTTTTTTTTGCAGGCCAGTATATTGAGATATATTTTCCATGCCGATTCATAAACATTTTTAGAAGCTTATTATTTTATTGTAACAAATATTATATGAAATAATTTTCTTCCTAATGTGGTATTTAATGTTTCCTTTTCTGATGATTGTAGAAAATCAAATTTTTTATAACATTTTATTAAATGTTTTACTAATATTTAACATGTTAGATTTATTTCACAAAGTGATTTTTAAATTTATCAATTAAATACCAATATTTTTTTCAAATTTGTAATTTTTTCATGTTTTATGAATATTTAATAGATTGAAAAAATTCCGGTAGATTATTAAATATTGTTCGATATGCTAAAATTTCAAAACGTGGATTCTAACTACTTGATACTTTATTTCTTTAAAGCTATTGAACAATATTTGTTTTTTATAATGTATTCACGAAAATATTTCAAAAATGATTAATTAAAAATTAAAGAATTAAATTATAAATTAATCTTTATATGTTTCAGAGCTCAAGATAATATTTTTATTAATCAATCGTGTAGTAAAATGATGTCAACGCTATGAATGTTTATTTAATGTTCTAAAATTCTGTATGTGTGATGCATTGCTATGGAAATGTGAAATTATTTTCAATAGTACTTTTCTAAATGCATTGGAGAATGTATAAGATTCACTTCTCAATTCTGCTATGATTTATGAAACTGATATTAAATAAATCTGAAGCTGATATTATTATTAATAATAAATATTTAGATTGAATTGTATGAATATATGCATACATACATACATATATAAACACACACATATATCATAATATTAACATGGAGTTCTATTAAGTTATTTTTAATCATTTCTGCTTTTTAAATATTTAAATACCGTCCTATGAACTTGCCAAGCTTGTTTTTAAAAGTAATATAAAATTTTGCGCTTTTGCCAATATCTCTATTTTGATGCATGTTTCTTACTTTTTATTTCATTTTCCAACTGACATTGCACTGTCATGTCTTCCCGAACACAACTCTCCCTCATTTTTCATCTTTTTCTTTTCTCCTTTTGAAATCTCAACAGACTCTCTCGATTTCCTCCTCTCTTTTTTTCTGTGACAAATACACCTTTGACGAATTCCTTCAATTGCAGAATTTTTTTTTGCACTCCTTAAAATATGATTCCTTTTTTAACATTAAAAAACTGAAGTATATAAGAAATCAGCAAGGAAAAAAAAGTTAGTAGCTTGAAGCTGATTCAATATCTGGCAATCTGTTTCTTTAAGAACCCTGGCAAGAGATAATGAGAGTATAAAATCCAAGCAACTCTTCATGCAGTTGGCTCATCAGATGAGGCCTCCTGCTTCGATTACCGAATAAGGAAAAGGAATGGGTAGCTGTATTGGGGCTGAACGGGTGTTGAGAAAAAGACGAGGGGTGGAAAACAGGAAAAAAAATAATAATGAACGAGAGATTGGCTTAATCACATTTGTCAGGAGATTTAACTACTCATTACACTCTGTCCTTTCTAGAAGGAATATATTTTTATTTGTTCCATAGAATGTAGTAAAAAATTGCATATCGATCGAAAAACTCATTGGCACTCGAATGTGGAGGATTTATTCTATTTTATGCAGTTAATTTGGATTCATTAATTTGGGAATTTGCCTGAGGTATTTGGATAAGGAATGCGTAATTATAAATCAAATATTTGTCATTAATTTGCAGGAAAATATAAGGATTTTTTTCTGAGCATACAAATCGTATTTAAAAGATTTACAAATAAAATAGTCTCATACTAACAGTTGGTTATAACACTTTTGTTAAAATACGTAATTCCATTATTGATATTCATTCTATAGTATATATTTCTCAACTAATATAATTAATCTTAATTTTGTGTTATGATGATTTTTTTCAATTTAAATTAAATTAATATAATAAATATCTGACTACTTTGTGGCAATTTATTTAAAAATATATGTAATAATTTTCTTAAGAGTAAATAGTTATAATTATTAATGCTAAACTTCGGAATTGCATTTGATGTATAATATCTATCATTACTAATTAATTTATTTTAAAAATAACTTCTTGGTATTTTTAAGTTATGAAGTTTTCAAAATATGAATGGTGCAAAATTATGCACGGAAATTTTATTCATTATTATATATTTATTTTATGTGTATACTAGGTACATTTAAATTTGAATAGTAATACTGACTTGGTTTAAAAGTAACCAAAAAAATTCATTTACTATTTTCACATATATCAAATTTAAATTGTAAAGTTTTAGTTTTTTATCTATGTTATACATATATTGAATAAACTTTATATATGTTCACAAGTGTAAATACAAATAAGAGCAAATAGAAATGAGGAAAGTGTAAAATAGCAAATCTATTTTAAACTCGACAGCTAGCAAAATGTTCCTGCTTAGTTGCCTATTATATGGGAATTATAGAAGTAAATATTTTATTAAAGTAATGTTATGTTTAATTTGATATATTATACAATTCTTAAGAGTATTATTTACAAGTAACTAACTACAAAGGACTAGGAGAATAAGTATTAAGTAATAATTGAATGATAATTAACTCGAAATCTTAAAAAATGCTACTCGACTTATTTACATGCCTTTTTTCATAACAAGGTAGATACTATCATATAAATGCAAAACGCTTGAATATATCAATGTTTGCTAATGGGAGGAAGACCTTTTTACCTTAAAATCAACAACTGAAATACTAATTCTGTAATCTCTTAAGATACATACGTTTCGTTCTAATATTTTCATTTGTAAAAGTTTTGTTAAATATGGTTGAAATGCTATTATCTCACTGAATGTGCTTCCTTTTGATAGGGATTTCCAATACACCCAATGCTGAATCTTGACTGATTGCGTAAACAATGTATGAGCACATAGAATCATTGATTTATTAATAAATAAAAATATTAAATTCAAATATTTATGCACGTAAATTTTACTTTATGTACATAAGCATTTAATTTGTTTGTTTATATTCATTAGTGAATGAAAATTTAACTTAATTCTTATTCATTAATTACACTATTTGGATCGTAATCAGAAAGTACACATTCAGAAATTTAAAAGCACAATATCATCTTGTATCAACATTTCAGAAATTTAATATAAATGCTCACACAAACATATATATTTTAAAAATTTATTTTAAGCGTATTACATTGTTTAGTTTAAATTGTAATATTATTTATAGAGAACTGAGAGAGAGAGAATAATAAATTAAGAAAGTTCGCAGTTATATTAAATATTTATCACTTCACTGTAAAAATTTGAATAAATGGTACATTTTTATAAATGAGAAACGTTTTCTGCAGGGAATTTCGATTGTCAAGATTATACAGATTTAAAACTGAGAAAACTCAATTTTTGATTCCCTACAGTAAGTGAATTTGAAGAATTTAATCAAATTTTTGAAAATAGTAAAACAACATAATAATACAGATGCTAACAAAAGTATTTTAACGAATATTATTTAGATTTCTTAGACAACTATTTTAGCCATTAATTAGACATTATAATGTGCCTTAATGTCATTAAGTCACAAAAGAATTAAAAACAGCGTGGGATACAAAATATTTAAAATGATATTAAAATAAAATTGGAATTTAAAGTTAAATATCAAACAAAACATTTCTGTAAAATTAAATCGAAATTATTTTCTTAAACTTTTAAACTTTAACAATTAATAGAAGTTTGAAAAATTTATTTTAATAATATGCTTAACTGAAGCTTAATTTAAGAATACATTTTTTGAAATAACAATTAAGTATGCGCATATTTTGTTTCCAAATTATTTTCGCTTCAAATGATGCATAACTAAGATTAAATTCTTTTTAAAATTCGATATTTTTGAGTATATTTAGTCAAAACTGTCTAAATAACATTTTATAAAAGTACAAACCATGGAAATTTTAAATTATATTAAGAAGTCTAGCTAAATTACATGTATTTTCATTTCACTCGAAGAATAAAAATTTTTGTGAAGATTTGTTTAATATAATATAGCATTTAAAGTAGATTTCGTCACCCCAAATTAACTATTTTCAAGTAATGAGACCATATTTCTTACAAATATACTTTGTTCTTAAGTTTTATGCAAAAATGCTTTACTGTTTGTTGATACCATAAGTAAAAGTAATACCAATGTTATTTTTAGAAGTTTAAATAAGAAAAATGTTATTTGATTAAATATTTAAAGCATAATATTTTTCAAAAAAAGGAAACAATAATAATTGCTGCAAATATATTAAATTATTAGTGAAAATCAACTGACAATTTTTTGATTATGTATTGTAAAATTATTATAATTTAGCAAACAAAAGAATTTTTTTGATTTCCCTCTCAAAGTGAACTGCATTTATTAGCACTTAACAAAATTATTTTATTAAAAAAGTACTATTTTCAATTTTTACTGCTGGGAATTTAATAATACTCTTGGTATGTTCTAATATATATAATAAGTTATTAATAAATCATAATTAAAGTAAACAAGTCATATATATTTCACGTTAGAAGTTTCCTAAATAAAGGAAGCTTAAGCAAAGATAAAAATTTAAATTTTGAATAAAAGTTATTTAGTTAATTAGAGTTTAGAATATCATTCATTCGGTAAGCTAATAATTTATGCTTGTTTTATAAAGTATAAGCAAAATTCATCATAATGATAATGCTTAAAAATAATAAGCTGATTTTGGTAAAATAAGTTCACTTCAAGTGAGAAATTCATTTAACTGTAACCTTATTCATAGTATTATCATGCACGTTAGTCACATAATATTTTATTATAATATCTCACATAAATAAAGCATTATACCGGCGCAAAAGCTATTCTAATAATTGCCATTTATTGTCTTTTCTTGTCTAGCCTTGTGTCTTGCTAATACAGCAATAAAATAGCAATGAATATACACATTCCATCCGAAACTGTCACGTCAGGATGAATGAAGATCAATATGTAATAGAGCGAAAGCAACGCATTGTTTCCTCACTCTAATTGAGTCCTTAAACGTTTACCTTATCTGGTGCTGAATCATGCAATATCTTCATTCATCCTTACAAATAACATCATAAATTCCACCCTTATTTCTTTTCTAATTTCCCATAAATGCTTCGTTTTAATCCCTTGGGAAAAATTTTTCCATTATATAAGGTAATCTTCAAAGTCGGAATCCGAATGGAAGTAGTAGCATTGGGAACTGTCGATTGCTAATAAGAGTAGCTATTTTCGATATTAATTCTTCAGTTATGTTCACAAATGTTTTCTCTTGCGAATTAGTTACTATAACAGTACTTGCTTAGTTTGCTAGATATTGTTTCATATTGATTGATATTTTAGTTTTACGATGTGATATTTTGTCATTACATTTCATATTCGTTATTTTATTAAGAAGGGAACAATTTAGTAACAAATTAAAGGAAATTTCTTAATATACAAATATCATGACATAATCTAAATCTGGAATACATAAGATCTTGATATATTAAAATAAGTAAAAATAATCATAATTTCCATGCCCTAGAGTTTCAAAATTTGCATTACAGATGAAACGCCAATAAAAAAATATGAAACTGACACAGATAACTTTATTAAGCAATAACATGTTCCTAAAAGGCAATATGGGAAAAGTTATTGTATTTATTTGCAATAATGTAGAAAGTTTGAAATTCTTGTTTCATTTAAATAACATGTGTAAATGTTAAGTTTGATTATGGAATAGTAAAATTTGGTAACATGCGCAAAGTACCTTTTTTAATATAATTATTTTTGTACTGGAGTTTATATTACAGGAAATATCAATATTGATATAAAAACCTCAATTAAAAATACATATTCAGTTTTTGAATTTCCAAGTTTTGTATTTAAGTATTAAGTACAGATTTGTTATTGCTATTCCTTTAGGAGTTAAAATTGATAACTGATTTTGTGGCTACATATTTAACAACAAATACTTTGAGAATTAACACCCCACAATACGCATTACCAATGAGAATTACTTTAAAATGTGGCAGCGGGTAAGAAAATTTACCATAATTCGTTTGTATTGATATGGTATAAAATTAAGGAAATAATTGGTTTATTTAGTGAAAAAGAAACTTACATGAAAAAAGATTAAATTTTTCGTAACTATTCAATTTTATAATAAACATTCTCCATAAACATTTTTGTGAAAGTAAATGTTTTCAATTATATGTATGTGAAGGTAATAAATAATATAAAACTGTGTATTTTTAAATTTCTTTAATTAACAGTTACAGTTTTAATAATTTTATTTCATTTTCTTTAAGAAAAATGCTCATTTTGTTTCTCAATGGAAACGATTTTGCACTTATTAAAATAAAATCAGTGTGATTTCATTACAATCAGTTAAGTCAGTAATTTAAAATCATTAACATCTGAAAATAAATATTTCTGCTCCACACAATATGCCTTTAAAATTAAAATCCTTTCTACAAAAGATAAAGCAACTAGTATGAATAAGTTTGTTGACATTCTATACTGAAATTCACGATATTCTGCAGCAGTACCTTAATTACCTTTACTGTGAAAGCAATTAAAGATATATGTGAGTATTTTCTTTGATTTGTAGGAACTATGGGGTATCGAAGAAAATCTTTAAAAGATTTTTCAGAGAAAAATCTTTTCCAAAATAACTCGCAAACTCTGCGATAACGCTTTTACGATAACTAAAAGCAATTATTTAAATTATCTAATTCCTTCTGCAAAGGGGATGTCTTCTGAAAGGCTTACCATTTCCTCCGATAATTGAACCCGAGAAGCAGACTAGACGTCGTTGGAATCTTTGCTTTTCATCACGGTCCACTGATTTCGTCTCCGATTTAGAATTGATTCCAAAGTTGGAATCAGCAGGATAAATTACTAGTTGTGAGTTCGCATATTTTGAAAACCATTCGCTTTAAATGCTTTTGCACATTATTAATGCAACTTATTTATGATAAATCTTATACCGGAAAAATGATATCTGTAAATATATCATTTATTTGTTGGTAGTAAATACTTCTGTAGTAGTTTTATTTTATTTGTTTATTTTAAAAGATAACTCAACTTTTAATTCTTTGACTAAAACTAGAAGTAATTACATAAGATTAGCATCTACATGCATTTCAAAATATTTTGAAAGCAAAAGCCTAGCTATTTATTAAACTGACTAGAAATAGTTATTTTAATACATAAATTAGAATCATATTTTACAGAAAATCTGCTTCCAGTTTTTCTTTTAAAGTTATCTCTAATTTCAATAACTGATTTGTTTTTTGATGTGTTTAATGTAAATAAATTCATAAATGTATAATTATTTTCTCACATCAACAATTGATGAATTATAGTTTTTATTTTAACTTAATTATAGCTGTGCAGCTATCAATAATTTTGAGAGTAATTTGAGAATGGTTTGTATATAAAAAATTAAAGACAAAGAGAATTTATATTCCTACAGATACACATGTGTTTATGTAATATTAATAAATTTCTCCAATGTTTTTTTACAAAGAAAGATACCTTAAAAGTAAGATTCAGAAACTTGGAAATAAAATTCACCAAAAAACTTGAAAATCTGTTGATCATTTTTTTTTAATTTTGCTGTCATAAGAATGCATCAACATTTAAACAAAATATTTATTACAAAAAATATCACATAAAATCAACATACATTACTATTCTCAAAATCCAAAAAAGCTCCACTAGTGTATTAAATTAAGAGTTCTACTTGATTTGTTAGAAAAATTGTTGTATTTATAATTAAAACTCTCAAATTTCATTAGCAATTATCTAAATAATGATTCATACTGAATTTTAAATTTCTCTTTTTGCAGACTTCATTTATAAATAGGCATGACAATTAAGTTCACTTTAAACAAAGTTTAGGTATTTGCAAATAAGTTTCAATACTTCTAAATTATTATTAGTATATTGTTAATAGTTTTTATAGATCAATTTGGAATATCATCTTATTTTGTTATTGCTTTAAGAAATCAATATTTGTAATATAAGCTTATATATATACGTCATTAATATAATAATCACATTAAAAATTTAAATATTCTGTTTTGAGAACTAATAAAACAAAACCAAATGCAAAGTTGAAGTTGAAATGTTTGTGAGAGACTACAGACATTTTGCAGATAAAATAACATATTTTGTTAATTAATTATTAAACTACTATAAGTTCACAATATAGAGAATTTTACTAGGTATTTAACTCAGTATTTAAAGTGTAAACAACTCTAATATTTATTATTAGTTCATGAAGCAGATGTCAAGTAGTTAGTAAAAATGATATTAATTATATTGGAATTTTTTTACGTAAATTTGCCTATTAATTAGTTCTGTGCTTATAGACTAAGTTAATAAGTTCGAAGTTGTTAATTTGTAGTATAATAAATAAGGATTTGTTGCTGAATTTCATAATATTGTTAATATATTTTAATTCTAAGCTTAATTATTGGTTATTCAGTTATTTCAGTTGCGTGGATTCTAGATTGTTGCTGATAAAATCATGTAAATATTAATATTGACTTCAGATAAAAGTTTGTTTATTAGAAAAAATTTCATAATTCTTTAAATGATTTTCATAATTTTTAAATGCATATATTTATTAAAATTTAAAAAAATTAAAAATATAATGCAATTATAAATAATAACAGAAATAAAAAAATTAAGATCAAGTAATTAGTTATTATTTAATTACTTATATTTGTGGCTTAAATAATAAAGTAAAATACATATAATAAAATACTTCGAGAGAAAAACTCAGATTATTTTTCAGATTAAAATAAATATTAGTATCTATATTCAACAAACTATTCTCCTCTTCACTGTCCGATAATGCATTTTGACTAAATGACCTGTTCACCATCCTTTTCCCAAGTGACCCATCTGAACGTCCGTCACGGAATAACCATCAGAATCCTACAGCTTAAGCCAGTGTGTAGGTTTAGAATCTTTCGTCAGCAATTCACTCGTTCGTTTGCTGCCAGAGTCCACTGGTCAGCCATCAACTATTCTGTCTAGACGGGTTGTCAGCAGATTGATTACATGGATGCTGACGTTCAACGAAGGAGATTTGTCCCCTAATGAATGTTTCCCTAATTGTAGGCTGGGAGAGAGGTGATCACTTGTACCTGTTATCGGTGTGAAATATGCTATGGTCATGGAAGCATCTGGAATTAGATAGACCTAATGATAATTTCATATTTGAAGTACTTTAATTCTAGTATTAGAGTGTGAGTGGAGTAAAATAGACCAAGTCACGATGATTTTCTGCAGTTAACTGATGAGAAATATTTGTTAGGCAGACAGTTATTGATGATGTTCGTGGATGAATAATAGCTACGTTAATCATTCCTGACACATTTGAAACGACGCATCAATAATTCAGTATTTGTCCACAAATAAGTCAGTTCTATGAATCTAAATGTGTTTTGAATATTCATACCATTTTTATGATCTAAGATGGAAAAGTTATTTATGTTGTTATGATTTAAAATTTGATGTAACTTTAATGTTTATTAATTATTTAAAGTAAAATAAAATATGTTATGAAGTCGGAAATTTATTCAATATAGCACTTGTAAATTTGTTATATTTTATACTTGTGATTTAAAAAATTCAATGCCAACTGTCTTACATTTTGTTAATATTAATGTTTCAATATCAAATTTTTTAAGAAAAAAGTAAAAAATAAATATCAGACATCAAGTAAAAAGTATATTTTCTTTTTTATTAAGTATTTCTTTTGTCGAAATATTTTTCCATAATTTGGCTCAATTTATCGATACAATATTATGATTATTTTTCACAATAACGATTTATTACTATGCAAATGTTCTTATTTTAAATGCAAATATTTTTTTACAGTTTTTAAAATAGGAAAACAATTTCAAATTTTATTAAAATGTTGATTATATTAAGACATTTTCATCTTCTAATTGAGCATAATTTTTTATTACTTTCCAAATGAATCACAAGTTATTTTTATGCTTAAATACCAAAAGATGATGTTAAACAAATAAGGAAAGCAATTTTTTCTTTTCACATTGGACGTTCATATTTAAAATGTCTTCTAAAATAAAGTATTTTTATTCATATTATGAAATTTTTTCTAGACCACTGTAAAAGTATGTCATTTTTTTCGCTAAGTATTATTTAATACAAGATATTAATTATTCCATAAAAATATGTACGCAAGATCCAATATAGTATTTTAATAAAAAGGACAAAACATATTCTCAATTCCAAAATTAATGTGCACTTAAATACGAATCATCATGTATCAGTATTTTCACGATAAACCGTTTATAAATTAAATATTTATAATATGCTGTTTTTTATGCAATTTTAATTTTAATAAAATCTACAAACTACTTATATAAATTAAAAATTATGTGATATAATTAAGGCATATTTTTACTAGAATACAGTTAATATATTTCGAAATAACTTTAATCTAGTTATTCCCGTTTAAATTTATCAAGGGTATTTTTTCTTAATAAAAACTAAATAAATTTTGCATAAATAATAGAATAAATTTTCATTGATTAAAGGGATACATACTTTAAAAAATAAAACTGATATTATCTTTTATATTTTTGATGCATGCATGCATATTGCTGATGCATTAAAATATAATTTTTAAAATTTAATTGAAAAATTTAGATTTAAATGAATAATATACTTTTTACGTAATTTACCATGTACAAATCCAACATTTTTTTCTATGTTGCATTTGCAGTAAATTTGTTTCATTGTTAATGAATTTAAATATAACTTTATTTAGCACTCAGATGTAATTTTTTTATAATTCCAGTAAAATTATCATGTTACAAAATTTCTTAATGTATAAGATGTCCTATAGATTATGTAATTTGATTTTACTAGTGAATTTTATTTCTATATTCAATAAATGGAATGACTGATTTAAAATGTCATTAAATAGAGACACCAATGAAAACTGAATGCTGCTAAATGCTTGGTAAATTTTACAATTTTATTTAGATTTTAACAAAAAAATCCTATTTGTCTTTTTGTGACGATTATATTTTTATTATTTTACGTTTTACAATTTATTAGAAAATTATTTTAATTTTAGTTATTGCATTAAATGTACTGAATTATTACTGAGAATTGATATTTATTCAATTAATGTTCATTTAAATAATCATTTAATATAATTTATGATCATCAATAAAATTTTGCTTAAAATAAATATTTTTCTCATAAATTTTGTCTAAAGTATTTGTGGAATTACGAAATTTATAATGGAATTAACTTGTGCAAGTAAATTATATGATAGACTATATATTCAGCATATTTAATATACCTACTAAAATAAAAAAAATATAAAATAAATTTGACTATAAAATATTATTTGCATTTCATGTTATGTAAGATAATTCATTTTTAAAAATGTAAAAAACGACAGAATATATTTTTGAATATATTAATATAATTTTGTTGTGGTGAATTAAATATTAGATAGATAAAAATAAATTACAGTAGATGAATAATATTATAACATTAATTTATTTTTTTGTTACGTGTAAGTGTTAATTTAAAAAATTTTAAGTTTTTTATGTTTAAATGCAAATGATATATGCAAATGATTATTTCCATATATATATATATATATATATATATATATATATATATATATATATATATATATATATATATATATATATATATATATATATATATATATATATATATATATATATATATATATATATATATATATATATATATATTTGTTATTTAACTTCTACGTATTTAAGAATTTTCTGTGTTCCATTATTTTCATTACGTTTCACCTGACTTTTGACTTTTTAGACTTTTGTCTAAATTACTTTTTCCACAAGAAGTTTAATCAATTGTTTTTTATTCTTGTTTTATGCAAAAATTGCTTTTTTCAGTTGGTTGTTAAAAGCTAATTAACATTCTTTAGATTATATTTTATAATTAATTAATATTGGACCATTAATGTCTTATTCAATTTATAAAAGTTTACATTGTTAAGCATATTACACGTTATTTTTTATTATTTTAGTTAAATTACTTTCCTGCAATTTTTTTTATTGTAGATGATTTTATACTTCCCAAGGTGCAATTAGCTTTTCTATTACTTGGAGTATTTTCTTGCTCAGTAAGTAATATATGTTCAATAATATTCAACAACTAGTATATTTTTTAAATTCAGCCTCATTTGTTCTTTAGTGTTTTTTTAACTTTAATTACTTGAATTTTATTTGTTTCAAAATTTTTTTTATTTCGAATGTTATTATTTTTAGTTACATAGCGTTTAATGGTTATTTTTTATATACATTTTTTATGTTAAATGTTCTTTAAACTTAATATTTTTTTACCTAAGGTATTCGTAAAAGATTACCTTACATTTAATATTATTTTATCAAGTTAATCGTAAAGAAAAAACTCAAAATGTTTTTTATTTTTTAAATCCTTGATGAAAAAATGATTTTGTGTCTTCCCATCCAGTACCTTATTCTATTTTTATTTATTTGTTTTTTCTAATACTTTTCTGTCTTAACATAAAATATTTTTCATACTTTTGTTTATTTAATTATTTACGCATTTGAATATTTTAAATATGATTCGGATAGAAATATTTAAAAGAATATTAAAATATTATAATTTCACAGAATTGTTTTATCTTATTAACTTATCTTAGATTTTTTTAGAAATTTAAATGTTTGAAATCCATTCAATAAAAATTGAAGCTACTTGTAAAATTAAATATTTAAATTATGAATGTTTTTGACTAATAAATTATTGTAGACAATATAATATAGTTTCATTATTTTACTGTCTATCACATTTATTAACGTTTGTGTAAACGTAACATTTAGAGTAACCAGGAATCATAAATGGTGTTCATATTCTATGGAACAATTCATAAATTATTTGCCTGAATAGGCTACTATACTTTCTGTCCCTTTTAGTGCTCATAAAAGTACTTCATGATAAGTAATCAACAAATGAACATTCCAGCCTGTGAGTGAAACTATTTCAATCACTAGTCCGATCAAGTCATTTGGAGATAAAAAAATACATTCTTGCTGGAAATAAATACTAAAAAAAATACAAAAGTTTAGATGCGAACGGGAATAACTTCGAAAACAAAAAAAGTTTGTCCATTACTGGTATAAGGTTCGAAGAACTTTATGCCCGGACAAATACAAGTAGAAGAAGGCCTAACTGCTACCAAGGGAATTGAATTGAGTAATGGCCTAACCACTATTATACCTCCCTAGGTACTAGGTTAGGCTAGCTTGATTACGAAGCTGTAAGAGTTGGTTTAACGTTAGCTTAGTTATTCCTCTTGCTAAGTCCGGGCGCGAGTAAGGAATACATTAGATTTCAATTACAGTTTCCTCTGTGTCCCTCAACTATATTTTATCTTTCACTGGGATTAGAGACTCTTATTGGTGATGATTTTTTTTTATTCATCATGAAGTTGGGGGTAAAAAACTACAAGAATTTATAAACTTATAGACAAAATTTACTGAAACTAGTAGGAATTATTTTCTTATTTTAATATATTGCAAAAACTATTTAATAACATTAATTCATATTTTGAATTTTTTATAAATGATAACAATGTATATAGTACGTTAAAATTAACATTCATAAATAAAACAGTTATCAAAGATATCATTTATGAAAAAAAAGTATTGACATAATAATATTAAACAAAAATCTCAAACTGACATTCAATATATACATAATAAGTTTAACAATTAATAGTTTTGACAAATGTTTTTTATAAGTAATAAAGTTTTGATTTTACTATCAAATTAAACATATTATTGAAAAAATTGTTAAATAAATTAGTATACTCCAATGTTTTTCATTTTAAAATTCGAAAAGTTGCTTAAATTTTAAAAATTCACTCTAGTCACTAATTCATTACTATCTAAAATTAAGTTAAATTACTGAATGTTTTTTTTTACATAATTTTAAGAATAATCTAGGTTTTAATTTTGATAATAATGATAAATAATTAATTATAATGCCTGTAAAATCTTATGATAAGGTAACTTAAATAAATTGCTATAAATTATTGATATTAGTTAACGCAAATGTAAATATCATTTAATTCCTTATACAAAAGAATTTACCGGGAAACTACATAGCCTAAACAAATTTTTTCATATCTATTTTAAAATTATAATAATGAATTCATTCATAAAAATATAAGAAATTCTATAAATCAGTAATAAATTAATAAGAAATCTGTAATTGTAAAGGTTATTAATTTACTTAAAACGTTCACTTTTAATCTTTTACAATTACTCCCGTATTTAAAATTGAAAACCCGGTTCACTATTCTCAAATCCTTTCATAAATTTAGTTTATCCTTAATATAATTTATTCTTAATATAATTTATCCTTAGTAAAATTACTGTTTGATTCAAATACGAATAGAATTTATATACAATAACATACATGGTTTGTGTGCTATTTTTGAATATCCTTATATTTTAATTACTTGTTTGATAATGAAATGATTATAAATTTCAATAATTAAACTTACTTTATTTAATAAATCATAATATGATAAATATGGCACTCTAGTCATCCTTAGCAGCATTCATTTTCAGAATATCAGTTTTTAAAAAATAAGTGCTATTGAGATGATGCAGGTTATTGCTTCATGTTTTTGTAACAATTCTTTGTGTTTTTGTGTTAGGTTCATCATGTTTCTGTCACTAGAAATAACTTTATTGCTATTGCAACCAAAAACAAATGTATGATTATACCAAAAACGTAAGCACTTTTTGGTTGTTATGAGTATTAATAAGATAAAATCTGCATTAATATTAAAGAAGCTACACAGTAATATTCACACCTATATACAATAATTTTAAGTACCCTTATGCCCCCAATTCAGAATAACACTCGTAAATTACTGTCTATTAGAAAGTTTCAGACTGAGATTAGAAGAGAAATTACACTAAAGGAAAAATCAAGATTTGTCATGCAACTCATTAATTGGGAATTAAGAATCTGGACACTATTAGGAACATACACTCTGTATAATTTTTTTTCATCAAATAACACGCTTTCTGTTGTAAAGCCAACCTAGTTTGAGTAAATTCTGAAGAATACCAACGTGACTTACACAAACGCAGTTATTTTCACACGGGTAACATTTATGGTCACTACAACTCTATTGATAAGATGAACTATACTATGTGTAAATAAGTATATTAAAAAGCCTGCATGAATTTGCATTTTCCTTTCTCATTCTGTTGATTATCTTATTTGTGCCACTTTTACATATTTCCTAAGTCAGTTACTCTTATGTAGATGAAAATACAAGTATGGACGCTATTATCTGATTTTAGGATTGCTGATTCTCTCACAGAAAATATGGTCAAATGATTTAATTTAATAGAGAATTTATGCTATATTGGTTGCTCCCTTTTTTTTGTTTCGTCATTAAAATCCCATTTCATGTTTCAACAATTTAACCTTTGCAACAAGGTTTACCTTTGGTTTAATAGTCAGTAATTCACTTTCCGATTTTATAATCTAATTCCACTGACTGAAAAATGAAAATTGGAGGTATAAAGTTTATGGAATACTAATTTAAAAAGTTCATGCACACACTCAGAATCATAAAAATGATCATTAACTTTGATGTATGTACATGTCACTCAAAGCAAGAAAAACTAACAGATCTTAAACTGCTTTTAAGAAAGAATGCTGATTATTTGACAGAAAGATAGTTAAATATATAACTCATAAAATGCATCATATTCAAATTTCATACAATTTTGTATGCATATGTGATATGTCCACATACTCATTAATAGTTTAGTTACATTAAATTTGAATTACTTTTTATTAATGATTCGATAAAGAAAATATCTTATATGTTGATCAATTCAATATGCTCTTTCGTTTAATTTTAAAAGTATATAATTTCTATTTTTAGGACAAATTTTGCTTAAAAGTTTATTTTAAAATAATGATTAGTACCACTTGTCAAATTTGTTAGGTTTAACAGTCCAGTACACAACTTTGGAAGAGAGTACATCTTGTACATTAAAATATATTATATAAATATAAAATAGGATAAAATTAAAGATCTTTTTATATAATAGTACATTTTCCACACTTGTACATATCATAAGATATAAGCCATTCAAATGCTCTCAAAATTCATAAAATCTGAAATTTTTAAAATTATTTACAAAAGTAATAGTAATATTTTACTATCAATTAAAAGTAAATAAAATGTATATCAATCAAAATGATTTCAAGACACATTTTTTAAAGAACACAAATATTATAATAAAGTATCCATTCATTACAGCAGTGAAAAATGTTTGATTGAAAATAAAATAAGAACACTATGTCTTATTCTAAATATTTTATTATTCATGTATTCCTTAAAAAATTAAAAATGTATTCAACTTCACACCGACAAATAATCCTACACAAGTAATTAATTTTAAAACTAAAGTTGCTAAAAGGCGTGTCAAACAAAGTTACGGGATAAACTTTTGTTAATAACAAAGTTTAGGCACTTAATTTAATTTAATTTTATGATATGTGATAAAACGTTAGAATGAGAATATAAAATTAATTGACAGTAAATGTTAAAATATTCATTTTAATTTTTAGAGCAATGTTGGAAAACAATGAATGAAACAATATGAAAATGGCTTATAAAATTGTATAAATAAATATATACTTTTGAATGAAATGTGAAACTAAGAAATAGGCTTAAAATTTAGAATTTATAATGAGTTCGTTCAGCTCTTTACAGAGAAAGAGCTATAGATTATTTTGAGAATGTTAACAGAGTAGACAAGCTATTCTCTGTAACTAACTCACTTTAAATCCTCCTATTTATGCAAATATGACATTTTATCGTCTTTAGAAAAGCAGCAGAATAAATCCTTACTGTAAAATATTTCTAACGCCTGATAAGATTTAATGTCACAGTTGACCAGCAGTCCACTTATGATTTATTAGGGTGTTTAACTTTGGCAACGCACCAAACAACATAGTAGCTGGTGATTTGTAAAAGCAGATGCATTGGGTAAAGTAAGGTATTGATTTTTAAGGCTGTAACTTATATCGATGAAAATAAACTTGTCCAAAAAGAGTAATATCTTTTATTTTATTTCTTCTGATTATTATAAAATTTTGATTTATTTATTTTATTAATTATACAGTGATTAATTCCTCCAGTTATTTTTCGTATTCCATATATAAATAATGCAATATTGTCACATAAAGTAAGTTATTCAAAAGTATTTAAAATTATAGTAGATATTTTTTAATTGTGAATCAATAAGCAAATACATAAAACTTTCGAAAATTTAATAAATCAGTTTATATGGAATTAGATTTGGTTAAATTATGGATATCTATTTGATAATAATAAAAATAAATATTAAAGAAAATACGTTATAAATCGTTTTTTTATTCCTAAATTTGTAAACATAATATGTTATCATTAAATTTAACATAAACTATGAATAATTTAGTATAATTATCAATAATTTGAGTGTATAAATAAACATAACCGTAACATTTTTGTTGAATGGCCATGAGTAAATAATATGAGTAAAATTGAGATATTTTTATTTTAAAAGTATTTGTGAAAGGAAGTTTCCAAGTATTTTAAAACAATTATTAAATTAATTTTGAATCCACTCTTAAATTTTTATGCATAACTTCTTTGTTAAATACATTACATATAAAATGACTAAATTAATCGTGAAAAAATAAAATTATGTCAAAACAACTTAAAGAATTTCCTTATTTTAGCTTTTTGATATAGTATGTGTGTGTAAACAAAACATTATAGATTTAAATTAGAATTTGTTAGATATTATTAAAATTTTAGAATTTATTAAATATAATCAAAATTAGGGAAGTTTTTGATTATTTAGATCTGTATATTTATATGTTTATGATATAACTTATTTTGCTTATTTAGTTACTATTTTATTCATATTTTTAAATATTAGATTTTTTCCTTTATCAACTTAAGTATTTAAATATATCTTAACATAAAATTCTATAGCAAGTGGTAAGCATTTTTACTGCCAAGGAATTGAGTAAAATGTAATCAACATTTGGGATCATTAAATTTTACATAATGATTTTAATTGTCTAAAAAACGTATGCTTGGTTTAGAACAGAATAAAATGGTAACATTTAGAAACATAATAAAACAATTAGATCATATCATTTTAATTGAGTTTTTCCCATTTAGAAAAAGCCTATTTAGTGTTTTAAAAATATAAAGAATTGTGTACAGGGATTTATTTACTTTTTCAAATTAAAGCATACAAACTATGAATGATTATAAATAGTTTTTCAAAAGTTTTCCATTATGACGATATATATTATTTTGTGTATATAAAATGGAATACACTAATGGAAAAATTAAATATTTTGACCTTTTAGAACGATAGAATAGATTATATAGGTTAAATATTTGTAATTTTGTCAACATTTATACTGACTGAATTCACTAAGAAAAGAGTAGAAATTTTATCATACTTAGCAAATTGATGGATAAGTATTTGATATGCAGTAATTTTTGGTTCATAAATGTAATATCTTATGGATATGAGACGCAATGTCTGAAAATGTGAGATTGTTCTAAAATTTTGAGAAAAATACTTTGTCATGCATTTATTTTTTATTAATTTCTTAATATGTTAGCGTGTAAATGTAAATGAAGAAATATAGAGTTGACATTCTTTATATAAGTGAAATGTTAAATGCTTATTATGAGTATCACATATATGTATCATATTTCTCATCTAGCACAAATCAGTACACCTTTTTTAATAAAAATAATCAAGAAAATTTCTTTGCAATGCTATAAAATTAAATAGAGTTAAAATTTAGATCTAAAAAACTTAGATACGACAACTATTAGATTAAGGAATAGATCTTGTTATCGGAAGGTAATGAGTTCAAATCTGGACAAAAAGAATCCGTGTCTTTTCTAATGGGTGCAAGGTATGTAAAATATGTTGTGATCACAATGTTCTCTTTAGCAAATAAGAGCTTTATGGTTGGCACGCAAAGTTTCGGAAACTTCTGCATGGTCCTTGCTACTAAATTATGAAGACCCACCCACTTTAGTAGCCACAATAGTACAATTACTGATTGTCCTACTACATTAGGTGTTGCAGTGTTGAAAAGATAAAAATCTTAGTAGCCGGACATTGTCGATCAGCAATAGCTTCTTATATTGTAAATCGTTTATTGATGTGAATTATACATACATAATTTAAAATTTTTTAGATAAATACGTAAAGTGATGTAACTCATTTAAAAAATTTTAATGATAAAATTTATTTTTCATACTATGGCAGATTTCCAATTACTTAGCTTTATTATATAGTGCTGTTTTTCTGGCATGGTTTATTCACACACACACAAATTTGTAAAAAAAAATTAAAATACCTTAAACTTAACCCATAGCGTATTTTAAAAAAATCCATTCGTTTTACTGAAATTGCTGAATTTTTGTGACCTTAAATCTAGAGTATCAGAATTATCTGTTTACTTTATAACAAATACAATGATATTATGTCAAGAAAAATAATTCAATGTACAGCAGCAGTTGACAAATGTGCATGCCTTAAGTTGAATGTTTGCTTATATCAGTTTTGAGATAAAATTTTTTATCTCAAATTATATAACTAATTATTTAAGCTTGTTTTATATCATGGACAGAACTTGCTTTACTTTCTCATAGATGACTTTTCTTTATAAATCAAGAAACTTGGAAAACCAGTAACTTCCTAAACACCGTTAGAAGTGTTTGCAGAAAAATGGAAAATATCACATCCACTCCATTTACTAATCATGAGAAATAGGATGATCTAATGAAACTATGTTATTTCTTTTAAATTCCTTTCCATAATATGATACAAAAACATAAACTCCTAGGACTTTTTTTCAAAAAACAATAATCATTTTTATATTATTCTCGAGAGATGTATAGTGCTGTCACGAAACAAATTATATAAATTTCACATAAATTACACGACGAAAAATTTCTACAATTTTATTATATTTTGAGCAAATTATTTTTCTCTTTTTATTGTTATCGAATTATTTAAAAAAAGGACTTATTTTTATTTTATGAGCAAACATCTTTAAAATTGATTAATTTTTACGCGAATTAAAATAATTTTTGTATATGATTAGGCTCAAAATGTCTCCTTTTCAAACTATTACTATTCCCTACTATTCTTAAACAGTATAATATATTCTGTTTTTATCATCTATCTAAATTTATATTCCTTTCTGTTGACTTCCTTAGAAATATGATCTTCCATCAATCAAAAACATTCTGGAATTAAATAAACAACAAATGAGCATGTATCGTTCAAAAACATCTCTTAGGCATTATGGTATCTATCATTTTCGCAATCTTTTAAATGATGTACTATTCATAGAATTAACGAGAAATTTACGTAAGTTAAATTTGTTTGCTGATAATTACTATGGAACTATAAAATAATAATATTTCAAATTCAAACGTTTCGTACACATTGTACTTTTTAACATAAAATCTGCATTAATTGGCTTTATTATTCAATAAAGTTTTTCTTTACTTTTTAATAATAACATAAAATTATGAATTTACTACAAATAATTAAAATTTGTTAACTAATTTTTTTGCATGTTAAAATTATGTTATTTTCTAAAATGCATTAATGTCCTTTAATGTATTATTCAAATTAAAACGAAGTTTTAACTTAAACTTTTTAGTTAATGTACTTCCGCAAAAATATTTATTTCTTTTTGGTTAAAGTATTATTAAAATAAATCCTCACATAGTCTGAGGAATGTTGTACATATACGAGCATTCTCTATCTCTAATACCTAATGAAGTACATTCATAATAAATACATACAGGTACGTATAAAAATGGGCAGAAAAAAGTCAAAGTTTTTAAATGAACACAACTATTATTTTTAACTATGAAAAGTATTATCTTCAATATGCATGCACTGATAAAGAGTTATCTTGGGGAATGAACATTCTTATTGCAAAAGTAGAGAAGCATTCTTATAAAGTTGTGTCTTACTTGGAACTTATAACAACTATGCCCTGGAGGAAGCAGTTGCCTGACTCATGTGTCTGGCGTCTTTTTTTCATGGGGAATCTCATAACAAAACTTCTAAGCGTTGAAAGTTAGTTAGATTGCTAGTCAAACGGGAGGTATCTTGGATTCTTAGATGATTTTCTCTGAGATTCTTCTTACAGGGGTGGGCAAATTGCTCTTCGGAATGAAAACGAAAAGCAGTTCAATTAAGGGAAAGGATTATGTTCTTATAGGTGAGGGATCTATGTAGAAACTCTATATCGACCTTTCTTTCCTTCTTCACTTGTTTTTGCTTCAGTATAAGCTCTGTGGTAGCTTTTCTTTATTTAAAGTTGCTGGATGTGTCTAATGGTTGGTCCCTGAGTGAATGATATTAGAGTGGAGTATTTTATGACAGTAAATGTGTACTGGATTTTTATCAATCTAAAGGGAAAATGGAATCTGAGTACGCTATACAGAAAATATTCTTCTCAGAAACTCCCAATTGTTTAGTAGTATAGTTTTCATTGAGAAACTATATTAAGTTTGTTCCTTTTATTTTCTTTTAATTTATTCAAACAATTCCAATAAAATGTTTAAGAAATTTGAGTATACCTTTACCATACTTTTGAAGGAATTAGTATGAGGAGCAAACTTTCGTTAAATTTAGATTCAATTTTAAATTTTGTGTTACTATGTAATTTGTGTTTTTACACATTTTTAAATTACCAGAAAGGGCTAAATATTTATTATTCAGTTTTACATAAAGATTATTAAAAATTTTATAAAACTTAAATGTAAAATTTGTTATCAATATAACTATAGAAAAATATGATTTAAATCTATAATGTTACTCTGTCTTTTATCATCTAATTGGTTAAGTATACAATATTTTAAATATCATATTTTTAAATTTTCAATTCATTATAAAATTTTTAATTCAGTATATATTAAAAATACAAAAAACGTAAAGTTGATAATGGCTAATTCAATAACCTTTCTCAATGATGAAGAGCATAATTATTGTGCATTATTTACACAAATACTTATATAACATTAAAAAATATATACACTAAAATTTTATGTTTAATTTCTAGAAAAAGAAAACTACCAAAAGCTGTTCAATAATTATGAATGGTGAAAAAAGTCTAAAATGTTACTACTATTGTATAATTAATTCAATTATCAAAACAATATAATTTTATACGGTATATTAGTTTATAAATGTAACTTTTATAATCTTTTATAATTCATTTGTCTTATTTTCAAAATAAGTACATCTTTACACAATTCAAATTTTTAACATGCGCAAAATCGAGATCTTATAAATTGAAAATTTAAAAGAAATCCAATGCGTAATCTTATATTTGATGCAAATGACGTCAACATCATTAAGTCAACTAATAGATTTGTTACAGATTTGTTTACTTAATGTAATTATTAGTATTAATCAATTTAGTAATTTATAAATTTTCTTAAAAATAATGTAAACTATAATGTTTTCAGTATTTAAAAAAATTAAAGACATTCATATCTTTTTCTGATATCATCATCATTTGTGTAAATGATGATAATATCAGAAAAAGGTTTCTATTCATTCAAGACTGTGTTTGATTTCAAATATTACTTTTCTTTATAAAGCGCTATCACCCAGTGAATATCATTTTTTGCCAGAGCAATGAACTGAATTTATGATACCTTATGTAGTGGAATAACCATTAACAGTTTCATTGTCTTTCCAGAACAGGTTGATACTTCGTAACTTAGAAGAAGATGGAACAAAGCATATACCTACAAATTTGGTCTGCCACCGCAGATGTATTGTATCACATTGAAGACACACACAAATTTTATAATACCTAATTTACCATGAACTATTTATTTTACATGCCCCAGCCACCACTAGTGGACAAGACAGATCTTAGGTCAGATCACGAATAAAATTCACTAACTTCTGATAGTGATAGAACTTCCCTTGCCTTTCCTAACCAATACACGAGTGGGAGGTTAGAGACTAAAATAATGTTTAAAATTTCAAAATAACCATTTAGCTTGCTCGTAAAATTTTAATCAGTTACATTTAAATTAATTTAAATAAATAAAGTACCCAATCGTATTAGCTCAGTTTGACAATTTTAAAAATAAAAACAAGTTCAGATTTAGAAAATATCATTCCATAGCTTCACAGTTTCATACAAAAGCTTAATTTCTATATAATTCGTTTAGTATTTAAAATAAATTTATATCTGTTAGAATCACGTAATATTATTATTTAAAAGTGAATCCATGAAATATTTTCTTTCTTTATATTAGTTATATTCTATATTTTTCAGGTTATATAATTAAGGATTATATAATCTTATGCAAAGAAAATCATTATCACTAAAAGTGCTTAAAATACAAACAATAGATTCAATATTAATCAATCCAAATATTCAAAAAAATAAATTCTATGAAATATTTGTAAGCTCTGTAATTTACATTCTGTTTTTATCCACATTCATGTTATTTAATTAGTATTTTAAAGATATTTGTGAGAAATACTTACAATTTTCGAAATGAAAGACTTACATGTATAATTTGTAACAGCAAGTAAGAAAAAATACATAAATATTAGACTTCCCAGATGAGATGGGAACTTTATGCTTTCTATAAAGTTTAACAACTCCGTTTAACGCTTTTCGAACAATCCTGGATAAACCTCATAGGGGAATTTTAAGAGAGGTGATCTAAACCCTAAAAGATTTCACTTAAGGGTTGAGAGATAATGGCTTTTAGGGAGTAAACCCAGATGCTGAGAGAAAGGAAAATCTTAAGTCTTTAATTCACGGCATTTTGAGAGTATATTGAATGCATCTTTTTGTTGGCCACAATGAATTTGAGTCTAGAGACCTAATCAATTGAGAACGTGGATAAAAGGAGAGGGAGATTGGATTACTTTAAATGGTAAAGAGACTTAGGGCCAAGGTGTTAGTTTTGTGCCTTAAAGAAACTTCTTCAATTATTTTTTACGGAGAATATGCAATGTAAACAGATTGCATTCCGATAAATAATATTTAATTCCTCGTGTTTATTTATACGAATTTATTTGAATTATCTTAAGAGTTTTATAAAATTCCATTAAAATTTATTTAAATAAAGATTTGGTTATCTGAATTTTAAATTAATTCTTTATATTTCTTCATTTACCTAAATAGGATTAAATTTCAATGATTTATATCAAATTCATTATAAATTTATCAATCTCTTATATTAAGATTTAAAGTAAATAATACAATTATGAAAGAAACTAGCTACTTGTTACTAGCCATTGGCTATTTTTCTGTTTCTAACACTTGGATTTGTATATGAGAAATTCAATGATATTCATTAATGTTGTATTTTATAAGATTATGTCTAAAAATCATGCAAAAGGTATAACACACAGGTCTAGAATTAAAACTAATAATTTTTCTAATAAATCTAGATTTCAATTTTATGGCATTGATATTTTAAAACATGTTGAAATAAAAAAAAATTCTTTGTTCAAAATCAGCTGTCTATAAAACTTTTAATATCAAAATATAATTTAAAGTTAATGCATAATTGTACGTGTAAACTAAAAAAAAGAGAAGTTTTCATTTGACAGTGGATAAAACATGATTTCTTTTGATGTGAGCTTGAATGCATAATGAGCAGATTATAAGAAATATATATTATTCAGTTTTAAATTTCAACTAAAATAATTAAAAAATTAACAATTAACACTATTAATGCAGTATTTTTATTGTGTTCAAAAATATACTTGGAGTACAAAGATTATTTAACGCTCTGGAGAAGTTAATTTCTCAACTCTAGCATCATTGAAATGTAGGAATGCCAATAGAGCAAAAAACATAATTTGAGGATTTTTTAAAATTATTTTTCATTTTTATCATTATCTCAGATTTCATCATTATCTCATTCACAAGAGTTTCCATAAATTATTTCATATATTTTCAATCATAAATATTTTTTCACTTGTTGAGTGTTTTACCATTCCTATAATAGTACTTGTATAATTGATTAGTGGTTTACATTTGTAATGTTCATTTTAAGATAAAGATTATACGCTAAATATAACGTTATATATATATATATATATATATATATATATATATATATATATATATATATATATATATATATATATATATATATATATATATATATATATATATACATATGTATGTATACATATGTATAGATATATACTAGATATATACATATGTATATATATATATATATATATATATATATATATATATATATATATATATATATATATATATATATATATATATATAAACAATTTTAAATTTATGTATTAGTGTTTTTGTTTTCATTACGTTTAGGAAAATCATAGTTTAATGTTAGTGTTTATTTTAAAAAACAATTTTCTAATTCGCTTTCATCACATGATAAATCTTTATAGTCTTGTATATTAAAAAGTAAAGTGCTCTGAAAACAAATAATATTGCTACTTATATGTAAATCATAATAATAGATGTAAATGCATGCATTGAAATAAAACAGTTAACTTTAGCATGGGGGCGTGACTATTTTGCGAAATGAGTAAATAGCTGTTTAATTTTTTTCTCCTGCTTAATGTCTTGTTAATTTATTACACAGCTCTTTTCCTTCTAATTTATTCTAAACCAAAATTTAAAAAGAATCATGAGCTGATTTGTGGTAAAAAGAATTAATATCATTTTCTTAAAAGTAAACAGCAATTTCACTCAAGTGAATAATTAATAGAAAGAATAAAATGAATAGGAAAATCAAAGCTTTGCATTTAATACAAGATTCATTTGAATCATATTTCACCCATATTTTCAAAAGGGAACTTCAAAAATTAACTTCCTATTTAAATATTGTAAATGTGTAAGAAAGATATATATATATATATATATATATATATATATATATATATATATATATATATATATATATATATATATATATATATATATATATTATATATATATATATATATATATATATATATATATATATATATATATATATATATATATATATATATATAAATATATTCGATACCGTAAATTAGATGCAAGAGAAAGCCATGTCAGATTTGTCTCTCAAACTTATCGCACCCATTTTCTCTGCAGTTTCTATACAGTTATAAGGGTTATTTGGTTATTAGGAAAATTTGCGAGTAAGGCAAAATGGATTGATGGCTTCGTGGATTTTCACGTTATACAGTGTCTTTCAAATAAACAATGTAATATGTAATATATTTATACTCTAATATTACTCACTTTTAGTTCTTAAATATCCCATGACTCATTTCCTGAAATTTCTGCAAATGCATTTTTACTTTTGTGTAGAAAGAAATGGTTTTCTCTCATAAGCACTTTACAATGTATTTCTATGCTCTGAGATTCGCTGCTCATTGTCTGTTGTGAAAGTCTTTTGTTGACGATTTTGGCTATTTAAAATCCCTGGTTTGCAGAATAAGAAGCAGATCCTGCTCTTGTTATTCTGTATTTGAATCATTGTTGGATCTTTCATAGAATGACTCTAGGTTCTGGTTCTAATTTTGAAGAACTTTTATATGGCTGCTTAATGCAGCTTACTGTTTCTCGAATTGAAGCTTCTGTTAAAGGTTCGCAATGGTGAAGGATCAGACTTTAAAAAAATGATGTCTTATACCTTAAATCTGCTAGCATTCTAATGATATGTAATTAGCGTCATAAAAATATGAATGTCATATCCATAGAGAACATTTATGTAAATCTGTAAATATTCTTAAACATCAGACTTTGTGTGTCTGTATGTAAATATATAAGATAAGTAAGATAAGTAAAATTATATTAAATTTTCTTTGTGTAGGAAAAATTATTAAAAATATATACCGTAAACTAACTTCTCTCAAGTAAAAAAGATATGCATCCAGCATATCTAAAGCAATTGGCTTTGGAAACAATACATAGTTCCCCATTAGGAGCAGTTCGGATATTCACTGATGGAAGTAAACAAGACAATGGAAACACAGGCAGTGGAGTCGTGATTGTAACTCCCGACGGCGTTACAAAACTGAACAGGAGAAACCCAAACTTTTGTTCTGTCTTTAGATCGGAATTGATAGCTTTTGACGAGGCCCTAAAATTTATGATCTCGATTAGCAGCACTTGCGACAACTGGATTTACTCAGACAGCTGGAGCTCCATTCAATACCTAAACAGATGGAGATGCATTAATGACAGGCTCGGCATGGACATTGTAAACAAACTTAAGAGTTACTCTTCACATAATGGCATTCATCTACAGTGGATTCCCTCCCATGTGGACCTCCACTTCAATGACTTGGCCGATGAATTGGCTAAGGAGGGCTCTGCTGAAACAACTGTAAATGGTGGACTACTTACGTTTTGTGAAATTTTCTCAAAGGTCACAGCCGAAAACAGCAAGACTTGGAGGATCCCACCTACTCATGACTGGTACGAACAAAACCATCCTGGGGCTGCCCTGGAGCTGAAGGGAAATAGAAAATTGCAAACCACCATTACCAGGCTCATTACTGGACATACTCGCACCCTTACATTCGTTTAGGGTCAGAAAGTGTTCCCTGTGTACCTCAGGTGTAATTTCCACCAAGCTTCTCCGGACCATCTGCTCTCCAGTCTGAGTTTGGAGAAGAGAGATCTTTTTGATAACCCTGCGCTGGTTCGGGACTTTCTCTGGGCGAACGATCTACTGGACTTGGTCTAGATTGTACTGGATCAAGTGGAATAAGGAACAACAACAACAACTTCTCTCAAATTTAACTAAAATTTGTTATGTGTTCTGTTAAAATGGTTTACATTTAAGTATATTCAAACACTTTTTAATATAAAATGAAAAACTCACTTCCAAGTTTATAAACTAAGCGAGAAAATTAAATTTACATGAGCAAATCATATTAAAAATAGGAACGCAGTTTATGTTTACTAAATATAAAAACACAAAATATTTTTTCCCATTTTTAAAAAACGGGAATCTGTTATGATTTTTTTGACTGAACATTACAAGTCTAGAAACACATTCAAAATATATCTATTAAAAATATGATTATTATTATTATTATATTTTATTTATTATTATTCCAGTGATCTTTAATAATTTACCCACAAATTTGTTTCAGATAAAAAGATATATTTTTGAATATAGAATATTCATCCATAAAATTGGAAAACTGCTTGCTTTTTGAATGCTTTGTTGTCTTAACATATTTTTGAACTTGTGGTATCTATTCTTTGATGAGTTTCACAAAAACCTTATTTTTAAAATAAATTTATTTATTTGCTACCATATTTGTTGGAATATATACTGTATAAATATAGAGTATTCACTTTTATTAAACACATCAAAAAATTAATTTTTAGAAATCATGTCATTGCTAGTTTTTTCTACAAAAAATGAAATTTTACTGTTATGGGTTTCTAGATAACGTATCAAAAATGCATGTTTATATTACGATTTATGTTACTAGTATGTATAAGATCATTATCCTGGAATCATCTTGAATTAGAGGTGATACAAAATCAATGTTTTATTATTACTTTGTAATGAATTTATGTTTATAAAGCATAGTTTTGTAGATTAACATGTTTAATTTCTTCCTTTGATATTATATAAGACTTATTTAGATACATTAAACGCGAAAAAATATTATTTTCTCTTATGGTATATTTATGAAGTATTCGTGTTATACAGTTAATAAAATTAAGAATCAATGTATTTTACTAAGAATCAAATGACATATATGAAGTATATGACTAACAGTTTTTGTTGTTTATTATTCAGCTTTATAACTATATATATGGCTCATTATAAATTTCTTAACAGACATTGGTAGATTGCTAATGTATTATACATATATGCAGCTAATGTTTAACTATTAATGTACTTGCATATATAGATTAATACTATAGCGAAAAAAGTGATATTATTTTATAATCAAGGTGAAGCACTAAATGCAGGATTATTTTTATATGACTATCTGAAAATCACAAAAGAATAATGAACACACAACGAATTTTATGTAGGAAAATTTTTTATCAAAGCAGACCTATTAAAATCAAAAATTATAATAGAATAAAATTTCTAAAAGTTATATTAAAAATAACTAACGAAATATTTCCAGAAGTATATAGCTTTTCATTATTAAATGATTATTAAAAGTTTTGGTGAAACGTTTTCGATAGTATTTTGAAGAACTATTTTACTATGACCATTTATGTCTTAATATTAGTTTCTGAGTAAATAATTTCATAAGCGTAATGATTACTTTCAGTATTGATTTTGCGTATTGATATGTTAGAAGATATAAATTATAAAAAATTCATATTTTTTTTACAACGAAAGCTTTTTATGAAGGCATTGTGATAATTTATTACTTTGTTCAAATACACAAGTTATTTTGATGCTTGTCTTTATATATTCAAATAATAGCAAATTTGAAATTATCGATTTAATATAGCCTAACAATTTATGCAACATGGGTTCTTTTTAAAAGAATTATTAATATTATGTATTTTCCTCAGCATCATTTTTCCTTTGAAAATGCTAATAATTTTTAGAGGAAAAATACGTTTATATTTCATAAATTCCAACAATGTGTTCTGAAATATAATCAGCCTGATATACATTTTTTTGATAAAATTTTATACAATATATTAATAATCTTACCATCTATCGAGCAATAATCTCAATATAATGTTAGTTTTATTACAGTCACAATGTTTCTATAAATAGAGGTAGGACATAATTTTCTTTGCTTCGATTCATGTTATTATTTCAGTAACAACATACTTTCATATTGTTTTTATTGAATTCACAAAATACTGATACAGAATTGTGAACTATTATTACAGTATTAAAAAACAATATATACAGAAAAATTAATTGTGATTTTTAAAGGGAAAATGAGTTATAAAGTATATGTATTTCAATAAAAGAAAAGTAGTTGGCAGAAAAATTTGCTTATATAAACTAATGTGATATATTAACAATTTACATGAAATAAATATTATATACCAGAAAGTTTATTGCTGTAATTTGAATCGTAAGTACTCTAATAAATAATGTAATAGAAAACGCACTAAATAATACATTGGAAAATGAGACAAACTCAACAAGAGACTAAAAACAAAAACAAGAAAAAGATAAACATTATTTTACTTCCACTTTGCTAGAAGTATGAGTTATAATGACCACAAGAAGCTTCCAACTTGGTGAGAGTGGTCGGTGAAACCATTACTTTGCCAAATGTTCGCTTCGTTAAATTTTTATGGTAAGAATAAATAAAGGATTACAAAAGTGTTTTTTTTTTCATCTCTTAAATATCTTCCATATTTCCCGGTAAAAGAAAATAATTTTACATCCCTTTTCTCAAAATGTTCTCACATAAACGTAATATAGATTGAAAGGATGTGTTACTGAGAATTTTTTTTACATTAAGTGCGATTCACAAGCGATTAAAACTTTCGGCTTACTCGCTTAAATGTTTCTTTTAAAGAAAGGCTATTACATCGTTATGTGTAATGTTCATAAATTTTCCAGACTGTGATAATGTTCATCGTACATAAAAACTGATGATAATTTTGAGGTCAAGATTTGTTTTATTGTTTACTTTTTCTAAATTTGTCTAGAGTATCTCAGCGAGAGTTATTTTGTTTATTACATCACAATTATATATAACTCATGAAACTGCTTACTAATTTAGCAATTTGGCTAAATTTAACAGAAATGAGAATTTTATTTAAACTATTTTGTAATTACCGTCCTTGATATTTTTTCTCTAAGTTACTCATAATAATATATTTTCAAGGAAATTTTAATCTGTTAATAAGTATAGAAAAAAGTCAAGTAAAATAATTTTGAGAACAAATTATTAAAATATAATAATGTAGGATATAAAATTTATTAATGTGTATTTATGTTTTTATAGTTCCTAAAAATGTTTTCTAATTCAAAAGTTTTGTGTGGTAAAATTTATAAAGATAAGATAAAGTTGGTCGCTTATAAATTATTTTATTGCTGCTAAGTCTACAGATTTTCTACATTCCCAGTATATTATTTAAACATGTATCATTAAATCGTGTCGGACAGAATTCAATACTTTCTTGGAAGACCAATTTTATTGTATGATCTTATTTAAATTTATTTTCATTAAAATTATTCACTTTGAAAAAAATGGCAATTTGTAGTGAACAAATTTGATAAATATATAGAATAATGAAGAAATTGCAACTCCAATTCTTGCAGTTTTGCTAAAGTCATTTGTAGAGCATGTTGTTTAGCATTATTATGTAAGACAATAATTGTCAATCTGTTCGCAAAATAGAATTTTTTCCTTTAGTTTGAACAATATTTTGCTTAATTTACTGTAGCATACATTTCTTGATTGATTAGTTAGTTTAAATTCTAATGCATCACATTCATTTAAATTTTAAGCACTTGCCACCAAAGTGGTTCAGTTGTGAAATCGAAATCATGAATATAAAGTTTAGTGAACCAATTTCCTACATTCCTGTGTTGTATCATTAAAGTGAAATACATTAGTAATGTTTAATTACATCTGAAATACTTTACTTTGTCTTGAGAACCTAAGACATCATAGCAATGTAAAATACGAAATATTCCCATTTTAGCAAAATCGAATTTTAAAATTTATTTTAATATTTTTAGATCTTATAATAAATTTGTTATATAACAAAGAGGAAGGAAGCAAACCATTAAATAAATAATAAATCATAATAAGCTATTAATGTAGGAACTATTCTTTTCCGCAAATTTAATCAAAAGCAACCTAAAGCCGAGAATTTAGAAATATAATATCAATGTGATTTACCCCTACAAAATATATATATTTTGAATACCTCAATGTAATTTAATGCCTTACGCATTTTATTTCAAAAACTATAATTAGATATTTTTGAATATAATCACCAGATTTCTAATAATATTGACTCATATGATAAATAACTGCTATAAATATCAAATCATTATACTAAACCACAACAGAAAGTATTGCAACTATTTAAAGTGTGAAGGATGATGTGCAGAAAAATATAGAAATTAATAAGAGTGAAGCAATTAGTTCATAACATTTAAATTTAAGGAGAAGTACGTGTTAAATTAATATAATATTTTTTAATCATGATTAGATTAACAGGTAAATAATAAAAAAATTCTAAAAAGAATTTTAAAAAAATTAGTCCTTTTTAGTTTCATATTTGTATTTTCGCTGGAAGTTATTCTAATCTATAAATTGCTTATAAGGCGTAAAGTGCATCTGATTTGTATCTTTTTTAACCTTCTGTTCCACATTGTTCTTATAGTCATTTTTGTATGAAAATATTATATTTTAGCTAAAAGAAGTTGCTCTAATCTATAACTTCCTTACAAAGTGTTACGTAAATCTGATTAGCATCTTATTTTAAGCATTTGTTCCCCATATTTCTTAACTATCCATGTTTGCATAAAAATGTTATATCCATTTAAATTATAATTTGACTGTGATGATTCAAGTTCCTGGTAAATACACATACATTCATTGCAACATAATTATTTTAGAAAGATAAAAACTCTAATAATATATTTGTCTCAAAGAAGAAAAGAGTTTTTTTAACAGATTTTTATTGAATAATTTTATTTCATCTGAATTAAATGCATTAACATTATTTTAATTGCACTTGTTTTTTATAGTCTTTAGCAAATGTAAGCTTAATATTTCTAATTCTATTTTTCTAAATATTTTACATTTTCTTAATATTATAGAGCTTAATAAAGTTAACAGTCCTTATTTTTTTGAAAAACATATGAATTTAACTATCCCAAAAAATTTATAAAATGCTTTTACATGTTTCATAAATTAAGAAAGCAATTTGAAAAAAAAAAATAATTTGTTTCTTGAATAACAATAATGCAATTAATTTTTTAGGTAGAAAACTATAAAACAATTTCAGAATAAAAAGACCGTTAGTTTTGTAAAAAATACCATCAATAATTCCTTCAACTTAAAAGGGTGGAGTAATGTCCAAAGAAACTATTTTCTTGGAATGTAATTGTAATCGTCGAAGGTGTTAACACAATTTACAAATGATTTATCACAAATTAAACCTTTTGAAAAATTTTGTTCTGCTTTCTTATCGCGTGTAATGATATAATAATCACTAAGAAAGTCATTATTTGTGTAATAAAATTACTAAAAACACGCAACAAATACATTAATAACAATAAATCTACTTGAATTTTTTCTTAATTTCTTTTTAAATATATTGTTTTGTATTGTAGAAGCATAAACTTTATGAAAGCTATAATTTTTTTTCTGAATAATTTTATTATTTTATCCACACCATTATAAAATGTAGGCAGATCTAAATTTAGGTTATTGAAGTAACATTAAGATTTTAACAGCAGTTTCTATTTTTATACTTTTTTTTATGAATCAAACTACATTAAGTCTTGCTTATAAAAATAGAAAGGCATAAGAGGCTCTTATAAATCATATCGATATCAGGTTAACATTCATATCGATTTCACATGAATTTAATCACTTTAATCTATCGAATTTGATGACGAAACACGTATGACAAAAAAGGGCTTAATAATAAAATATTTTATGCTGTTTTTGAAACTTTTGTAAAAATAAAATACAGTCGCGTATCAAAAATAATAATGATTATTCTAAGCCATAATATTTTAATGCTTTTTTATTTAGAAATTTAATAAATAGAATGTTCCCCTGCCTGAATTTATAATATTGTGTAATGTTTACAAAAGTTTATGATTGAATATAAAGTATAGCTTATAAAAATATCAGTTAAAGCAATCATTAATGGAGCAAGAGATGAATATTTAAAGTTTTGTAAGTAAAATCATTTTAATATTTCACATTCTTAGAAAAAAAAGAAGAAAATAAAGTAAAATAAATCAAAAACATCATGAGATATTGAATTAAAAATATTATGTTATTAAAAAAAGTAAAAAAGTAATAATATAAGTAATTTTTTCTACAAAAATCTTTTAAACATAATTGAATTAAAAACTAATGAATGTTATAATTTTTTTTAAAAATTACGATACTATTAAGTTACAATTATATTTTTCGATACAATTATATATTTCTATATTTTACTGATGTAGCTTTCTTAAAAATAAACTATTAGCGGATCAGGAGTATTTTTTTATGTGTTTCTCTCTTACTTCATACATTGGACTCTGAATATATATTCTCAGATATCAGTTAATTACCAAATTTACTTATAGTGCACACACACTTATAAAAATTTAATAGTTCCCTTATTATCTTAAAATAATTTACTTACAAATTTAAAAATTAAGATGTTTCCAAAACAATTTTAAATATAAACAGCATTTTTAAACATTATTTTATAAAAAAATTAAACTTATTGTACACTTTCTGTATTTTAAGCGGCATGTTGAAATCATAAAATATATTTTAATAAGTAAATCATAAGCAATTATCATAAAATATTAATTAAATATTTCGTTATATTATCATCAACTATTAAATATTTGATAATGTATTATGATTTTTAGAAAACCTTTTAAAATTTGTAAGATAAGTGATACACCTACTTTTTGTGATACATTTTCCATACATTAAAGATATATTAACAATTCATATTATTTAATATATCATTTCTTACAATATTCGCTTAAATTAAATTTGTTTCACATTCCTTTCACTGGATCTTATTTCTTATTAATTTCCTTTTCTACCTCTTACTGCGAATAAGATAGAATAATAGATTCAGATTCGATTTATTTATGACTCTAAGGAAAGCATATACCATTAATGAAATTAAACCAACTCCCTATCTAACATAGTATAAGTGGAACAAATCATAAAAATCAAAAAAAATACATAAGCTTTTCATAAATGATTCGTAAACATGATCTTTTGCGTATTTAATGGAAGGGCGTGTTTCAGATGGGGACCCATTTAAGTCTATTCAAAGTTCTTTGGTGTTCCTAACATTCCAAAAGATTTCTATTCATTCGGACAGGAAAAAAAAGCAAAACTCGTGTCCAAAAACAGGATGTAAATCGATACCCACTGATGCTTAATGGCTAACTCACGCTTCTACTATATTTTTTCATTTATATCTATCCTTTCAGTGACTTTTTGTCTTTTTCTAACATGACATACATTAAGTGCTACAGGAGACAGAAATGGAACCACCAGCCATTGGTGGTTGATAACGTAGGGATTGAATTAAGGGGAATTGTCTTCAGCTACTAAAGAATGATACTCTTGGGAAGGACAAGGGACAGTTAACTTCAATGAATCGCTCTTTTTATTGGAGTTTTCTTTTCTTCTCAGAGACAATATCGCTTTTTACACTAATTAAAGTTTCCGACGAAAAAAATATTGAATATTTTGTAATTAAGGTATTTTTATCCGTATTTTTTTTAACTGACCATTAAAAAACTAATGATTTATATTTTTATAATTTCTAGTTGTAGTAATTTCTTTTTTTATTCATTGAGTTTTGTATTAAATACAATGTTAAGTTGGAAGCAAATTATTCATTTGTTAATTAAATGGTCATGTATAACCCATAATTAAATTTTATCAAAGAATAATTGCTTAAAATATATAATCCCTATTATAAACTCCTGAAATGAAAAAATAATTTGTCTGCTTAAAACTGAAAGCGTTAAATCACATATATTTTTCATTTAAAGTGCTAGATCACTTAACTTATTTGAAAATAGAATGATAGATCATTTATGCTGAGAGAACCACTTCGAATGATACTGATTTTGGCATTTCTTACATACATAATTGGATAATTATTACATTTTGACTGCGTTTAAATTTTAATTAAAGTTTAACTTTTGCATATTTTCTAGAAAATAGCTTCAAAAACACACGTACCTAATGTTTGCTTGCAGAATATAACTTGCCTTTATCATGAAAAATTGTGACTAAAATTTAATTATTAAAAATGAAATTAATGTATATTATATAAAATATTTTTTCTTAAGAAATAAATAAGAAACTCATAGCATCGGCAATGATTGTACCTTTTAAATATCTAATCACAACCCTTCTGGTTCAGCCTAGGTAAAACTTTGCTTTAGTTGAACAACTGTTAGTTCTACAACAATTTAGTTGAACAACTGTATTATAGTCAAAATTTTTATTTATTGATGGAAACCTTCAAAAAATTTTAAATGCGAATGAACATTAGAAGTACGGTGTGAAAACAAGATTCGCTTTTTGCATAATTTAAATTTTTCTACGAGCATTTTTCACCTTTACTTGTGGTGGGTTCAATTGTATCAGTTCTTATTTCTTTTGGAAGAACAATAGATGGATAACTTTTATAAGGTTGTGTCGTTTACCATTGCTCTTGAATTCATATTTTATCAGGATAATTGCTACATAAAATCTAAAATGTTAAGTGTCATTTTTGTTTTAGTAGATAATCTGCGCATCTTTCATGAATTCATTAGTTTATTGTTAAAATATTTTGTTAATAATGAACATCATTATTATTAATTTATGTTCAAATTCTTAATAGCATTCTCATAAATTCAAGACCTTTAATGTACTTGTTATAATCTCAAATAACTTTCCGTTGTCAAATTACAATATTCTTACTTTCTCTGAGACTGTATCGTCCGGGATTCCCAAAGAATAAAATATTCCCATTGTTGATAATAATAATTACCCCTGCTGTGTCATTCCATTTAATAGCTCATGTCTCTACATTAATGTTTAATAAAAAATATGGAGAGCCACTAGGTATTTTACATATTTTTGGAGTTATACAATAAACAATAAGCTATGTGATTTTCTCTCAAGTAGAAGGATATTCTCTTTTTAAAAAAATTTGAATAATCAGTAAAAAAGTAAAAGTTAACAAAATTTTTTATTCATTTCTGGTTATCGATTAACCTTAAGTAGTTTTAGAACAACACCTGTTCGTAGAGTGATTATTGGTGGTCTTAGCCACTTCATAAGGAATGAACTGAAGAAATTATCCGCGTTAGATGAGAACAAGCACAAAAATTTGAATCAAAATTTCGATTATAAGCATTTTTGTTGAATTCCTTCCAAAAAAGGCCCTATCTATTCGTCAATTTTCAAATGTTGAAGAAATATCATTTTATAATCAATATCATCAATAATATACTTTTGAGTCATGCGAGTAAACAAAATGCTTAAAAACCCTCAGAAACATAACATAAAATGAAGGTTTTCAAACCTTCCCAGTTGTTATTAGTTTAAAGGTACATTAATGTGTAAAAAAATTTAAGTTTATTTTAATAAAATTTTTTAATTTACAAAATTGGGGTTTAAACCCATTATAAAAACATATTATTCTCAAATAAAACAATAATACATTTTTAAAATGTCTAATATTTTTTTTTACATTATACAATTTTAAAACTCAATTACAGTTTCAAGTTGAAAAAAAAAGTATTTTGAAAATTTCTTGGGAAAGAGAGTATTTGCTCTAATTTAGTTTCTAATTTTACAAAGATGTCTTCAAACCTCTTAAAAATAGTAGAAAAATAAAATTAGTGAAAAATACATGTCAAAGTATTTATATGAGTATCTATTCAAATTATGTGTTCTTGCAATTTCGGCCAAAAATAGGTTAAAGTAACCACTCTAAAATTAAGTATCATCAGATGGATAATTTATTCTAAGTATTAGTGGTATAATTTTTAAGGTAGTAATTTTGCCTTTTATTACATTATAAGTTCTAAAAAATGGGAAAATAATATACACACACTAACTTCCGTTTTTCCAGTATTATCAGGACTTACATTGTTTATTTTTGTAATGTTTTGCTTCACTTTCTGGATAACTGTCAATTTTAATTAGTACTCAGCTGGATAATCTTTATGTATGACATTAAAACATTTTTTGTGTTGAGAGAACATACTACTTAAATGTATGAACTGTTATGGTGTGAAAAGAAGATTTACTTATTGGTTGTATTAATTGGGTTTCATTACTCAAATGCTTCTCATTGTTGCTTAAGAAATGACGATGCTTTTTCTTATTAATACAGGAATTCAAATCAAATAGATTAAATCTATGAAACACAGTTTTTATACTTTCATTTACATTTCTGAGCGCAATTTTTTATTTTGATGTTAAATGTTTTATTAGATGTTAAAGGATGTCCGTTGATATTTTAAGCTTGATTTCTCCTTATCCTTCTTTCAAAGAATGATACGTATTATTTCTTTATTTCGGCAATTTTTTAATAAAAGGAAATAACAAAATAAACATTTAAAATTATAGAGAAAAAACATTCAGAATAATATATTTCATTTAAAATTTTTCCCCTGTTATTTAGACTTAATCTTTGAAGAAAAGTAATAAGACAATGTATTTTTAACTAATTGATCTTACAAATGAGGGTAACAAAAACATAAGGAATCTTAGGATTTTCTTATTGATATATAATTACAAAATTAAAGTATAATAACTTAATTCTTGCCATTATATAAAGTAAAACACTTTTCTCTTCATATCTACTTTCGGTGTGAAGCTACTTTCAAAAAAGAATCTATGATAACACAACAAAAATCCATATTAATTTTAAATATAATTTTTTATCCTGAGAAATTTTAAGTAATTTATGTATACCTAATGCACTTCTAATCTGAAAAAAATAATCAGTAAATCATTCCAATATTGAGGTTGTCTAACCAGGAGCTTCTTAATATTTAAATTTCGAAATATTTTAATAATGTACTCACTTTATTTTAAGTGAAATATATTGAAACTTGATGTTTATTTGAAAACCAAGATTTTGCTATTAAAATTAAATTATCTGAGAGACATTTAGACTTTAAAAATGCAATTTAAGTGACAAACAAATTGAATAACTTAATTGGAACTGAGCAGTTCTGCCATGCTACCTTATGTTGCCAGCTAACAGACATGAAATCAAAGAAAAAAAACAAAAGGGGAAATATATATTTGGGAGCACTTTTTTTACGTGGATCATTAATTTCCAAGTTATTTCCAGTCCACGCCAAATGTGGAATTCAAAACATTTGACTAAATTAAATTTCTCAGGAATTAGAATTGAGAAAGCAATATCAGATATAATTTTTAAAAATAAAGGATATAATTCCTTTTTCTTCTTAATTTTTTATGAACATCTTTTAAAGTTTTGCCTTAAAATTTATTCAATATTTTTATAGAAAAATAAAAAAGAAAAGCTTTGATTCTGTGAATTCAATATACAATAAAAATTAGTTTATTTATAATCGTATATATTATTATTCATTGACATTAATAGAAATTTATTCTTCTTTTATAACAAATAAAAGTCATTTTTATTAAATTGTAAAATAAATTTAATTTTTAAATTCAAAAATAAGAAATTAAAAATAGCAAACTTAATTCAAAATATAAAGAAAAAATATTTTGTTGGCTTTATTTAATAACTACATTTTAAATTATAATCATAGAAATCTTATGTAATTTATGGACTTCGTAACTACTTAAACCAAATATTTAGGTATTTCAAGTAGCATATAATGTGAGCTACAGTTAACACTAGCTTGAAATTTATAGCTTTAATTTCTTATGTAATTTTTTTAATTTAGAATTATAAAACATTTCAGGATTTAAGCACTCCTTATAAAAATCCAAAACTAATGAATTTTTTTCTGGCATCTCGTTTTATAAGCGCATCAATGATATTATCAGTGAATACGAATAATATTTTAATGTTATTGTTGCCGTTTCTCTAAGCATTATTTTGATTGTCATCATGTGTTTTATAATAAGAAAATATATACATTTTAAAATGTAATCAGATATGTTTTTTTTTACATTATAATCATGTGAATTACATGATTGAAGATGTATCGCTAGTAAAAAATGCGTCTCAAAAATAAGATTTTGGCAAACCATATGGAGTTTAATCATCAGTTATGCTTATTTAAGATTTATGAATCACATCTGATTTCTTAGAGTTTAAATAAAAACCTATAAAGGATTTATCACTTAAAACTTTCCTGGAATATGCATAAATACCTTATATATATATATATATATATATATATATATATATATATATATATATATATATATATATATATACAATTATTCGAGTTATGAAAAACCAAAAACATATTTTAATTAAAAAAATCATTAATAAGTTATTTATTTTTACTGCTCAAGTTACTTAAAAATTCATAAGCCTGACAAATAAGAAAAGTAAATAAATTAAGCTAATTTACTTACATTTAATTACAATAATTTTTAATAATAAACTTTTATTAAAAAAGAGTTAACAATCTCATAGGGAATGAATCGGTTAAGGGTTGAATTCATTGAAAATATGGTATAAATTGATATTCTTTGGGAATTCCATGTCTACCAGTTGTCTAGACTTGTGATATTTAGACTAAGCTCGTTCGCTTGTCTTATCAAATTTTGCATCATCTTTTACTCAGTTGCATATAGAATTTCCTAATTATTTCAACCAAACAAAAAGCGTTTCATGCCTAGCATTTCTCAACAGTATCTAGAAAACTGAAAAAGTAATTAAAAGAGTTATATTCTCAAGTACATTCTAGTAGCTGTCCTAAATGCTTTGTACATCTCTGTCTCTGAATCTGCAAGGCACTTTAGATTATAATCTAAAGTTATTGACAAACTTAATACCATTTAATTTACTGTATTAAAAATTAATTAAAAGTTTAATTCATCGAGTAATTTATTAATATACTCTATTCTGCTAATGTTATTATTCTAAAAAAAGTGTTTCGTCTATAAATGTTTTACTTAATATGAATGTTACTCAAATTTAATAATGCGGCAAATTACTTTAGATGCATATTTCTGATAAAAATATTATGCATACAAAAAAAAATTGAATGCTCTAATTCCTTGGTTGTATTGAAATGGTTTTAGTAAATATTTACAAAAAATTAATGCAACTTTAAATTTATTTATGTATAAAATTAAGTTTTCTATGAATATATATATATATATATATATATGTATATATATATATATATATATATATATATATATATATATATATATATATATATATATATATATATATATATATATATATATATAACCATTTTTAAATTATTTTAAGTGAACTGTATTGAATCAGGAAAATATTTATTGTGGTACATTAAAATTAGAAATGCATATCTATATACAGAGCATTTACGAGAAGGTATTCATTTAATTGATTATATATCCACATTACTCCAATTTAACTGAAATTTTTCAAATGAATCTTTTTATGGAAAAAGAATACTAATTAACTCATTCCTAAATTCAAATCATAAATTATATGAATAATATATATAGTTTTTTTTTTCACTCTTCACTAAAATCGTATCACATTTTGCAAATTTCTGGAATGAATGAAAATTTCTTTTTAAGTATTAAGAACAAATGAAGCTGTCTTATTTAAAAATCTATTTTGTAAAGAAGTTGCGTACATCAGGGAGCGTCAATTTGCTTCCCTTTTCATATTGGTAGGTTTTTAAGAATTGAATCTTACTTTTTGATTACGGGATATGCAAATGAATTTAGAATTTGTTCTTGAAAGATGAAAGATACTTTGACTGCTGTGCCCTAGGAGATCATTATTCAACTTTTCGATCTTCAAATGGATGGAAAGAAGTGCTCTGGCAAAGACAGCACAAACAATTTGTACTTTGAAAGAATATCTGCATTGCATATTTCATGTATTTTACTTATTCAGTAGTATCTTTTCCACTAAAAATAAAGTAAACTAAGATCAAAGAAGAACTGTTCAAAATTTGATGTTGTTGAAGAAAAATGACGAAAGCAAATTTTGAAGCAAATCTATATGGAAAGAAAATGCTATGGATAATGCATAAATAAAATTAAAAGAAAACATGCATATCGACGAGCATATAAAAACTTTAGTGTAGGGTATTTACTTAGGTATAACTTTGTAAAAATAGGTATATAACGTAAATCTAAGTGCAGTTTATAAATATTTTATTGAATTTAAAAGTTTTGACTGGAAATGTGTTTTTCTTTCCACAGAACATCACATTAAACTAATATATTTTTAATATATTATATTCTATCAATTACATGCTTGAAAATACTTCACCAGAAATTTAGTATCTGTTTGGCTTCAATTTATTATAGACTATATGCAACCGCTTATACATTCTGAATTATATAATTGATTCAAATTAAACATAGTTCACACAACTATCATTATTTTAATCTTAATTTGTATTGCGTTTGTGAATATTATGAATTTGAAAGTCAATAAGCCCCAGGCATTATGATATATACAAATCAATGTTAAGTACGCAACTAACAGCCTTCAATTGTTTGCCTGAAGAAACAATTTTTCAATAATTAAATTTAGATACAAACTCTCACGGTAGTTTAAACAAAAGTATCAATATCTGTCAAATTAAACTTGACGTAAAATAGAATAAAAAACACTAGATAGAATTCGTTTACTGTGAAAAATTCTAGGAGTGTTTTCGCGCGCGCGAAATTAAACTTATGATATATAGTATAAACGTGTCTGTAAAGTATACAAAATATTATTATTATTTTAAAATTCAGAAATTAAACTAGATATAGATAAAATATGTAAAAGTTTTAAAATAAAAATTCAGAACAGATTTTTTTCTAATTTTTTTAACTTATGTGAATCTTAAAACATTTAAAGAAAAATATTTAAGGAAAATAAATTTTATAAGCCATTCAGGTAGAAGATTTCAAAATATAAGCTTATTATTATTTGAACCAAATATTGGACTATATCTTTGATCTAAAAATCCAATATAATTAATTTTCTTAAGATCACTCAAATTGTAATCGTTTAAGTCAATAGACTTCAGAAATATATCGTACTGGAAATATGTTGCAATATTTTATTTAATTTAAAGTTATGTTTTTTAGGAAATCTTATATATTAGTTGTTAACGAAAATTTTTCTTAAATTTTATCATATTTTTAAGAATATTGTATTATAGTTATCATATTTCAATAATACTTCTAAAATGTAATTCCTTATATACGTTAAAACTTATTAAGCTTTTTAATGTTTAGTACTGCTATACTAAATTAAATTATTTAATAAAGAGTTTCATAATTTTATTGAACCAAACTATGCTAATCTCCTATACCTAACAAAAAGAAATTACTACTCAATAATTTATACTGCCCCATATACAAATTTCAGGGTAGACGCACCTCATCGAGTCATGTAAATGATGTGAAATGCTCAGCTCTCCAGCGCACGTAGGATTAGTTATAAGGTGAGGAACCGGCAGAATGGACAATATTCGAACCGTTATTTCTGCCTGGAAAGTAATCGTTGAACGTTTTTTCTTATTGCAAATGATGCCTATAAATGAAAAGAATGCAAATCCATCGTATGAGGAGTCAGTTTCAGCAGACAAACGAATATATGAGAGGCATGGTGACCGGGCTGAGAAGGGCAGGTAGATCCTTACGACAAATAGTAGCTTACAGGCACATGAATGTCCATAGTGCACCGGCTGAGGCAAATATGGTTGGAATAAGCAACTGTAGAACGTTTACGGGTTGTCAGTGCAACCAGAGTGACGTCATCACTCGTTGATCGACTCGTGAGATGGGCGGAGATGGTGGCTCCGCAAATCACGTCTACGGAAATTCTGAAGCATGTGCAAGACACGCTAGATGTTGCTATATCGAGCAGAGCTCTTTGCCGGGGATTGATTGATTAATTGCTAGTGGCCTGCGCTCATGCTGTCTTTTAAGAAGACTGCCTTTGACCCCACTGCATAGACTACAATAGAATGGTGCCGAATTAGAGAGATATAGACAACGGTCTGGCACGGGATCGTCTTGTCAGATGAATCACGCTTCTGCTTCTTCAATGATAATCTTCGCGTATGAGTGTGGTATTGACGTGGAGATAGGTTTAATTCAGCGACAATTGTGAAACGCCCCTGACAGCTCGGCTTCTTAGTTTGGAATGGCATTGCATACGATTCCAGGTCTCCTGTAGTTCGTGTTTACGGCAATATGAAAGACCAACGACGTGCCATGCCCCATGACACTATCATTTTCAAGGGATTCTTAATGCACTTTATCAGCAGAATATTGAACGACGGCACATTGTTTGCATCAGCCAACATACCTTGAAATTTATACAGCTGCTTCCCTAGCTACCGTTCTCGGCAAATCTCTCTCCAATCTAACACGTTTTGATATGATTGGACACCATTTGCAGATCTTGCTACTGGTTCGTTCAAATGACGCTCTTTGGCAAATGATTGACACGGAATAAAGATCAATTCTTCTGGACGTTATCTGTATTCTCATTGAGTCTGTGCCTGTTGCTTCGTGTATCGCTTTCCACGATTGTCCTACATTCTACTGAGCCAACCCTGTTCTCATTCTATATTATGCATATCATTTCAAAATACAGATCACTTACTGTTCAATGCTGTCTCTCTCTTTCACTCTCACTCTCTGTTTGCCCAGTTTCGTCACTTTCTGGCAATTCCTTCTTCATAATGCATTTTCAATGTCGGGCGATGTATGAGTCAATCGATAAATGAAACTTTTTCCTACTATAGATACATATTTTCTTCTAAATTTGAAATATGACAAACAATATACAAAATTAATTTCCCATTGACTGAAGTTGGTACACCTCAGTTAATTGAGCAATAATTGCATAAATTTCTTCTTTTGTACAGAACTATTTATTCTGCCCAAAAAGTATATAATATGTTAATTATGCAAATGATCAAAGTTTAAAAATTAAGATTTTGAATGTAGAAAAAGTTTATTTTTATGCACCTGTTGTTGCAAATTAAATAGTGCAATATACATATATATACAAAAAAATATTCATATTGTTTTAATTTTACAACAAATATGATGTTAAATGTTTCATTAAATAAATTTAAATTTTATTTTCTCATATTTGATCATAGTTTTGTGCTGAAATATCCACTAATATATCGTTTCACATTCCTAAAGTTTAACCCCATGCCTTGCAGGCAATTAAATTAATTACGTGTGCATTTTTAGATTCAGTATTCTCAACAATGGTAATGTAGAGCGAGAACTCCACAAAATGACATTCATGCATTCTATTCTTTCGAGAAAACCAAACTGTTTCAACCCTTTCCCCTACACCCTGTTCCCACAAAAGCTTCTACATGCATATCAACACTTCTGGTAGCGCAAGAGCATGATTAACAAGCCGTACTGCGGAGTTAAAACCTGAAAATCTTTTATTCAGTCGGAGTCAATTAATGGGAAACATCCTGCAGGAAATTAGTCAACCGCATTGTTACCAGTCCTGACGCCGCAACATTGTAAATAATAGTTTTAATGTCGGAGAGTTTAATTTCACCAAACATGGTTTGAAAGGGTGTGTAATAAAGAAACGTGACGTGAAATGTCATACTGAGGTGTAAAATATTCGCATAGATTATGATCCCAGAAAAGGTATAGTACGTGGAGGGAATGCCAATTAATGTCTCTTCTATTTTTACTTAATTCAGAAAAAAAGGGAATAAGTACCAACAGATTTTGAATACAATTTACAATTCAACATAAGATTTGAGAAATTGTTCAAAATATACATCACAAAGTGACTGAAAAATTTGTTGTTAAATAATAAGTAATCGTTCTGAATAATTTTTATTTCAACATTATTTCTAGATAATGAAAATGTATTTATTCTTATTTGAATTTTACAGTTAGTGGTTGTACTGATTGGCCCTTTCTTGGTAACTGTTCTCAAAAAGGTAAAATTAATATTTTTGAAATAATTTAATATCAGATACATTTAAAATTTTAAACATGGAAAAAAATATTTTTGTGTGAATTTATAACCGTAATAAGTTAAATATTCAACATTAATTTTTTTCTAATATATTTCTTGTCATAAGACATCATCAAATATTTAATTTACAGTTAAACTGTAAAGTGATCAAAAGTGCTAAAAGTTAATCAATTACTATAGTTTTTAATTACGTACTGTTCTAATAAGTGGAAGTTCGAGTTGTTTTTTTAATCATAAATGCTTTAAAATGTTTCATTAATAATGAACATTTTTGAAATGACTTAAAATCGTATAACTTTATATTTATATAATTATGTGATATTTATTTTTTGTTTTTCACATTATACAGTTGAACATTTGTTAAAATGAGGTTTTTAACAACAAATAAATTTTAAACACAAAAAGTTCAAAGCTAAAGCAATAATGTTCAAATCTAAAAAATTTTTTAAATTATACTAAATGTTTTAAAATTTAGTTAAATTGAAAACAAGTTTATATTCATTCTTTGTGTCCAAGTACGATATAGTCATTTGATCTAGAACTCAGAGAAATTATGAACAATTTGTAGTACGTTTTGGTAGCATAAGCTTAACATTTATGGAGAATTTATACAAATAAAATTGAACATAAATATTGAAATATATAATTACAAAAATAATACAAACTAGATTAAAATGTTGAAACTGAAATTACACACTAAAAAAGCATAATAAAATGAAGGTAAAGTTGGTTTTTTATATTGAATAATCAAATGTATATCTTAGAAAAATATATCACAACAATATAACATCAGGATTACCTGTTTTAGTTTTTTAAAGTAACTAGAAGTTGTAGTGTTCTATTCTCATAAAAATATTAGTGAAATCTTAACAACAAATAAAAACCAAAATATATGCATGCCACAATTACTTTATTTCATTGATTAAATATTTTAATATTCTTCATGAACTGGATTATTTCCATGTAATACAAAATTACAAATGAAAATCCATATAGAAAATGAGAATATTCTTTTATTCTACCATATTTCTACATAAATATATGATTGTAAATTTTAAAATTTCAGCTTTTAAATACCCTTCGTAATAAAAATGCTATCATAATTTTTTTAATTTCTGCATTTTTACTGGGTTATCACTTTGATTGTGATTATAATGAATGTGTTAATCAAGAAATAAATAAAAAATCAAGATTTCATTTGCTAAGTCATCAGTAATATTAAAATGTTTAAAATAACATGATACTTTTAATAAAGAGCATTTTTTTATTATATTACAGTATTACAGTATTTTATGAAATGTAAGGTTTAATCATTCATTTAAATTTTTAAAGAGGGCATGAATTTATGTGAATTATCAATAAATAGTAAATGGTCAGTTTATTTAATTGTAATTAGATCTAAAAATAGTAAAGGCATATATGTATGTGGGTGAAGTTATTGCATTTATATTTGTTTTGTAATAAATAAAGAATAAACAAAATGAAGTATCATATTGATAAATCAATAACACTATATCCATTGTTTCAGAATTACAGTTCAGAAGTTCCGTAGTTAAGGCAATCATTGCATAATGGATACTATGAATCAAACTTAGCAACTATTTCCTAGTAATTAAAATATTATCCTCACATTGAAATTTTTTCTATTATTTGCTTAACTTAGTAGAACCCACCCATTTGACATTCAGATTTTTTTCACCTTAATGTCAATATTTTGCATTTATTGATCGATACTTTTCACAAGAATAAAGACTACATCTGTCATGATTTTTAGTTTATATCTGTTATCCGTTTTCCTCTTATTTTATTCATTTTTTGCGTTTAGAAAAGTAACCGGGGATATTATTAGTCACCAATAAATAAATGTTTTAACTACTAAAATTACATGTTTAATTTTACTAATAATAAATCTAGAGGAATAATAAATTGTTACGAGAACATTATTCAGAAGGACATTAGTCTGTTAAAATAGACTTTATTAAAAGCTAAAAAATTTTACAATTAGAAAAGATACAGAGTTATCGCAAATGATTATATTTTTTTAACGCATTACTGGTACATAAATGATCGATTTGTGAAAACATCCACCACATATTCACTATGTTTTTCTAGTGAATTCCAGGCAGCCAAAAAGTATCCATATCTTTCAGATCTGATGAGGAATTACAAGATTAGTACCGACTGAAAATTATAAGTGAGCAAAAAAAGTACCCTAAGCTAGTTATTCTTATGTTATAGCTAATTTATGCGCATTCAAAATAGAGTACGGAAATAAACTCCCATATAAACAATGTCTTTTGTGATAATATAGGCAATTTAAGAGCACCAGTTACTTTCTACAAAATGTATGGTACTAGTTAGATTATCATATGGACGTGGGCATTAGTAAAGATTGTTATATTTAAAATACGAGGGTTCAGATGTACATTTCTGTCATTTTCTATAATGAATTTTTATGATAATATCATTAATGATTCATATCTATGATGAAGTATTTCCATTCGTTAAATAAAATATTAAAATCTCCAATGTTCCCAGATTGTTTAGAATTTCTTCTTTTCGAATTCACGCTCCTTGTATATTTTCAATTAGAAATTATGTATATGTCGCTATAATACATTATTCAGAATGACTAAAACAAAATATGATTCATCACACCATTAAGATATTTTGATAAATATAAATGTTGTTATTAAAAAAGCATATCTTCATAATTTTTGCCATTATATATTCTTTGTTTAAAGTATATTGTTTTACTTCTAATAATATTGAATAATTATAAATAATTATTTATGTAAATATTGAAATAAAATTATCTATTACAAACAATGATTTTAATAAATGAAAATAAATTATTATATGCAAAAATTAATTTCAAAATATTTAAAAAAAGAATTAATAAAAATGGAATGAGCTAATGGATGACTGAAGTATTATTAACAAAAGATAATGGTCATTTTCAAAAAAGTGGCTGACTTAAAAACATAAATTCAGATAACATAAAATTGTTCAATGACTTGTAGTTTGAAACATTTTTGACCATTCTCTCTAATTAGCAAAGAAAATATGCAATAAAGACTAGAAGAAGAAAAATAAAATTTCATTTACTTTTAAAATTCCAGAACATAAAAAATATTGCGATAGTTTTTACAAGTGTTCTCATAATTTAATTCATATTTATGACTTTAATATGTCATAAGTAAAAAGTCAGACATGTTGTTAGTAAGAGTTTCTTTAAAATATACTTTAGTTTCCATAAAAATAATTAGAACAGCATGATTATTCTTTCAGCTTTAATTTATTAATTATAATGCTAACAAGTTATTCAGCAATTCTTAATTGGTAACAAATTTTAAGTAGTTTTTGAATTTTTCCTATAATTTACTGCAGTTACATACATTTTTACTGTAGTTAATAATTTTTTTTATTAAAGTTTTAGTTATATTGGCAAATTTATAAGAGCCATTTTAATTTTTAATGCAAAAAGTGGATTATATAAATGTTTTTAAATAAAATCCATTAATTTCATCTTTACAGACTTAATGATATTCGTTTCGTAATAGAATAATTTAATTTCATACTCTGAAAAGAATCCTAATTTCTTAATTGAAATATACATTAATTTATTGGGTAAGAATATTATCCATTTAAAAATTATATTAAATATTTCCAAGAATATAGAAATTGGTTCAAATTTGTCATCTTTCTTAATAATGCAATTAATTAGCAGGAAAGAAGTTTATTCACCATATACCAACATCCATTACAGATGTAAATGCCATTTAAAGCAACTTGTGTATTTCGAATAAGAATTTCATTCATTTAAACTAATTGTCTTATTCTCAGAATACCTTATAATATAGTGATAACTCTTACTTTATAATAATAAATTATTCACATATTTCTAATACAATTAAATTATAAAATAATTGAAAATATATTTATCACAATTATATACAAACATTGTTGTAGATGAATTCTTAAATTGCTCCTTAATTAAATTATTTTTCAATGTTATTATAGAAATGTTTTTTTCTGATTCCTTTAAGCTAATTTTTAAAAAAAGTGTCATTGTAAAATACATTAATAAAAAGAAAATAGCTAAACTTTCAGTTTTCTTTCATATTTTTTTAAATTATTGACGATAGCTTTGGAAAGTTCCATAACAGTAAGTATTAAATAACAAAATATATGCTTACATCCCTATGAAATAATAAATAAAGATATTTATATTACAAATAAACTTCAAATAAACAGCAGCAAACATGTCATTATCTCTTGCGTGAATGGCACAGAAAAAACGAGCAAATGTATGCTTATCATTTCGTCAAAAATTTTGCCAAGTTGGAAGTCCATTCAAACGTTCAGCTTTCCACGTTCATTTGTTATTGTGACTTTCCAAATCTCAAATCTAATTAATCTTCTCTAGTGGGTCGAATCACGCCAACATGGTTTATTCAAAAGGAAAAGTTTTCCTTGGTAGCTGTAGTGGTATAGGAATCTGATTTGGCAATGGTTTCAGAAGAGAGAGTCTAATGTCTGAATTTTACTAATGACACTTTTAGACGGTCACTCTTTATTGAAATTAAGGACAGAAATAGCTTAAACTGTCATGGTGAAGGTTCCTTTCTCGTAAAATCCGTTTAATTAATTATATTCGTTGAAGACTAAATTAAAACGTTATTTTAATCAATATTCTAGCATAATTAGGAAGTTCCGATTACGGTTTGAAGGTGAGTTTCATTATCTGAGAAACGTCAGTGTAATTAGTTTTCTTACAAACATGGATTTGAAATAAAGTATTTAATAAATTCACATTTTCATTATTAACCTAGGATTGAAAAGAATTGAAGGCAGGTATTATATGGAGTTTTTATAGTTTAAATTTTTAAATTTATTCACACACATCACAATAATTGACAGTTGACAGTGTAAAAGTTTAAAATAGGATTAATATTAATTTTCTTCACTCATTGGATACGTATAAAGACCGAAAAAGGAAATTTTGCGTTATATAATGAAAAAAGTAAGATTTTTCACCTTTTATTTTGCTTTATCATATTATAAGCAAGGAAAAATATAAGGAATTTGTATTTTGTGTTTATCTTAATTTTTACTGTCAAATGCTTGAAAATATTACAATTTTTTATAAATTAGACTTGAGCGCATCGTTTCATTCTTTATTGCAGAATTACTTACATTAGTACTGACTGAATTATCATTTATTGGAAAAAACAAGTAATTTAGAAGGTGTGAGTGCGTTTGTTTATCATGATTGTTGAAATTATAAATCACTTTAGAAAAGAAAACAATATTGTTAAACCTAAAGAATTATAAATAATTTGCTTATTAAATGCTATGACAAATTGTCTTTACATTATAATTAGATACTTACAGTAACAGAACATGAGAACAACATTTATAAAGTACAATCTTTTATATAATTACTTAATTTAATCTGTAAACCAAATTTTTTAGATTTATTTGTTAATAATTACATTGTATAGAATATAAATCAATACCTGGGACTTTACTAGCTTCAAAGTTATAAAGACTGCAGCAAAAGTTTTTAAATTTTATTTTACTATGATTTTCAATTTATCGATATTTCTCTTATTATTCAACTATAATCAATTTAAACTTTCATTAATCAAAAATACAAAACAAGTGTGAAGATTATGAAATTTATTTTTCCATTAATAATGACATTGATTCAATTATTTATGATTTTTTATTCCCATTCCCTGAGACATTTAAATTAAAATATGACTTAAATTAACAAACCGAGCAAAATGGTTTACTTAGAACAATGTATAAGAAACTAATCTACGGTCTGTGTAATCCTAATATAAATATATAATCTCAAAATAAATTTAAATGTTATACTTTCTTTACTTGTGGATCAATGATTATAAATATTCATGAATGCCTTTTTGGACAATATGTTAAGACAAAACTTTCTTGTGATATTGAAAACACATTTAATCTGAAAAAAATCTGCAAGAAATAGTATAATATGTAAAATGTGATTGAACTGATTTTTTTAGGTTATATAATACATATTTAATGTTAAAAATCTAAAATATCTGTAATGTCTTATTAATAAATTATATAATATGAGAATTATGTTTCAATATTTAGAAATATATAGCAGTTTATGATTTGCTTTTGATAAATAATAGAATTTAAAATTAGAAAACACAAATGATGAAATTGGTGTGGATGTATATATCACTGATTAATTTACTCTCACAATCACTTTCTGATGCGAGTTTTTTTAAGTTTATAATACATATTTAATACTAAGAAATTGGAAAACAAAATATAAAATTCTGTACTATTTTATTATGATCCACATAAAATTACTTTAGACATAATAACACTAAATAAATGCTATAATTTCAATAACTAACTGATAACAATTCCTTATGATTCAGATTTAGTTAATAACATTAATTAATTTTTATACACATTCCTCACAAATATTTTGTAATTTAATAAAAAATATCCTTTATTATTTGTAACTAATTCCATTTTTTATGTTGGCATCTTGTTTGAACATTAAAATATATTACTTCTGAACAAATGCAGAAATTCAATCTATTTTTTCAGCCGATCGATAGCCAGTTTCCTCAGAAGTAATAGGTCTGAAGCTCATTGCATGTGCTGCTAAAAACAGTCTGGGAATAATTCATTTACAATAAATGTGATGAGATTATTGAAACACTTTGACGACCGAAGAATATTCCATTAAAACGCAACCCAGGAGGATTCAATTAAAAACGGTCTATAACACTCAACCCATGCAGAATAATACGTAATTGGAAAGCTTCATACTATCTACATTTTTTTACTTTTCGTCTTTTTGAAGAAAATGTATTTTAATCAATTTGCTCATTTGATGTTCCGTGTCTTATCACTAATTTAAGCATGAATAGGTGTGTAAGAAAAGAGCACATGTTCATTTATTCTAATACATTTAAATAACATGATTCAAATTCCAATAAAGTATGCATTTTTTAAATTTAATACAGAGACTTTAGCAAATTATTGCTGAATGTTTTAAAATTAAGTTTTATATCATTCACACACATATATGTATAAACATTAAACCTCATTTGAAATTGTTTAGCCATCAGTTTCTCATGAATCAAATAGCTTATAACTAGAAAGAATTAAAACGCAAATTTATGTAAGTATGCATATTTAATGATGTAAATGGTTACATAGATGCTTAAAATAAAATAACACCCTTAAGCACAATTATAAACAATCACTTTGTTAATTAAAAACGAAGTAATTGTATCACTGAAAGAAGATATATTTTATAAAATAATCTTTGTGTGTATTGGAAGTTATTTGAGTAAAAGAGGAAAATGTGTTACAAAACAATTTTAAAAATATGAAATATTATCAAAATTTTCAATTATATAAATATATATATTTAAATTAATTCTTGAACATGTTTTAATATGTAATTGTAAAGTGCTTATGGTACCTCCAAAGACCTTATATAAATGTGTCTTTTACAAGTACACATTTATATTAGTTAAAAGGGTTGAACAAAGAAGTACATTCCTTTATTTTCCAAAAATTAAAACTTCCGTACTTGTTATGTTGTTCTTATATTTTTCCTCTTTAAGTTATATATTGTATAATTTTAAGCCTTTAATTTGCTGAAATTAATGAATTACATTATCTTTAATATTTGATAGTTATTAATATAGATTTGAAGTTCTGACTACTTATTAGAGAGTATTTTAAGTACATTTTCTTAGTCAAACACGAAATTATACCCCTTTCTTATGAATTATTGTTTCGAAAACATGTGCCGGCAGGTGCTTATGCCATTGATAGATTCTAAGGTTCTAAGAATAGTATTATGTCGTAACATAATGTCTCATAGTCAGGAAATCTATGCAGATTGCTTACCAACGGCGTGCTTCCTAATTGATGTCAGATAGCCAGTAGAGCAATTTCCATCAATATATCCCCACTGCATCGATTAAGATTGCTAAATTCAGAATGTATTGGTTAGAATAGTAGTCATGGACATTCAGGTTTTAATAGAGTATAGAGCTGTGATTGAGTTTGCAAATATTGGTACCGAATTAATGAACATCCATTTGGTAAACTCTCTGACCGAATTCATTGCACTGTTAATATAGAACATTCCTCTGAATGTTTTGACTACTACTCTTATCAGTTCAATACCATATTATTAACCAACGCAATAACTTAACCTGATGAATGCAATCTTGTTATAAAATGAAACTTGAAAAATTAATTTGGACATAAAAATATTTAACGTATGCTTATTTAGAAAAAATAATCGAAATTAAATAATGTGTTTGGTAAAAGGAAAATTAAATTTGCTTTACATTATTTAAAAGTTAAAGTCATTTTGCACACACACGCACACAAATAATATGATTATAATAAGGAATATTTTAAAATTTTCGACACGTTACTCTTTAAAAGTTGATGAACGTATTGAAAAATGATTAATATCGTTAGAATTAAAAATACGTGCAAATATTAGTTACATAAAATAATTTAAATTAATAGGAAAATCTTAGTTCTTTGGTCATTTAATTGCTTTAAATCTAGTGGAGTGTTCACGATATTAAAGTGCCTATAAAACTTCAAAGTTAAGAAGGATTATTATTCTTTCGCATAATTACAATGAAAAAGTAGTAAAAGTGAAAAAGTAGTAAAAGTAGTAGAAAAGTAGAAATTGAATCCACAGTGAGTCATTTTTTGATATCCTTGTGTTGTAATAGTAAGATTACCTCTCTATATAACATTTAATTTTAAATTCTATAAGAAGAGTATAATTTTCAGAATGGAAATACTTGAAATTGTTCTCAAATGTTATTGAATATTGGAAGATGGATATTTCGAGTCTGCTTAGTTGACAGCCACACAGGGCTTATGTGATGTCTATATTTCATCCACTGATTTATTCAATCGATGATGGATTTTTGATACTTTTTTTATTTTTTTGCGGACTCTTATGTCACAGGAATAAATAGTTTACTGCCAATAAAATCTCAAAATTTTTAATGTAATAAGGAACAGTATTATCAGATGAATACTAAATTCTATCTCATTTATAAATTTGACACGTTTTATGTAAAAACAAGAAAGCAAAATCAGGCATGATCGGCCCTGGAGATTGTCTCATTTTCTGAGTTTTTATGATTTTTAGCTGTAGGAAAGATGAATAAGTATTAAAATCATTAAAATCATATTGTTCCGCCTTTAAAAAAGCATTGAGACCATTTGATATTTTTATAGATAGAATATTGTAGCTGCAATAGATTTAACATTAGTCATTTGAAAATTTTCTCTATTAGAATTTCTACTAATTATTTACTCATACAGAGAAAGTGAAATAATAGGAAAGAATCAAATACATTCCTTTCTTTGAAGCTTTTATACTAAATATTATTTCTAGGATAAAATGCAATCATGCCCATAAATTAAGGATAATTCAGAATAACACAGAAATTGAACTCTAAAATAAAAATTTCACATGTAGAATTATCACACACATCTTGAAGAATAATATGCAAATTACAAGAATCCACCAGATGGCAGCGATAGTACATCCCAGTGACGAGAGTCTAAGAAAGGGGTATATAAGGAATGGTTGCAAAGGTGTAAAATTGTTCACAAACGCTTTAAAAGCCTCTCAGGGCAATAACCCCATAGTTATGGCACAAAGGAAGCATTTGGATGAAATTTTACGCGGTAGAATTAACGACCATCTGGAATGTGGATGTATCCAGCTGGAAGTATCCGAGGAACTTGGAATCACCCTGAGTGTCATCTCCAGGCTTTTTCAATAGTTCCAAGAGGATGGTAATGTGAGTAGACGTTACAGCACTGGTCACCCCCAAGTTACGACACCGAATTCGGATAGGTATTTGTCAGTTACTGCCAAAAGAAACAGACGGAGCACAGCATCATACCTGTGTCGTCAGCTACCGGTACGACAGTTTCAAGGCAGACCGTGTACAGATGCTTAGGGCACATTGGCCTATATGCTCGTGAACCTGTCAGATAAGTTCCACTTACCGCAGGTTAGCTTGGAGTAGAGAGAGGACACTGCAACATTGGTCTTATGTGATGTTTTCCAACGAGTCCAGGTTTAGCTTTCAGTCTGATTCTTGCCGGACTTTCATATGGAGAGGGAAAGGTATCCGTAACTACCAAGAGAACACTATTCAACGACACCGTTACGGTGGTGTAGGATTGCCTCTTTGAGGGGAGGAATTATTCTGGGTTTTAGAACTAACTTGCATGTTCAGAATGTAACGATGATAGGCCACATCTATCGCGATGTCATTCTGGAACAACATGTACGCATTTTTGGGGGGCACCACGGGCGCAAAATTTCTGTTTATGGATGACAACGCCAGTTTTCGCGGTGCAAATACTGTAGACGAATGCCTTCAATCGGAGGGTATCACCCGTATGAATTGGCCAACATACTCACCGGACTTGAATCCAATAAAGCATAAGTGGGATATACTTGGCCGAAGAATTGCAGCCCTTCAACCCCCTCGCAAATGTCTCCTGGAACTTCGGAGAGCATTTTTTGATGAATGGTGTAATATTCCCCGAGATCAGATCGATAATTTGATACTCAGCATGCCTAGGCGTTTTACGGCCTGTATTGCATCGTCTGGGGGGGCATACTCTCTATGCATTAAACATCATATCAACTCTGTTATACTGGTATTTGTAAATAGGCTATTTTTTAAATTTGCTCTAGGGAGTAAAAATCACAAATTTTATTAATGATTTCAAACATATAGCATCATTTTTGCTCCTTACCTTTTGTTTTATAAATAGACTTTATAGTAAATAAGTCGCATTTGTTTTGCTTTTGTCTCTTTCTTTGCCTGAACTTACAGTATCCTTAATTTATGGAGACGAGTGTACATTGGGTACCAAGAAAAATTTAAAGTCTTTGAAAATGAGAAAATATTGAAATTAATATTTTTTTAGAAATGGGGTAGTACAAAGATGAAAAAAAAAACTAACAAATGCGAACATCAAAAGTAAATTCGGGACATATGGAAGAAAAAAAATGACATCTGACTCTTGGCATAAAAGTTGTGCAGTAGATTTCTCATTCGTAAATTACTTTTTTAGCTCTTCATTTTTTCAAAACATGTAATGTATTTAATAAGAAAAAATATTTACCATAAAGTTTCAGAATTTTAAAAATGTGTGATCCTTCCTTTAAAGAGTATAGATTATTCTTGGCTGATAAATTCCTTCAAACCTGTCCAAATCCAAACACTGCCATGTGGATTTAGAATCAATTTGTTGCTGAGGTTCATTCTGAATGACATGCAGGATCTTCATATCCTCTCTGACTAATGACTGAGCAGCTATGTATAACGCAAAGTCAGCATTGAAAAACTATAAAAATTCACCATACAATATTAGTAAGGAAATGGTCAAATTTGCAGCACATGTAATATTAGCTCATACAATTCAACCATTTTTAAAGCAACGTATACCATCAATGCGGTGATTATCACTTCGGCTATTCTTTACAATGCGCAATGCAGACAGGCGGTGATTTTAGTAATGCCCAACGACAATCTAGATACAGGGGAGGAACAATGTTCTCTTTTTAGATGAGCCTTTCTTCAACGAGAAGAAATTTAATGGCCATATAGAGATTTGAGGTTCCTAGAGGAGACCTCATGTCACCTGCTTTCATTGGATATCGTCATATGTGTTTATACCTTTCGTTACTGTATGGACAGTCATTACATACATGATATGAACAGTTCTACTTCAAATTAATGGTAATATGAAAAGGAATCTGTTCATTCCTGATATCTTAAGATCATTGTTTATGGCATACAAGTCCTTTATCGTTGTGATAAATGAAACATTAAATTTCAAAAATTTGGTTCGAAAGCACATACTGATACGCTATGCTCTAACTTTATTCGAAATACAGAATACTTGAATTTTTTGTCCTGCCCTACACGATTGCCAGGATTCTCATCAATTAAAAACATATGATTACTGGATTCTACGAGACAATTCTATCATCCTTTTATAGCTATTAATGTTAGTTTTTGGGTAAAATACTTCATAGACTTGAAAACAACATGAAATAAATAATTTATTTCTCATTTGAATCCATTATTTTCATCTAAGTATAGTTCAACTCTATGCTTAACTGGATAAGTGGTGTTTTAGCTGTATGGGCTAGTAATTGTTTCTACAAATTTTGACCAACTGTAAATAACCCAACTGCTTTCAAATTTCGTAATTTTATCTTCATTCCATTATATTTACGACAGTTATTATCTTTTTACTCATTCTATTTATGTTCTTGAAATTCTGGTGTCCATGCAATGTAAAGGTAAATGTGTGTGGTTGAATTGGTTTTATCCCTAAATCCTACAGATTTTTATTCAGTGACAGATTTTAGTGGAACAGAAAAGAAATTTGGTACAGAGCACCTCATTGATTTATTCATATGTTTATGTTAGTCACTCATGATATCTTAAGCATTTTTGACTTATGTGGTTTATCATTAATGAAAATCTTCGTAAATGGAGATATAGAATTTCTTCTCCTCCAATCTACTTTTGACCGACTATACTCGCAGATACAATAAACATTTACGCCCTCAGTACATTGCACACAATCACATCACATGTTGATTGTAAGAATATATTTTCTCTTTGGATGCGTTCATACGAGTTTTTTGTTACCCATTAGAAAATATCTCATTTTTTGAGACCATTCGTCCAAAAATTCTAAGCATAGTGTGCATTTCTCTATGAAAATCAGCCATGATAAACTTATAAGACTAATACAATTTAACAAAGAATGATAAACTACAATCCAAATTCTCAAAAGTAATCCGTTAACAGGAACTATTTTTGATATAATTATTTTGGTGTTTCTTCATGGTAACAGGACTTTTAGTAATTTGAGCTAATGAAAATATCGGGCTTAATCTATTTAATATAGCTAAATCTGTTGACTTGCTCACTGCTTATTTATTGATTATCTTGCATCATTATCACTTTATCAACTTGCTTCTGCAGCTGTTGCATATTACATATCTTCCGCTGCATAAACTGCGAAATGTATATATTACATTGTAAAACCAAAAAAGGAGAAATAAATGTCAAGCTAAATATAAGTCATTTATTTCCTCTATTTTGGTTTAATAATTTGGTTTGACATTTTCAGTGTGGCTTTGTAGTGTATTGGCTTCCTTAAGACTTCAATCAGGAGCTAATGCAGAAAAGCCATATTTTGTGCCAATGTAGTTAACACCCTCTAAAAAAACTGGTCATGTTGGTACTTAGTTAAACTTTCCTTTTATTCTATGATTCTTATAAACTTTTATGCTATATATTGAACATATTTTCCATCTGTTTACTATACTTCATATTTATAGCTTAGTATTCTCTATTTAGTATTTGATTATCATTCCCCATTTGGTATTTTACTAATTTATTAATTTACTTTTAATTATATTTTAGTAATTCTAATTCAGCTGTTTTTTGCTAAGCATACGCTTTATATTTATATTTTTTCTTGTATTTTTCAATTTTTTACAATAATATTTCTTTTTATCATTTTAATCATGGTATTATATATATATATATATATATATATATATATATATATATATATATATATATATATATATATATATATATATATATATATATATATATATATATATATATATATATACATATATATATTAAATATATTTAAATATATTTAATTTATTCTTAAATGGAAGGAAATTGCATCAACCACCAACGAAGTATTACAAAACTAATAGTTCACGAAAAAATAAAATATTGCACAATTTGATTTTAGTGATAATCTCCTGGAAGATTTTCAAAGCATAAATGAATATTCATTTATCTATTTACATTAAACGTAACGAGATTTCTGTCTAACAAATCGTATAAAGTGCATTTACTATGGCCGTATGTATTACAATTAACAAATGCATATGGTATATGAAAATATGTCTGTTGAGGTTTTGTACTAATTATCTGGGTTTCACTTGAAATTCCTGTATAGTTAATTATGATATCAGATTCCAAAACGGACTTCGTAACTTTATCTAAATATATTTATTAAAGGCGTAATTAGATTTATTTGAACGAGTATACTATACTAAATGAGTATACTATACAACTAGTTCAAGTATACTATACAACAGACTATTATAATAAGATTGAAAGTATATTTATTTCTTAAAATTTTATTTTTAATTATTGACTCATATTTATTTTAAATATCGATCAATTTTTTAGTAACTGAGTTATTTATAACCTTACATGCTTATTAATAAGTGCTTATACTCGGCCAAAATGACAGAGATCTGCCTTTCATTAATTTATAAAACTTAATTTTTTTAATTTCGTAGCTACCTCATATACTCTCATGTGAGCATTTTTCGAAAAGATTTTAAAACTGAAGCATTTGAAAAATACACTTTTGTGTACGTTGTAATTAAAAAAAATAATATACTTTCAATCTAAAATTTTATATTAAAGATATATATTTAATTTTTTAAGGATATTTTATGTTATTGACAAGTCTCTCATTTCTCTTTATGCACGTCTTCAATGTAATGAATTTTAATTATTTGTAAAATAAAATTTATTATAAAATTAATTTATTTAAAATTTATTTTTTAAATATAATTTTAATTTATACATTGACAGGAATTAAGTATAACTGTAAAAATGTTATTTCAAAAGTTGTGGTAACAAAATCAAAAAATAATTAAATTATTTCATTTTGAAGAAAATAAACAGTTTTTATAATTATATAAATTCGTTAACAAGTTTATTTCAATAAAATATTAAAAATAATTATCCCAAATTTTGATCAAATGTATACACCGCTTATAATCATGCATGACTCTTAAATTAATATCCTATATATTTGTTTCTAATAATTAGTGATTCAAATTATAAGCGTTTCACATGATGTCTTAATTCATTTCAGGAAATTATCAGTATTTTAAAATTATTTAAATACACTATAGAGTTTATAATTCAGTTTCCACAATGGCTTGTAATATAATTCTTAATACAAAAATATGTTGTACAAACATTGATAAATATTGACTTCAGTAAATATTGGGTTTAATAAATATTTTATTCAATACAATAATATTTCAATAATATTTAATAAATATTATATTTTTGATTTCATTGAATATCAATAGTAGTATTAATTTAGTTTGAAATATATAGTTTAATAATTCGATATTATACATATTTAAGTAGTTCTAAGCATGCAACATTATTTTTAAAGTTTTTAAAATGATTTATCTATTATTGATTTGAAAATCCATTATAATGCATCACTGGTAATCTGCTGTTTAATGCCTTTATGGGTAATCTGGTAAACATATTTTGAATAAATAAGAATTATTACATTAATATTAATAAAAAAAGTGAAAAAGCTTTTGATAAAATATTTTATAAAAGTTAAAATTATTACACACACAATATTTTTAGTAATTGCTATTATCAAGTTACAGATAAAATGTAATTTTTAGAATAATAATAAGTGATCAAAATATACGTCAAAAATGAACTTATAAGCATGTGTACTTTTTATTTTTTAATATTCGAGACATTCATTTAAGTAATCATGATATCCAAGGCACAAAACAGCATTTTCTGTTTAAAATACATGACAAATTATATTAAATTGCAAATTTGTTATAAAAAATATTATAAATTCACTATTATTCCTAAAATGTAGTTATATAATACATTGCTGGCCAACCAAATTGCAACACCAAGAAAGACAAGAGCTAACACAACAAAATTTATTTTGTAGATAACATGTTGACCAAGCAACAAATGATTAAATTTATAGACTTCTGTAAAGGGTGGTTCCTTCCAAAATCAGTAGCCAGAGTAGCCACATGCCTCGTCATTGATTCAAAGAGATTTTTGATGTAATCTTGGGGTTCAGCAGACCAAGCAGCTTCCACACCTTATCAGATTTGATATGGTGTAGCTGCTGGGTATTTATTCTGGGGAAATCGCTGAGCAACCATGGACCACATGTTTTCTATCGGTGAAAAATCTGGAGAGCAAGCCGGCCAGGGTAGCAATTCAATCTAGTGATTGACGAAGAAACCTTCAACAATGCGTGCTACATGTGGTCACGCATTAACCTGTTGAAATATGACTGTGGGCAACAGGTAAAACACAATTACCAAACTTGAAATCGTTGAAATCCCCAAGCCTTAAATAACGCTTTGAAGAAGCGCCACAGGCGCGCATGATGAGCATCTGCGCTGAAATTGTAATCATTTGCATACCTTAATTCTGCTAATGCATGTTGTAAATCTCATGTTATTTTCATGCTTTCTTCAGGGTGTTGCATTTACAGTGGACAGTTGTATAAATTATTTTGGCTAATAAGGACAAATTTTTCAAATAAAGAAAAAGTTAAAATCGTATTTAATTTTCTATAATTTACCGACATTGTGCACTCTCTTTTTTTAAAAAAACTTATGAACAAATAGAAAGCAGTTGTTTTAATGAAGTTAAATATGTCTATATAATACACAGCTAAAGAAATGATATAAAAAAGTCAAGGTCATAGGACCCACTCATGGATCATGCAGGCATTGAGACAACGACTTCTTTAACGTATCCTAGCTGCTTTTAGCAATTTAGCAAACACGACAAATCTTCGGTTAAGCCAGTATTTGAACTCTATTCATTCGGCATAAGAAAGGCGCTCTAACCAACCAAATAAGCCACCGTGGCTTCTAATCAAGTGCCATAACATGGTAGAAGATGGTATAAAAGAGAATAGGCTAAAAAAATAGGCAAATATCGTTGAAACATTTTGGGCTTGTCGAACAATCATCTGATTTTGCATCGCGTTTGTGTACCATAGCCCTCCAGAGAATTTCTTTCGTCCATATGTTCCTAGCCGCAATAATTGCTGCCAGCACATTTGCACACTAGTGTCTGATTGTTACAGGGGACGACCCATTGCTTGGCATGACCAATCAGATTTACGCATTCTGATTGAGCGATCACTTTCAAAGTCGTTCAGTTACGACAAATCCCATACTTCCTTTTATCTAATCCTGATTTGGGCTTTGTCAGTTAGCATCATTTGTTATTTGACAGACGGCATCATTTGTTATTTTCCTAAGAAATCACAACGGTGAAAATGAAAAAAATAAAATATTTTCCGACCGCATTACAGGTTTTGCTGAACATAAATGAGCGGTACAATCGCAATTCATGCTTATTTCCATTAAAATTTTTATTATTTGCTGCTTCGATGAAGATGTTTTTGCTTGCTAAATTTCTTTGCAATAGGATAAATCCTTCTTGGTAGTTCGATTTTATTAAATAAGAGTGTATATTTATTTTATTTATAAATATTTAAGTATTTACAAATATTATCGTAGAATAAATTTGCTCTTGTGTGAAACTATTCATTTTATAACTGAATACTAATTTTCAACTTAGAATCTAATTATAACTTTTTCTGGATTTCATTGAGAATATGGTTCTATAAATGAACAGAAATTTCTGAACAACACGGCAAATACTTTATTTCTATTTTCCAATTTTTGTTAATTAATTGTTAAACAATTAGGGCTTTTTAAAGAAATTCTTAAAAAAATGCATTGTTATTTTTAATGAATGAAAGATGTAGGCAGAATATTTTATTTGTGTCTTATTCTAAATGATCATTATTGAATTTAAATCTTCAGGATGTAAACTGCATTCATTTAGAAAATTTTGTTTTTAGCTATTAATGTATCAATGTTTGTTCTCAACTGCATAAGTAAAACGTTTTAACATACTTCTATTTAAATATACAGATTTTAGTTACTTTTTTTTAACATATATTACCAGTTTTTAATTACATTCGATAGGATAAAAACAATATTTTTGTTCTACAAAAATGTACTATAATGCAAAAGCAATATATTATTTGTTTTGATATTAAAATTATCTTTATTGTTCATATGTATAACTGAACTATTTGAAATGTTTTGCTAAATTTTTGACAAGATAATGTTCATTATCTTAAAAAATGACAAACTAAATCACGCAGAAGAATTTAAAAATAAAAAATATAAATTAAGTATTATTGGGCTAAATAATGTTTTTAAAAATTCATAAACAAATCAAATCTACATCAAAAAAACTCGTTTGAAAGCTCAGTTGAATATTTTCAAATTGTGGAATGTATTTTTCACTGACAAGTTGAAACAAATAAGCATTTTCTCATTTTAATTTTTACATTTTTAGTATAGTTGAAAAGAAAATCAAGTTGAAATCATTTGCAAGGACATAAATATGAATACGTATAAGATCACATCAAAAATTTTTGCAAATTAAATTTGAAATAAGCAATAAAAATCGGTATATATTAATTGCCAATTATAAATTCTAAAAAAAATGGTGAAAATAAAATCAATTGCAAGTTGATCAAGAAAATAATTTGGACAATATATGACATAGTAGAATATGCAATAACCATATTTAGATTGATTTGTTCAGATTTCATTTTAATTCTTAGTTAGTAAATTTTCCATCTAAAATAGTTCCAACAGTCTAACAAGCGAGAATATTTTTGAAAAAATATTATTTTTGTCTTACTTTATTTTTTATTAATAAAATCAATATTAGTTTCCTCCTGTTAATATATAAATGTAATCAGATTTATTAAAAAGTTCATCCAAGCTTAGAAACTGTTTAATCTCAAACTTAATTTTTTTGTCTTAATTGAAGAAAAAACTGAATTTATTAAAAATAACATAATCTCATTATTAGAAAAATGTCCACAAGTTAAAAGTTTTTAACATGAGAGTTTCTAACTTAAATTAATTTGTTTTGTAATTGCAAGCAATATTTTCTTTACTTCTTTGTATTTTATTATTAAGAATCCCTCTTTTGACTCATCTGATTAATTAAGATCAATTATTCTTTATGTAAAAAACAATATATACTTGGTTTATTATATTATTATTATTCATTCTTCTAAATGTAATAAAGGAGTTTTGTTTTTTCCCTTATTTAAAATAAATTTAGTTTAACATAAATAGCTGGAAATATTAGGTTCGAAAATTAATCCAATAAAATAACAAAGCAATGTTTCTTATAGAAACATCAAGAAATACAATTTTAATCTTATATTTTATGTAAAATTTCATTAAATTTCTCACTATAATCAATCTTATTTATAAAGAATTTTATTACGGAATTTACAAACTTTTATTATAGTTACTTGTAAACAAATTATTTTATAACTTGTGCAATTGTCTTTCATACCAAATATTTATTCAATATAAGAAAAATAAATCTTTTAAATGCAACAAGCTATCTACCGTAGAATAACAAAGTGAAAAATGTATTTTTTTTTTACTAAATTTCAAGTTCTTTGTTTGCTGTGATGCAAGAGAGTAGCCTGAGAAGTTTTCTTAGAACCACTCTAATTGTTCCCGTGTGACATCATAACTTTCTTGCCCATAGGCATATTTGTGACTTCGGCGCCTGCTGATGTAGAAATATTCCCAGGTGAAACGTAAAGCCAATGTTTCTGAAGATTTTTCACCCAGGTTATTAATGGCCTCTCAGAACAGAAGGAAAGGTACCATGTGTCGAGGAACTTCTATAAAATATGGTACGAAAACATGAAAGTTGTTAAAAGATTTGGGGATGGTTTGTCTTTATTTTATTGCTGTGGCAATACGTTCTTTTGAGTTATAGTCAAATCCTTGGATAAATTTGAATTGTAAATAAATAAGTTCGTCATACTGCGCTGCAGATCTCCCTTGTTGTTTTTAGCTGAATATCATACATATTAAAAATAATGTATATTTCTTCAACCGAAAAAGTGATCTACAAATAACTTAGTCAAAGTTGTATGTTTTTATTAATCGCAGAACGTTAAATAGAATGGAAATGAAAATTCTTAATAATTACTACATTTAAACTTATGTATAAAATATTAGGGGCTATATATCTAAAAACATCTTGTGGAATTTCAATATGTTCAATAAAGAAATATGAACTAATTGACCTAAATGAGATAAATTTGCAGAATTAATTATTAAGCAATAGCTTTCATAAATTAAAATAAATGATTTTTGCATTGATTCTTTACATAAATGTATATTTCAGTTCATCTCATTTAGTTTGTTATTCGCTTATCTAACAAATATCCCTATTATACACGTTTTATTATTGTAAGAGTTTTTTTCTAAGATTCTTACAATGTACTCACAATCATAGGTTGTCCATTATTTTCTTATAAAAAGAAGGAGATAAAAAATGTTTCAAAAAAAGAATAATTTTAGTTTCCATGTCATAATTTTCAAGGAATCTATAGTTATTTTTTAATCTCTAAACAACTAAGAAATCCAGAATTTGATAATAAAGGGTCTCAGCATTACGGAACATAAAAACAAAGAAATTCATTTAACGAGAACATAAAAATTTTTAGTTAAGAAGCTTACAGATTTTAATCTTTTAAATTAGTTGAAGGTCTTAAACTCAGACACATAAGACAACTGTCAAGTCTTAACTCTAACGTATGAATCAAGCTGTTGCGTTTTAAATACATACATATTTAATTAAATAAATGTTGCAAAGAAAAGTCTATCAAAATATTAAAAAGGAAAACAGATTAAATTCGCCTCTTGTGGTCTGTTAAGCTATCACAGAATATTACACATACATATTTATAATTATGTATATATTAATATGTATGTTTAATATTCAATAATAGCAAATTTAATTGTATATATTTAATTGCATTAAAATCTACTTGTGCCTTAAAGCGTTATTAATTTTTTTTCTGGAAGAATTAAGTGCAACCCAACTCCATATTTCTGCAGTAAATTCTTCATTTCAAACTACTCCAAACTGATTATCTGATTTATTTTGAAGAAAGATACTCCTGTAATCCTTTCTATTGAGTTTTAAATCCAATTTTTTGTGGTCTGACATTTTTCGTGAAATAAACACGCGAGATTTGAGTGGACAAAAATGGGACAATGCAATCTGAAAAATTGGATTCATACAACTCCACGTATATGAAATAAAGGCTGAGACACAGCACCGTTTCCATTCTTTTTTGTTTCGGAAACTCCCACCACTACAGCGTAATAATATTCCTGTCCTTAGCTTATGTCATCTGAAAGAATTTTACTTTCTGTTGCGCTACGTTTAGAAGCAAAATAATATGATCAACAACATACCGCTGTCGCCTATACCTTCACATTTTGCCCTTTCCATTTTTACTTCTTGACTGCAATTGTAGCTATAGCGACCGAGAGCTTATGGGATGCAAGGCTGCTGATCGGATAATGAAAGAAATATTAAGCTCGGTCCACGACAGTTTCTGGATATTAAATACACAGGAAACACTCGCTTTCATTAAAACGACATTACTTCATCGTGATGGATGTTTAATAGTCGTTTGACGTGATCGGATCGCAAATAGTTCGGCCGATAACATGTAGTTCACTTGCACTGCAGCTCGAAGGAAACGTATGCTTTATTATACATCCAAAATTGATGAATATTATGTACCAGATTTTTATAACTTCATTGTTCCTAATATACTTATTATGTCTCCTAAAATTTAGATATTTATTAAATTGTTGTTACAATACTATATATATATATATATATATATATATATATATATATTATATTATATTATATTATATTATATTGTATATTTTAAACATAAAAACTGAATTGGTGATACATTTAAATTGTGGAGAAGGAAACTTTCTAAAATATTATAATAAAAAATATAATATTTCTTCATTAGAAAATATTTAATTTCACATTATTTTAGATTATCATATCCATTAAAAACTCAACATGAGAAATTATTAGGAAAATTTCTTTCTTTCTTTAAATTCTTTAAAACAATAATCTTGAATATCTTAAAAATGTTCGTAATATATAAATATTTATAAAATTTTTGATTTCAATGATAAAAATGAATTTTGATTTTTTTAAAATATAACAGTAAATGTAGAAATTATTTTTTATGTTATAATAATTTATTATAATAAAAACATTTTTGCTTTAGTACTTAAAATGTCTTTCAAGTGACCTAAAAATATATTTATTAACATCAATATTAATAAGCGGTACATGCAATTTAATGAACATTTAAACAAAAAGAAGTCATTAACTCTTTGTAACCGAAACTATTAAATAAAATTTATGAAACAAAATCGGAAATTGAAACTCATTGCATTTTTTTAAATTATTTTATTTAACTTTTAAGTACTTCATAATTATTTCACATAGAGAAATATACAGAAAGAAGATTAATTTTAAGTTTTAAATAATATCGTAGAAGAAATAATTTATTTTACAGAAAATTTTATGCATTGAAAATTAGAAGCTGTGCATTTTATTAACTTTCTGCTCTTAATTAATATATTAATTTTATTTACTGTTGTTTATAATTTTTACAAATTTGTTTTTAACTTTGTATACATGAATCTTTCTAAGGAATTAACCTCTAAAAATATACAATTTATCGAGATTGTTTAAATTATAAAATCAAGTATAGTAGGATAAACTTGATAAATTTAAGCCTTTCACATTAAAACGAATTATTTATATTCTTAATATCTAATTGAAGTAATTTAAAATGACAGCAAAAAATTTTAAATCTAGTACAATTAATATGCATCGTCAGAGTTTATCTCTCCGCTTTACAATCAGCATTGGACAGTGGTTTTTCCAAAAGAACAAAACCTTTCCAGCCAATGTGATTAAGGGCAGAATCTGACGTATAATGCTATATATAAAGCTATATTTAGTTTAACTTTATTTTATCATCTTATTTGCTCCATCTGCTTTGGAATTAACAGGAGCTTTAGAGTGATTCGCACCATTAACGTCATTCAAAATTCAACATTGTCTATTTTTTGTGTTTCTTTATGCTGTATAAGTCAATTGCATGTATTAGAACATTTTAGAGAATATAGCTTCTGAAAACAAATATACATTTCAGGTGTGCGTCACTTTGAGCCAATACCACTTATGTTTTCGTGTCACTGTGCATTTAAGAATTGTTTACCAATTTTATAGCTTAAAACCATGCTAGAATGCTGTGCTTTAAGAATATAATTCTAACATATTTCAGGTATATGCACATTAATATTTAACAGAAAATAACATCTCATTAGTTATAATTATTTCTATCTCCTTTCCAAACAAAATGTGATTCAATAGTAGATCTTACTGAAAACTTTCTAACATTAAGTATTTAAGAAACTATAAAAAAGATTGTGTGTGTATCCGTTTTTTTTTTCAATCGTAAGTGCTGCATCTTTCAGTTCTTTTCATTTAGAAAACTGCATTTTTTGTAAAGGTAAAGAAATGAGAGTAATACTTATGATATTTGAGGCATTTATTGATACAATTATAATTTTTCTTTCATGAGTGCTCAGTGATTGTAACCAGGAAATATAGATAATACAGGAAATAATTTTCCATGTGCGCCTCTAATTCTGTCGAATACCTAATTTGTTTTTATTGTATTGTATACATTTATATTTTCTTTTTGTTTTATGATCATTAACAGTGTATACATGTAAATTTATTTTTATTGAAATAAAAAAAAAATAAAAATGACTACCAAAGATATATATTTATTCGATTCCAAAGTGGGTGTTGTACACCTGAAATAAAATGAACGTCAAATAAAAATTAAAAAATGACTTAGAGAAGTATAAAAATGTGGGTAGATGTGTAATTAGTAAATTATTTTTAAGTTCTTATTCTAAAGTTATAAAGTTACTTTCCATCTAAAAATAGAATCGATCAATTTATATTTGATCAGTTTAAATCACTTTACTGTGATAGTTCGTTGGTATGACTGATACTATAATGCTTAATAAATATTATTATTATTATAATTCTGAATTTTCAAGAAAGATATATTATGTGAAATTTAAATGTTTTACTCCAAAATGTTTTCAAATATTTGATATGGTTTTTATGACATATTTTATTGACTTGAGATCGTTAAAATCGTAAAAATATATTCCATATAGTTCCTCAACTCAGTTCAAAATTACCTGTTAAAATATAGTATAATTTCCTCTTTACATCAAGTTTTAATAAGTATATATTCATTTGTTAACAAAATTTTCTTTTTACCTGCTTTTCATATTATATTATTTTCCTTTAACTATTCTATTAAATACATAATTTATTTAGCTAATATTTATTATTCTACTTTAAAGTACTCTAATAGACCCAATATCATTTAATTTTGATTTTTCGATTTATAATTTCTCTCAATGTTCTTAAATATTTAAAAATTTTTTATCTAATTATAGTAATAATACAATAGACTTAAATGTAATCTCAAATTTCATTTTTCCATATTTCATTTTTAAGATACAAGGAAAGAAAAGATTAAAGTATTACTATAGTAACGGATAAGAACATGACAGATTATAAATTTAAATTATAACAAATATTAAAAATTTCTTTCTTTTCTACTTATTTCTAATAAGTAAAAGTAGTTTTTAGAAAATCTTTTAAACAGAAAAGGATATTTTTATGAGGAAGGTCATTTTTTCACTCATAGAAATATGTGTTCAAAATGAAATAACAACATATCTTGAAGAGAAATATTTTATTATAATGTATAAATAAAATAATTCTATATTATGTATGAATAATATTTTACTTTAAAACAATTTTTATAATTTCTTGTCTCATATTAATGATCTTTTTTATTATATATTAAGTATACTTTCAGCATTTCGCAATGTTATGTAATATAAAAAGCTTACTAATTTGACATTAAGACAATCTTTTTAATATATAAAATTTAAACTGATAAAAGTATTTATCTTATTTTACTTAATTCAATACTTAATTGTTCAGAAAAGTGTCCTTTACTTTCTACAAAAAATTAAACAGAGACTTGTTTTTCAAAATGTCTGCATTATTTAAATCTTTTTTTTATGATATTGTTGATAGGAATTAGGAATAAAACAATTTTAACTTTATCTTTCCTTTGATTTCTGGCAAAAACAATAAAAATAATAGTAAAATTAACTATCGAAAACCAGTTAATGCTGTTTTAAAAAATTATCTTAGCTTTTAAACTTGAAAATAAGAAAAAATAAAAAGAGCTTCCCGCTATGCACTATGAATAATGTAAGAACTTCAGACAAAGAATTCTGCTGAAAATTTCTGCCAAAGTCTCTATGCTTTTCTCAAAAACAAATTCTTTCTTGGATGAATTAATGAGAAGAAATTGCTTAAAAAAGAGCGACTAAATTCAAAACAGCTTCACCAAAAAAAATATTAGACCAGGTATAAACTCAATCAAAAATCCAGAGAAAAGCGGATTTTCTGATACGGTTTTTTCCCATCCTTGTTTACAGATATTTTGCAAACCATTTGGGTTGGAAGAATTGCTTGAATTTGAATGAGCAGATCGTGAACGATGCTATTCTTTTCGGATACTTAAAATAAATTGCATGAAAAAGGAAGCAAAATACGCAGAAAAATCTTATCATGACGAAGATATGCAAATTCACGCCTGAAACTAAATAGATTAAGTTTAATAGTTAGAAACGATTGGGATCATTTTCGTTAAAATAATATTTATAAATTTTAACGAGGTTCAAATGCTGGCATATTAATTTACCTTAATGCTTTTTGCAAATAACGAACAAATTAATTTATTTATGAATCAATATTCTTATTCAAAGTATTTTTTTCAAACAAATGATAAATGAGTGAACTAGCCAAATGAATTGAAGAGTTTTTGATTATAGCTCAAATTAAAACTATGAAATATCTGATTTTAATTGCTTAAATAAATATATGAATATAAAAATAACGAATTTTATTTTTAATTTCCATATTTTCATTTTGGATTTTAAAATGTTTTCTCAAAATAGAGAAAAACATTGGTGTTAATATATATATATATATATATATATATATATATATATATATATATATATATATATATATATATATATATATATATATATATATATATATATATATATATATATATATATATATATATATCAACTAGATAACCTAAATTTTATAAATTATATATCTCTTTGTAAATTTTTAAGTTTAATCAGAATTTATTTTTTTAGTTTTTCCTTATTTTCAAAAAGTAACGTTAGTTATTTGTGCAGTATATATTTTTCAAAAGTCATTCCTTAAAATGCTTTTTTTATGTTTAAAGACAGCACTATTAAATTTATCAAATATCTGTTCTACTTACTAATCTTTTTTGCAATTAGAATTTATGTTAAAAAATATGGATTGATGCTTGCAACTAGTCTCATCTGAAATACATGCATTCTTTTTTTAATCAAAGTTTAATCATAATTATGTAAAAAAATAAACATTTTTTTAATTTAAAAGATTTTATTTAGATATAAAAAATGTTAATTTTTTTTATAAATATTGAATTAGGAATTATTTTTTAACAAAACTAGTTGATTATATTATATTTTTGGAAAAAAATTACGTGTAATTTTAAAATTGCTTTTGTTTTCAAGAGGTAGAACATTTTTATCAGTGGAAACAGATTATCCAAATAATCCAAAGCAGAAAGTAATTAAAAACATTTTTGTACATATCATTTTTTAATTTAACATTTTTAGATTTTACATTTATTAATATTTATTAAGTTACTGACTATTGAAAAATTAGATACAATATTCATTTTCAAAATATATGATTTGATACATTAGAGGGTGTACATACTTTTTCATTTGGTGTACGCTGTAACTATCAATATTCTGAATGCCTTTTCTACACTTCACAATACAATTTTAAAAAATACATAAGTCCCAGCATACATATGTAGATAGTGAAATATTCTGGTATGCTACATTTAATATGCATGCATTTTCTACAACTAAGTGAAGCACAAACAATGAGGCAATTGGTGGAAAATAGTGTGTGAGAGAAGAGCAGTAAAGAAAGAGCACAAAGATGACGAATTGTCGTAGTTTGGAAAGCTCATAAAAATGCCAAATTCCCTATTATTCTCCAGGCGAAGACTTCAAAATGCCAAATACCCTGTTAACATATTGATCTATAAATTTCTTATCGCTTCCCTAAAAAGTTCTGAGCTCTCCAGAATTTCGCCAAATTTGGCGAAATACTATTTATATATGGTCTTTCGAGAAATATTGCCCCACTGGTGGTTAAAATATGATTCCTTTAGTACGCAACTGCGCTGACAATAACGATATATCATCAGCCAATTTTCCACCAAAGACAATTTTTCTTCAACCAAATTGCAAATCTGTCAAGAGTTTTAAAGGACCCAATGTCGCTTTTACTAATCTATAGGGCTTCGCTTAGTCATGGAAGCAGTTACGGTTAAAGAGATTTTTTCTTCTTTTTTTAATCTCCTAAACGTTTTCGGGTGTTAGTGTAGGAGTAATCTTTACGGTTCAATTGTTTGTATGTACTAGTGAGGACGATTAAATTTTATAGAAAGTTTACTTTTCCTCTCTTGTAGTTAAGTTATATGTATTTTAGGAAACCCAACAATTAAACTGATGCCAACCTTTGATTTCAAATATTGGAAAAAGTGTAACATTTAAATACTTTCTCCTTAAATAATTTACATCAAATTCTTAATGAAAATTTTAATTTTATCTACATTTTACGCTTTATTTGAATGATTAATTTTTCATTGATTTATATGGCTTACTTCTTAAACTAGTCTCGGTTAGAAATTTGAAAATTCTTTTAGCAAGATCGAATTTTTAAAAGATTTTATTTATAAGTGTATTTAAAGCTTTATAATTATTATTTCAAAAATTGTAATTAATAAAAAATATTTTATAATGAATGTGTCAAAAATGTTTCGAAGAATTCATCCAATAAACCATAATATATAATAAATGTGGTAAACAAAAGAGCTTATCTTACAAAAACTAATTTATATAAGACCCCATTCTTTAATAATTAAAAAATTGAAGTACTCTATTAGAGTTTGTTAAATCATAGCAAGAAACGCTTAGGCATTTTTGAAGTGATAAAATATTGTATTTTTATTAAAATTTTCCATGTCCAATGCTCTTTAGAAAATATTTTGCAAACATATTAAAATTTCATTTAATGTTTTGCCCCATTTTTTGAATATTGAATGTGTTGCATTATTTAGTTACATCAATAATTAGGACCGTGGAAGCCTAGTGGTAAGGGTATCGGCCTTCCATTCGAAAGGGCGGGGTTCAATTCCAAATGCCGCCAAAGACCCACCGAGTACAAGCGATATATGTGCTCGTTAAATTTGTGGAATCGAAAGTCCTCTCGTCGGTCGATCAGCAGTTACTATGGGTGCAATGGTATGGAGAAATTTACTCCCCCTTCAGATCATTACCAAAATTAAGGGAGTAGATCATCTGGTGCTGCCATCTATCGGAGGATTTGAAGAGCAAAATTCGTACTTTCACCTTCATGATGCTCTGACTAAATAAAAGACGCTCCCGATTGACTTAAATTCACATAGCCAAGACATAGCGAGCTTAGCTTGTCCAAGTGTCATTAGTAACAAAAACAACAATAACATCAACAATTTCTGTGAGGCTGACTAGAAATTATAAAATAAACAAATTAGGCATAGCTTAGGCAAAATATTGTTGATGGTTTCCGGTATAGCATCTAAGGCATTCATTTTTTTATAGTCATATTTATATAAAAGCAAACATTCAAGCTTTTAATTATATAACTATAATATTATAACCTGTTCTGTATGAGAGAATTATTGTTTCAAATTTTTACAAAATATGATTTGTAAAAAATGCATGTAAGTCTAAAATCTTGTAAATTTAGTATTGATATATTAGTATCTATAAAATAGCGCGATTAAATCGGGATGATATTTAAATAATATTGTATTATAAATAGTGAATAGAGAATATTAAACGTATATATTATTCTTACTTAAAAAGTATATTGTAATATTTTATTTGCATTTTCCCTTTCATTATTCAAAGTATACATAGTTTTTAATTTAAGCTAAATACTTTATAAAATGTACGGATATCATTTATAATGATATTTTTGCATTTAATAACAAAGTTTTTCATGTAAATAATTCCAGACATAAATATTTTTTGGGACTTGAATATTGTCCTGTCTATGATATTTTATTTGATATGAATTATTAACTTTTAAGTGCCTCTTACAAAATTTTCTATAACTTTCTCAAACATGCCTGTTTGCCCATTCAGGAATACCTTCAGGAAACATCCATATATAAAATGTTTCGATAAAACGTGAGTGTGTGTGATTTGAAAAATATTTTTTGCTTCACATTTATGATGTTATACGTTTATTATTAGACATTCACGTTTATTATTAGATATTCATTTACTATTTTTGTATTCCTAAAGAATGTTTTTCTATGAGTAACTTACTATAATACTTCTTATTTCTTAATATAATCAATTTTATTTTTATATTATCTTAGAAATATAATTAAAAACAAAGAGCTATAAACAGTTTTATTTCTTGATTACTTGTATCTAAATTCTCTGGAATAAATTTTTCATTGAATCAAAGAATAACTAATCATTACATTATATATCTTCATATGCTTTTCGGCAGTCGTTTTAGAAAATTTCACCCTTATATCCATGCACAAAAGCGCAATGTAAGTGTTAAAAAAACTATTATATATTCCAAGTGAATGATTAACTAAGAAAACTATTATCTTTCAACCGGAAGTAATATCAAAAACAAATAATTTAACACGCACTTGTCATTTCGGTTCAAAATTCGCCTCCTTTTCTCCTCGGAAACCTGAAGATTATATCAGAAGTATTCTGTACTTAAGGTAGTAATAAATCACCCCACAATTCAAAGTTTTGACACTTCTGAAGCTTTGAACATTATTGTTTTAAAGCCGGAATTTTCAAGGAATTCTTTCTCTTTTTATTATTTTCTTAACTCTTACAGTGATAGGAAACTTTATTTTAAATGAGCGGTGGTGAGGAGGGAAAACAGTCCTGACTTTTCTTTCTTCCCTCAAGTTTGTCACACTTAAGTGGGGGGATCCCTACTGGGGATCTTTGTGCTGGTTTCGTCACGCGCAAAATATTTTCAGCAGGGGTGGCGAGGTAAACTTAGAAGTCGAAAGCCGTGGGGTCAATTTGGGAGAAAGCTTCTGGAAGAATGTAAGTTTTTGTGTGACGCTGGCAGTAACATATCCTTAACGAATGTCACTTTCACAGATGATTCTTTCTTGTTTATTTAAAGATGGTTATTTTAAAAACGAAATGGAATCAAGTAAGATTTATAATCTTTTTTAGCACAAAGTATAATCTTTGTATGATTCTTAATCTTTTAATAAATAGCCAAGTTTAACATTTAAATTATAAATAAGATAGAAAAAGAGAAATACATGTAACAATATTTTAATAAATAATCATGTAATGGAATAAAATAAATGCCTTTATTTTTAAAAAAGTGAATAACATTTTTATTACTTTTAATAATGATAAGTGTATGATATAAAAATGACAATTTAGCCATGCCACATTTTAACGTTATTCAAAGTCAAATGTAAGAATTATTTTTACAAGGTTGAATATATATTCAGATAAGACGTTTCGACGTATTTATTCCATGTATTTGTTTGCAATTGGGATTGCAACAAAATAATTTTTGACCCAATTGTTCATTTTAGATAATAACTTACAATTTTAAGTAATTATGTGAAATGTACATATAACCTTACTTAAACTTTTAAAAAGGAAAAACAAATTAACGAACTATAAAGTTGCCCTTAAGAAACGCGCACAGCAATAAGAACCATGATTTTAATAATTTTAGATTTATGCTTCAAAAAATTAATAACGAATTTATTAGTTTACAAAAATTGAGAATTCTATTGACAAGTTTAAAATTATTAATATAAAGTTTATATATATATATATATATATATATATATATATATATATATATATATATATATATATATATATATATATATATATATATATATATATATATATATATATATATATATATATATATATATATATATATATATATATATATATATATATATATATATATATATATATATATATATATATATATATATATATATATATATATATATATATATATATATATATATATATATATATATATATATATATATATATATATACTATATATATATATATATATATATATATATATATATATATATATATATATATATATATATATATATATATATATATATATATATATATATATATATATATATATATATATATATATATATATATATATATATATATATATATATATATATATATATATGAAAGATTTAATTACAAAAAGGTAGTTGGCATTAAATTTGTCTAATTGATTGGATATGCTAAGATAACCGAATGACTATCACATATAAAATTTTGATATTGCAAAATCATATCAAATTGAAAAATTTCTACTACCAATACTAGAAATTAAAGTAAGAAAAATATGTCTAAAAGTAATAAATGCAAATAAATAAAATGCTAACTTAAATATAATTTTTAATACAGAAAATAATAAATGATAAAGCTTTAGAATTTATTTTATTGATAACAAAAAAATAATAATATTATCAAAACATTCAAATATTTTTAACAAAAAATGAAATGAAGAAAACATAGAAAATGATCATTTGCTTTGTTTACAAGTAGGAAAAATATGAACTCTTCTATGGATAATTATTCATGATTATATTATAGAAAATTGTGATTAAAGATTATGACAAAAATAGGTAATCTCAATAGCATATTTTCAGAGAATTAGAACAAAAATACAGGTACAAGCGAATCCAAATTAAAAAACTGAGGTTACCAAATTCTTATTTAGTTTATTGATTCACCAAAGCACAAAGTGTGTGATTATCAAGAAAATCATAAAATCATGATTAAAAAAAAGAGATGACTAAAGCAGCTACATTTAATACATCCTAACGAAAAAAATTATCTAAATAATTTTTAAAGTTCATATAAATATATTATTTTAGATAGTGTTATATATATATATATATATATATATATATATATATATATATATATATATATATATATATATATATATATATATATATATATATATATATATATATATATATATATATATATATATATATATATATATATATATATATATATATATATATATATATATATATATAGTATGTACAGAAGTTGGATATACTTTAGAATACATTTAGAATAAAATTGTACAAATGCTCTATTAAAAAAGGTTAAGTTTTCTAATAAGGCTCTATAAATAAGGCTCTATTAAAAAAGGTTAAGTTTTCATGAAAAAAAAATATCGAGTTTTTAAAACCTAAGTTTTGATTCGTGAAATTAAATACCTTCTTTATTATAATATTAAACTCAACTGAATAAAAGTGAATTGCGAAATTATATAGTTTACAATTTAATCAAATTATGGTTATTATGAAATACTTCCTTTTTAGTATGTATGAGTTTTTTCCTTGCGAATTTATGTTCAAAACATTCTATTCATTCAAAGGAGAAATTTTTAACTACTTTTCCCATCAAAGGAAAGTACTTATTCCAAAATTTAATTCTTTCAATCTGATTTTCAGAGAGAATTTAATACATTAAACTTTGCGCATTGAGTGAAATTTATTTTCCCTTTGATGTTAATTTTATTTCATCCTTTTAAGTAAATAAGTAAAACCGGGTAAAAATAAAAAAAAGATCTTTAACACTAAAAAGAAAGCTCTTCTATAAATAAGTAATCCTGCAGTTGTTATATATTTGCTAATTCTAACATAAATATAAATATATCTTACTGTTTAATTCAAATGCAATAGATTCTTGATTTTTACAAGCGTTTTCAAACATTATATAGTATTATACTTTAAGATTTTTCCTTTTATTTATAACACATATAAAACAAAATATTTTAAAATATGTTACATGCACCCAAAAGCTTTACATCATCTTTGCACTGAGCACAGAAAAGCTCCCTCAAAATATGAATAAAAATAAAATGTCACTGGTCTTACTCATATGAGTAATTTTTTTACCATTTTTTTAGCAGGAGTGTGTGAAAAAATCTCACAAATGCGCTACAGTCAGTATTTGGTGTAGTAATATTTTTCTCTTTTGCGGCTAAAAAGGTCTATAAGGGGTTGAATTTTTTATAGGTGATACGGTAGGGAAAATTTTGCTGAATTTTCTCCATAGAATGTGTTTCGAAGTTGCTATCTTTACTACGTTGTCTGGTTTTTTGGTGCTTTTTTCGTTCTTACGCATATGCTGCGGAGTATAAAAGTGCATTTTTCACTTTCGTTACACTGAAGAGAATTTTAATGCGCGCTGTCGTGATTCTATTTTGAAACCACGAATAAATTGAGTCAGTTTTCTCTTTTCTAGGTTTTTTTTAGCATTTCACACACATATTTTAATGTTTTCTTGCAATATAAGCAACATTAATTCTGTAAGTAGTCAAGATTCTTTTTTACATTATACATTGATTATTTTTATCCAAATAAAAGTAATATAAAGATAAGTATGTGCAAAACCAGCAATATTTAGCATTCAAATCATTTGTTCTGTTGGTTCAAAAATATAATTTTTCTATTTGTAATGTATGGTATGTATAAAATACCTAATCATTATTTAATAATATGAATCTTGTAAAACGGTTCTATTAGAAATATTGCTTATACTTTTAAATTATTTTATATTTGAATTAATCATTTTTTTAAATAAATTATTTATAACTTTCAAAATTTCCCTTATAAAGCAGAAATAATTCTTTATAATGTAATCCAAACATTTTAATTAATTTCTAAAGAATTAAAATTATATTTTAACTGGTTTAAATGAAATTGGCTACATAAGATTACGCATAACTTATAAAAGGATCACTCACTTCCCAAGCGATGTATTAGTGGTTAGCATTTCAAAGCTTCGAAGTATTAGGCCTCATGTTCGAATCCTGCTTTGGGAGTGAATATTCTTTTCTCCGTGTGTATATCTATATCCTTTCAGGCGAAGATGGCACACCCTCTGGGTAACCCATTATATAAGGCATCATTGTATTCACACCTTGTTGCACTGAATAGGAGTATCTTATGTTGCACCGGGGATTAGAGAAAAGAAAAAAGATAGCTCGGGAAATTTTTGGTATAGTGAGAAAAAGACATAATAAAAAGGAAATCATATAGCTTTGAAATATGCTCTGTTTTATATTACTGAGCATATTTTTTTGGCTTTTTGAGAAAGATTTAGAATAATCTTTAGAAAGGAAAAATTGAATAATATTATCATGGAATGACATTCAATAATTTTACATAGTTATTAAAAAAGAAGTGAGAAACTGTTCAGGCTCACAATATTAAAAATATTGATGATGAAATAAAGAAGTGTTTAAAATAATAACTTAAAATAGGAAAATGGAAAATTATTTTTGATAAATAAAATATTTCTTTTCAATATTTATCAATAGTGAATCACATATGAAACAAATTTTGACTTTTTCGAAAAATTTTGTCTTTTTATAAAAGTTGAAAATATTTAATCCATAAATCATTTTTTAAAATTATTATCAAAACATTTAATTTGTAATTATTTATTAAAAGAATAATTCAGTAATATAAAAGCTGTGAATATTATATCTGGCTGCGAATAAAATATTTGGAAATTTATTAACACTTTTCGTATTTATAAAAATTTCTAAAATGCGTTTGGAATGAATGAAACAGTGAACATTATCAATCCTTGTGCTTGTAAATTAATTATTTATAAACTAAAATATAAATAATGTATTTTAATAAATATGAATTCTTCATACTTATTTTCAGAGGCGTTACACTATTATATTAGGCTTTTCTACATAATAGAAATCATTTTTTATGGGATTTTTTTCTTATTTTTTTATATTTTTAGTTAAAAAATTTAATGGTAAATCTAAAGTTAGCAATGTCTATTAAATGGAATCCGTCATTTTACTTTATATATGACGTAAACACTGAAAAGCATTCATTTACCATAGATATTTTTAATATCCCATTGTAAGATTAAAAATTGTTCCATACATTTTTTATTAGCAAATATTTTTTATTTTAATAAATAATTTAGACATGCAATTTAATTTCAAAATATTGCCTCAAATTCCCGCAAAAAGATTTACCCTTGTAAAGTCTTTCATGTTTTTATTTAGAAAAAAAATTATGAAAAATTTACATTTACCTATATGAAAAAAAATTAAATTTAAAATATACATGATGATTAAAAATAAATGTAAAATGTTATGATCTTCCTGATGTATTGAAATATTTGATAAAACGTTGCATTTTTCTTTAGGTAAAAGAAAGGATAGAAGGTTTTTTTCTTAATGTTTCAGTTTTGAATAATTGTCTAAAGATGGATGTCGCAAATATTAAGATACAAAATCGTCTGCTCCATACTATTCTGAATGAATGATTAAATGATTTTGCTTACAAATAACTGCTCCTTCAACTCACATTGTGTTTTAATTCCGCTTGGGGTGATTTACAATCTAGCATCAAAGCAAAGCGTTATCTAAAGCTAAAGACATTTTTTACATCATATTCCTTTAAAAATTTAGAATCAATTATAAAAAATTTTAATAATACATAACACTGCGACTTTAGATATTTGTAAGATTCCATTTAACATGTATATATATTAGCTACCTCTCAAATTTGGCAGTTGAACATATAATGCCAATAAGTGAGTATTGGAACATTTTCTCACTCCATTAATTGCAAAACTATCATGAATTATTCACTAATCCGCATGATAAAACTAGTCAAATTAATTTCAGTCCGAAATGTCATATATCATTGCGACAATTTCTAAACAGAGCAGATTTTATAGGGGTAAAATATTTCAATACCTAATACAAAATTTTCTATACATTTTTTTATAAAATATACGCTAATTAGAATTGGTTCATTGCATGGTTGGAATAATTTAGAATATTCTTATCTGTCATTCATCATACAACAGCTGTAATTTCTTAATTTGTTGTTTACGAACAACGTGCATTTTTAGTCAGGTTGTTGTGGTAAAACTCAAACCGTTGACTCATATTTTTTTAATTTTTTATAAGCAACTGTTTTTTCCTCTAAATTCTCAATTAAAAAATTTTTTACTTACCTACAAACAATTAGAATTCTCTCAGCATTTTTTCACCTTCAAAATTACCTTATGCGCATTTTACTCCATAAACAAAAATAAATTTTCTTTTAGGTGTGATGTATGGAACAGTTTAAATTTTTAGAAAAATACTTTGTACATTCATAAATTTAGAACACGTTTAAAAATTTACGGTGTTTTGCAGAAAATCTAAAAGTCTGAAACACACATTCTAGTCACCTACATTTACAATTAACAATATCACTGAAGTATTTCAAAAATGAAATAATCGCTCATTAAGCCTTTTAATTTGATGTGACTACATCAACACAAAGCGAAAAAATATTTTTTAAATATTAGAATGTAATCCAATCTTAATTTCCCAAAATGCATTATTATATGACCACATTTTAGTTTTATCACTAGAATAGTAAAAAATCTCAAATGGAGTTGCATTTCTAAATTAGTAACGATTAGCCTATGGATGGTATTATCCATCCATCACTAGTACAATACACTAGTACAATAATTCGAGCTTATATTATATTTATCAGAAATTGTAAGCTAAAGTCATGACAATAAATTAAAATAGACATAAAACGTTTCAGTTTTCTTGAAAATTACATATGTTTGAAATAAATTGTAATTTTCTTGTAAAATAAATAATTTTATTGAACTAAATTCTAAATCAATAAAGAAAATTCCTACAATATTTATGAATTCAACATTTTTCCTGCTAAACTGAAATGAATTGTGAGAGCAATAAATCGTAAATTTTTATATAATTTTAGTATACATTATAAAAATGAAAGAAAGTTTAAAAATTTACAATTTTTACCATTTAGGAATTGCTTTTCTTTATTTGAATGTTTTTTTCCAATATTATTTAACAATACTTTAAGAAACTTATGAAAAACTTTGTTCTTATGTTAAAGTTGATTTCTTTTCTTTTAATTTGGAGAGACATCTATAGTGTAGTAAAAAAATTATATATATATATATATATATATATATATATATATATATATATATATATATATATATATATATATATATATATATATATATATATATATATATATATATATATATATATATATATATATATTGCCTGTCATAACCCTGCTGACTCTCAACAAAGAACTATAAGCAATGAGTATTCTGTATTTCGAAATGATATGCATAATACTGAGCAAGAATATGTTCGGGTCGATAATTCGAAGGACCAACACATGTACGGCAATAGTCACATAGTCAATTAGAGTACAGATGGCGTAATGAGTAATAGCTTTCCATTCCCTGTCAATTATTTGCCAAAGTACTGGAGTCGAATCATATGAAAAACGTGTACGATTGATGAGATATCTGACAAGCATGATTGCCAGGGAAGCTGCTGCAAGGTATGTTTGCTCATGCAAGCTTAATGCGGACTGGTATTATCCTGCTGATAAAGTGCATTGGGCTAATTCTGAAGATGGCGGAGTGCCACAAACCACAGCACATCATTTACGTAATGTTGGACTGTCATATTACTGTGAATACGAACTAGAGACGACTTGGAATCATATGAATGGTGCCCCAAACCATGATGCCACGTTGATCCACGCATGTTGACGTCCCTCTGGCTACACCGGCATTCACCAAACTTTCTACAGTTCCTCGTTTCAACCATCTTCGCCACAGACGGTGCACTGTGGACGTGTCCAGGTGTCTGTCAACTAAGATATGCCGTTAAGACCAACCTGCCCTTCTGAGACCGATCACCATACTTCTCGCAATTTCATCTGTTGGAGCTGACTTCATCGAAGATGTTGTCTTCTCTGCAATTATGTGCTTCCTCTGTGACAAAAATAAATTTTCAACGATTATTTTCGAAACAAATAATTACGCGAATATTGCCCACTCTGCCGGTTCCATACCTTACATCTTATCCTACATGTGGTTGAAAACTACGGATTTCACATCATTTACATAACACGATAAGGTGCGTCGATCCTTAATTTTGCATAATTTTTGACCTACTCTTTCTTGGTGTTACATGTTGGGCAGTGCATACATATATATTGCTTAAGAATGTTTTTAACGTTTTGTACTTAAATCCTTTTCAGATTAAAAAATTTATTAATTTTTTGAATTAAAGTCCATATTTTCAGTTAGAAAAAAATCGTGAACAATCTTGAAATGAAATTATAACCTTTCTCTAGTATAAAATACCTAAAAATAATAATTTAATCTATACACTATTTTTATCAAGCCTTCTAAATTCAGTTTGTCAGTTTAGAAAGATAAGTTATTACTACTCGTATTCCTACGAAAACGAAGAATGAAATTTTATAATCATTAACAAATAGATATGATAATTATGAAAATTTTTACCAAACATCATTTAAATAACTTTTTATAAGAATGATTATATCAAAATTATAATTAAATAAGAAATTCAATACATCAAATAATAATTATTGATAAGAATAATATAATATAGTTTAGAATTCTATAAAATTATTTTTCCTATTTTCTAAAATTTAAAAAATTAATTTATATTACTTTTTATATTTATTTCTTAAAAAAGTAATGAATTTCAGAAATATTTATAAAAATGAATTTTCCTTTAGACAAAATTAATGAAATTTTTTATTAACAAGAAATTTCACATAATAGTTTGATTAAAAAAATGTTCTTCATTCAATGGAAAATAATTATTTTGAAATGGATATAACAAAAGCTTCTAGCAAAAATTAGACAGAAAATATGAATATTTATCATTAAATTTTTAATATTTATGAGATCGAGAAAAGTTTAAAAATGTTTTATTTTCCTATTTAAAATGTTACGTTTTGTATTCTCAAAAAATATTCAGTAACTAAATGACCTTTGTTAACATTTCCATATTTGTTCAAATTGATAAATGAATAGAAAGTGCGATTATTTTTGATACCTTTTTATGAAATCCATTTTATGTTTTTATAAAATTTTCACATTTTAAAATGTATACAATTTACGTATTTGACATTCTTTAAATTAAGTCTATCTAGATTGCTTTCTAGGAATGAATATATGGGGATTTTTTTTCTAATGATTAAAATAATTCAAATACTCAGTAACTTTAATTCTCATTATTTATATCAATTTATTCCTAGAATTTGCAAATAAAAACTTCATACGCGCATTCCCTGGAAAACACATGCATTCAAACTAAATTAATAATTTCAAAAATAGTTTTAAACTCGACACGAGAAGATACTATTTTTTATATTATATTTATAAAATGCAAAAGTCAAATTTTTATTATTTTAATGCTTTTATTGAGGGTATTCACGATTTTGTGAAAAGTTTATATATATATATATATATATAATATATATATATATATATATATATATATATATATATATATATATATATATATATATATATATATATATATATATATATTAACTTTCAAAAACACTGTTAATTAAAAACAGATGAAAGGGAAGATACATTTTTTATTTCAATAAGTTACTTTCTAACTTACCAAATACATTACACGTTAACCGAATTTAAGTGTTTGATTTTCATAAAAATAAATTATTCTTTTTCTGAACTCATTTAGGTTATTTAAAATTTGCGACGTCATTCTGAAACGAAAGAAAAACGTGAAAAAAACAACTATATCATTAGAAAGCATTTATATGTAATTCATCCTTCAACAATATAGTTAATTCATAAAATATGATTCGTAGATTTAAAAAAAAATTTTTTCTTAACGTGAGTAAGAAAAGCTATGTTATTTTTAAAATAATTTATTTTCTAAAACAAAATATCTTCCAGTAAAAATACTACATTAGAAGATTGAATTATAAATTATTTCTATTTTTGTTCCTTTTTATTTCACAATTATTTTTTATTTTTGAAAGAAAATCGTAAAAACACATCCACAATATTAAATGAAAGAATTCAATATACCTAATGAAAATACTCTAAATAGAATTGGGAAATATATGACCACACAATATTCAGAAACCAAATATTGTACGCATAATTCTATCTTCAGTGAGTATCTTTAAATTCATTATAATTCCGTGTATTGTAATTCTATAGGACGATGAAGTAATCCTTATGTACACAGCTGAAGTTAATACTATTCATGCTGTGTATATAAATTAAGTGATAAAAAAAAGAAGAAGTAAGTGCAAGAGCTAATAAATTTGACAGAGTATGTTACAAATCTTTACTAGTGATTTACAACATATTCAAAAGGAAATTATCCAATGATAAAAGATGAAATCCCAACAAAAAATTATTTACTAATTGAAGAATTAACACTTAATAAAATTTATGTCTGTATTAATTAAAAATATTTAATGGTTGAACAAATTAAATAAAAGTAAGCTTCATGATACGTTTTACATTCTTGGTTCTTCAAGCTTTGCACGCTATAGAAAATGCAAATTGTGAGCTTCTAACTCTCTTGTAAGTAACTTATATTTTAAACAAAACATCCACTACATTTTAAATGGTATAACCCAACTTTTTATTAACACAGTAGTTGTGATTCATCATTTACTGTTATAGCGTCATTTTGCTTACAATGTATGGTTTGCTATCGCCTTTTCATTGCAAATTCAAGCCTAGATCTTTTCTTATGGCAGAACGATAAACGTTTAAAATCTTACCTCTAACTGATATTTTCAGTGCATGTGACAAGAAATTATCAATAATTAGAGCACATTTAGTTTCACAATTATTTTTTTCTAAAAGTTATTACCATAATGCGAGTGTTTGTGTTTATGTAATAATTGTCTTACTATTACTTGTCATGATGTTTTTATAGAAGTAAGCAGATCAAGTGTAGGTAGCTTTATTTTGCATTGTTCAAAGTTAGAGGAGTTTGAAGATACTAAATTTAATCCTTTGTCACATTGTTACAGTCTCTTTAAGGTAATGTGTTATTGTTTTTCATGATCACTGTTATATATTTGATAGGTGTTAGATCATAGAGTTATAAACTGGTTATTCCTCATCTGTCGAAAATACTTCGATATGAGATAATTTATGAAGATATAGAGAACATTATTGAAAACATTATTGAAAAATTAAATATAATTATCTAAAACACTTTCTGGTGTTATTTTAAAGCAATCTACAGAAGAAGCAATTTAATATTATGATACAAGCACGTGTGCCACCCCTCTTTTGTAATCTGGATGTAATCAGGGGGAAAATTAACATTTATGAAATATTTTCACTAAGTAGTTTCCATTTATCACAAATGTTTCTATTTGAATTTATTTGATATTAATAATATAAGAAATTATTTGATATTAATGCGAATTAAGTATTAAAATATTAAAGGATTTAATGTAAAATCAAATATCTAAAAATTGATAACTAGAGAATTTGGACAAAGCATTATATATTTAAAAAATTAAAGTACTATAAATAAACAAAATTATTTTACCCTATAAAATTACAAACGAAAGTTATGTTACAAGAGTTGGTAACAGTCAAAAAGAAATTACATGCAAAATATCTCAAAGTTAAGAATTTTATACATTTTGAGAACAAAATATAAAGTTCGAAGAAAATACCAGAGAAAATATCAATTATCATTATATAACTTGGAACAAATTCTTTAGAAAAAAAATTTTCAGAACAAATATCGAAAATGTTACATGCTAAAAAGCACAGAGACTTCCTTTTTAAAAGCATTAATATGGAGACAGTGTTTCTAATAATTTGCCTTTAAATTGTATTTACTGACGAAGGCATTTTATCAAATTTAAACTTTGTTGAAAGTAATATGCTTAAAATGTTTGTATCTTTCTCATGCATAAAAAAGTGAAAATGTAAACGTTAAATAGAATAGATGTGATTAAATTTTAATTATCTTAATTTGAGAAAGTTTTGTAATATTTTTAATGTATTACTAAAAATATCTTTAATGATAAATAAATTTGTGACAGTGTATTCCATTTGAGATCCTAATTTAAAATATATTTTCCATATTTTACTTGGAATAAAAGGGATCAACTCCCATAAATTGTTGCACTACATTAAGAAGGTTACGTTTTTTACTTACAAATCCCGTAAACCTCATCAACTGTCAATAATAAAATTGTGTTTGCTCGTTAATTAATCATAAATTGAATTAAAAGCATTGCGTATTTTATTGATGTATTTGAGTGAGTAATTTGTTTTGTTACTTTCTAATTTTCGTTAAGCATTTTAGTGCTTTTAAAACGTAGTATGGAATTCTTAAAGTTATATCTTAACAATTTTCTTTGAATCATTTGGTAAAAGTATTTCTGAAGTTACGCGCACACGCGCGATAGTTTTTAAAAATACCCTAAAACCTTTAAATTATTTTACACTTTGATTAAAAATATGCTAGTTATAGATAATAACATAACATAGGAAAGTCTTTAGAACGTGTTTTATCTTTTATAATTACTTTTTATTGACTACTATAATTAAAAGCCTTAAGTTTTATATTTTAGAAAATGATTTTGAATCTGTACAGATAAATTATATATTTCTCATCTACTTAGTAATATAACACAAGATTAAAAGAATTCTCTTGTTTTCTTAAGAAAATGGCTTAATCATCCATTTTAACAATGATTTTTTTTATTCCACTTTCAGAATATTCCAGTTAGAATCAAGTTGCATACATATATGGGAAATACTACAGTACTTAATTCTCTGTTATATTTAATAAAATACTTTAGTTTCTTAACACCTAGTTGGAATTTCTGAAAAAAAATGTTATTAAGATTTCATAATTCTACATTTCAATATTGTTTGGTTCCTTTCATAAAAATTAAGAATAACTGTGATTATATTAATATAAAATAAACAATAATAGTTATAAATAGAAAGCTTGCCTATACTATATGAATTTATATTTTAGCATTTTTTGGGAAATACGTGTTCATACAATGTGATATTGCTCTGCAAAGTGATACAATTCATTAAATTATTAATACTTTTTTAAATTCCAACTAAAAAATTACCTTCATCAAATATCAGTTTCTGTTAAATTCTAGTACATGATAAAAATAGTAAAATTTTAAAGTCTCAAAAAATGCACCAAAACTTAATTTACAAACATAAATATGAAGAGATTAACATTCAAACACAAAACTGACATTTCACGTTAAAAAGAGATATATTATATTAGTTCAATATCGACATATTTCAATTTCAAACCGATACCATGTTAAAAATATGTGTGTTAATTCAAGGCATTTAAAATTGATTTATCTATATTTTTGATATTTTACCGATAACGAGATATTTTTAAGAATATGTGAAGAAAATTGATATTTCTTAGAAATGCGAAGTGAAGCGGATATTTTTTAAAATTGTCCTTACTTCATATTTTATTATTATATTTCATTACATACAATTTTCATTTAACCTTAAAGAAGAGAATTGATCAAATGTTTCTTCAGCAACCTGTTAAAAACTGCAAAATAGCTGTATAATTTAGAGGTATTAAATAATACGCATCTAGTTTCTATAGCAAAAGATGTTGAGAGAGAATATATTAAAGAATTTCAAATATGGAAAATTATTGTAAAAATAAAAGGAATAATACGACCATTTCAATAACAATAATTCGTATGAAAATGAATCATTTATTTGAATGGACAGAAATCTCAGTAATATTAAACAGTTAAAATAAAAATCATAAAAGTAAATAATTAAAAGGGCATTAATGAACTTTCAACACATTCACTGCAATTATTGATTCTGTTATTTTATATTAATGTACCAATAAGTTTCTGTGATGTCTTCTGATTTTTAATTGAGTCTTGAAAACATTCGCAAATCAGTATGGAAAATATGAGTATTTGAAATGGTTTTTTGATATTTAGGTCTAGAATTTTTACTGAGTAATACACAATTAGAAAAATTGAATTGATATTATGTACTTATCATTTTGAGCAGTAAATCATAATTAGGCTGGAGAAAATTTATTGCAATGGCTAAAAGTCAAAAGGACAATGTGTCTTTCGCAAAATGTTGCTTTTATTGTTACCACGCAGATTTATTAGCTTTTAGCTGCAAAGCAAACTCAAGGAAAAACTTAATCATCAATGTTAATATCAATATATTATGAATAATTGTATTTTATTGTATGATTCTCTAAGACCTCTCAGTTACCAAGATAAATAATTATGCTTTAAACAATGGACAAAATAATCTTTGTTTCGCTCAAAAAACTTCAAAGTAATCAATGGTTTCTTAAATCACACCATATATTGATGATTTCATAGATTTTGTTTCTCCTATAATTTAAATTGTCTCCATTTTTTATAAAAATTACTTTGCATTATTTTTAAATTATACAGCCGTTTTTATTAAAAATAAATATAAATTATACTGAGATACATTTATTATCTATTCATATTCATTATTCTTACTGGATTTCATTATTGTGACTTTCTAATATAATATAATTTAGGGAACAATAATTTAATGTTTTATTATATCAAAGAATATATTTCTTCCAGTCCTATTTAATTTCACTTACACATTATTATTTATACTATATAAGAGCAAAATTATACCCTGTTCAATGAAATTTATTTACACACACACACACACACACACACACACACACACACACACACATATATATATATATATATATATATATATATATATATATATATATATATATATATATATATATATATATATATATATATATATATATATATATATATATATTTATATATATTTATATTTTAGACAGAAAATAATGGGAAAAACCATTTGACATCAATACTGCGTGATACTTCATTCCAGTTGAATAACACTGAAATATATTCCTAAAAAAGTGTCACTTCTTTATGATATTTTTGTTAAAAATTGTAATCCATTAATCAAATAAAATGTAAAACTGTGTTTAATGTTTTTCATAGTAGCATTGAAAACACTCTCAACCAACATTCAATCTTATTTTTTTATATCTTCTTATAAATCTTATTGATTTAGGCATATACATTGGAATGACAAGTCAATTTTTGCTTGATGTTGTTCTAGCTGTTAATATTGAATGCTGTATAGAGATAGTTCTATCTCTTAAGAAGCTTACATAAGGATGCATATTTATCATAATTTTTGTATTACAAAATTCAATATTATTTCTTTATTTTTCTGTATTTGTGCTTTTTCAATTAAATCTAAGTCACAAAAATGATTTAATAGTAAAAGGCAAGATATAATTATATTGTTTTCTATATGTGTTTAATAAGTGTGTTAATTTTCCGTAGATATTTTTCGTGTAATAAACGAAACATGCAGGTGGATATTAAACAATCTATATGGTTGCGTCATTCATTTCGCTTTATGAGAACTTTTTCACAGTTTCGAATATTTCAGTGACACAGCTTTTAATACCATCACAAGTAAGTGCCCAGAAAATGCACTATTATGCAACTGATAAGGATAATTCAGAATCGCAATAAATTTTGCACTAAAATAAAATTTTCATCCTGATAAATTATTACATACGTCTTGAATAATGGCATGTTTGTATCTTAAAAACATAAACTAACAGATCAAAATGAAGAGAAAGAAAATCAAAATGGATAGAAAGGAAGAAAAGAGAGCACAAGCAGAGATGATGTCAAAAATTATCACTTTTCTTTACCTTCTATTTCAAGAAGGAATGAAATTTTGATATGAAAATATGGATTTATCTTTTGGTAATATAGATTTATGTTTATGTTACTTCAGTTTTTTTTAAACTTTTGATCTTTATTTGTGCAATTTTGCATTATATTTAATTTATAAACATGAGTGAGCTTAACTTTAGAATATCCGAGTCATAAAATCAAAAGTATCAAATGTTAATTGTACAATTTTTGGCATAATTTAAAAATACATGTAAAATACTTCCTATATGCTTAATAGAAAAGAAAATATTTAAATGAAGCTCTTGGCTTAAATTTATCTTATAGTCTTCACATCTAAATCTGGATTATTTAGTTAATTTGCTGAATGTCGGTTTCAACAACAAATTATATTTTATCTCTGTTCTGTTTTTCAATCAACATCAGTAATAATGTAGAAAAGTATGTAGAATTTATTTTAGATATTACAAGTTTAACATAGCAGAATGTGTGAGTTACACAATACACACACAATTAAAGAAATAAATGCACTTACTGAAATTCTTGTAAATGAATAACTCTTGCAGAATGTTATGGTCACTTGAAATAAAAACATGGAATACTTAATTTTATGATAGCATATGTTGTATATTAAATTTATGAACCTGTTTTAAGCCCAGAAAATATAATGATACTTTAGTTTGATTATTAACATACTGCGAAATATTGCATCCTAAATAATATAAATATTTTTTATTATTATAATTTCTAATTATTATATTATAATAAATATTTCGCTCTTTGTGCAATACTATTTATAAATTTTTATAATTACAAAAATCCTTAGAAATTTCTGTTAAAGTGGCAGATTACTGTCTTGTTTGAAAAAAAGCACCTGTGTGTTATACTTTGTAAATCAATGTAATATATGTTAATATCAATGAATATTTTCCCTTGAAATTTTATTGAGGAGCAAAGTGATAAAAAACCTTAAGGACTAAAACTGGGATATACAAAATTTGAAATTTCAAAACAAAATTTACTTAAATGAAAACTGACCGTTTAATGAAATCAGAAATGTCAGACTTTGTAATAGAATAAACGAGAAATCTATTGCAGATTTTCCATATTCTTTATGTAATCATGGAAATATTTCCTTACAAATAATTATAAGGATATTCTTGATAGGTATATTCAAGTTTGGTTTTAATCATTTATTTTAATTCGATCCATTTGCTTACATTTTCTTATAAATTTAAGTAAAAAAAGTAAAAAGTGTTATTAAATGTTTCTCACACTTAATATTTAATTTTCAATATTTTTTTGTTTTTCCTTAGAAATTGTTGGAAAAAATATTTAAAATAGTTAATACTGCTATTCAACTTTGATTCCTAATATTATGAGAACCGGAATAGAAACTTAGAAATATTGCTTATATCTCTTCATACCGAATTCAGAAAGTAACATTTACTTTTTTTATAGAATGAAAATACTTTTGAAATTATCATATGTAGTTTCAGAAAATCCTAAGAGAAAATGTAACTTTATGAATATTTCAGAAGCAGTACATTTAAAAAATACTTGCTTCAGAAATGATAAAATATTTCGGTATAGTCCATGCCATTTCTACATTTCTGAGAAAAAATGCTTATGTAGTCAACAGATTTATAAATGTACAAAATATTATCGACGTGGTGTAAAATGTACTATAAGTTAACAAAAATACCATTTATTTGAGTTATTTCCATAACAAAAATAAGTAATTATTTTCTCAAGTAAATCTTATTTGCCTAGATAAGAATACATAGTATCTAGCAATTTTAAATCTTTTGTTTGTATTTCAATGAATAATTGCAAGGAAATTTAAATTATTGTTATAATTTTTGAAGCATTCTCATATTATCAAAGTATAAAATAACACTTAAAACATATTTATCCCTTAAAACTTCTGTTTGAAAAAAGAAAAAAATCATATTACGTAATATTAAATGAACTTTATGATAACAATAATTACAATAAGTTATAAAATAATCAGGAGGATTAAACAAATATTTTACTTTAATGTAAAGATAGATGATAGGATTGAAAATTCTATATTTCTCAGCATTGCCATAATGTGACCTCGGAAGATGTTTGATTAGGAAATAAAAGAAAGGTGCTGAAATGATGATTCTGTGTCGCCTTACAGAGGATTTTTATGAGTAATGTAATAGCATTTGGACATACTCCAAATGATTGTGTGTTGTAAAACAGAACGCAAGCAAATATTTGAAATAAAAGCAATTTTTTGCTTAATGAATAAATCAGAAATAATGGTAAAAAGATATTATTTTCAAAATTATGGTAACACCGTTGATGTCTTGACTATTTTATTTTTGATTTCATAAAATTTTCAAAATTCCTTTTTCGTTAAAAAAAATTATATATATTTATTTATTCTTTCTTCAATGCACTTATTTAAGAAAATATTTTCGGAAATGATTCCAAATGTTTTTTTTTTTTTTTGAAAATATAAATCTTGTTTTTATAATAATAAGGACTAATTTAGAGCTTTGATTGTTATTAGCATATCAATTAGGAAAATTGATTAAAATCATTTCATTAATTTTAACATTGTTATTCTTAACTTGAAATTAAAACCATTTGAATGCATAAAAGAAATTTGATGAGAGTGTATTTAAATCTGTTACACTGCAATAATAACATAAAAAAGTATAACGTTATTTTAAAATTATCTACTTAAATTTTTCATACAATTTTCTTCTAAAATTAATTTCCATAACGTGACTAATATTTTTTATTTGGATTGCATGAAAACATTTCCAATACATTTTGTTAAGTGAATAGAATATATATATATATATTTATGTATATATATATATATAAATATATATATATATATATATATATATATATATATATATATATATATATATATATATATATATATATATATATATATATATATATATATATATATATATATATATATAAAGATCAGCTGCGTTGCATTATGTGGGTGAGGATCCATGCGGCAAGCAACTCAATCGAAATGGTCCGTCATATTCTATATTGAGCTTAAATTAGATGAATTTGCTGGCAAGAGGATAACGATAACTCATGTTGGTGCTACTTAAATGTCGCATGTATGATTCGTAACATTGTCTTGTTGGTATAAGACATCATCCTGAGGAAAAACAATGCGGATATGTGGATAGACATGGTTCGAAAGGACAAATTCGTATTTATATTGATCCATTGTGCCTTTCCTTAATTTTCACTAAGCTCAGAGAATGCCAGGAAAACATTCCGCAGATCATAATTCCCCCACCTTCAGTATGAACAGTTCTTAAAATTGTTACTGGGTATTTGCTTTCACAGGTTTCACGTCGTATGCACAAATATCTATCTGTCAAAAGAGCATAAAATGAAATTGATCAGAAAACTCTGCCTATCACTAATCAATAGAGGTCCCAAATGAGATACTCGTGCGCAAATTCCAGTCACCCTTACCGAAAAATAGCAGTCACCATAAGTGCATTAGCCAGGCATTCGCTTTGGAAGCCCAGAAGTAGCAACGTTTAAGGAAAAGTAGTTTGGGAGATACTGTTGATAGCCCTGTGGTACATTTGGATGGTTAGTTGTTCCAAAGTTGCACGTTTATTCACTAGAACACACCTTCTCAACGTCTGTCTTCTAAGCGCTAATGGTGTACTATATTTACCATGTTACTGCCTTTAGACAGACCCATTTTACCATGCATAATATGCTTTTATCACGGTGTCACGAGAATTGTTCACAACTTTTGAAGTTTCTAAAATGCTTATACACTTGGCCGGAATCCAATGATTATGCCCTTTCAAACGACTCGGTTGCTGCATTATGCAAATCATTTCCCTTTTTTCGAAGCCCTCGAACACCATTTAGGTAGTTCGATTACCTTTTGCTGCCACCTACTTTTAGGGACTGGTTACTTATCGCCAACGTTAAAAGAATGTGATAGTCATATTAATATAACTTGATTGTGGGATATATATATATATATATATATATATATATATATATATATACTATATATATATATATATATATATATATATATATATATATATATATATATATATATACATATATATAATAAATAAATCCATAATTTTTATATAAAATTCAGGACTTTATTTAACATGCTTCGGATTGTCGGATTTGAGTCAAATATGCACCATTTTGTTGTATGATTTGTTGCCCATTTAAAGGTAACTTCATATTGCCTCTCTCATAGAAGTCTATATTTGCAAAAGACTCTAGTAGTCAATTTTCACAATCTTCCTAAGTTGTGAATTTTTTATCACTAAAGAAATTTTGCATTGCAAGAAAAATATGGTAATTGCTTGGTGTCAAGTCCAGATGTGTATGGCGGATGCATTAAAACTTCCTAACCAAGTTCTGGAAATTTCTGGAGAGTCACTGTAGACGTGTGTGGCCTAGCGTTGTCCTGGTGGAATACGACACCTGTCCTGTTGGCCAATTCTGGTCGTTTCTGGTCAATCGCTATCTTTAAACGGTTCAGTTGTTGACAGTAGAGATCAGAATTTAGTGTTTGGCCATATAGAAGCAACTCATAATAAATAATCATTTTACAACCCCATCAAATGCACAGCAGGACCTTCCTGGCTATTAGTCCTGGTTTGGCCACCGTTTGAGGTGCTTCACCGCTCTTTGACCACGATCATTTTCGTACAGGTTTATCGTATGTGATCCATTTCTCATCTTCAGTCACCATCCTTATAAGAAATGGGTCTATTGCATTACGTTTGGCCATGGTTTCGCAGATGGAAATTCAATCCATCATGTTTCTTTCTGTTAATTGGTATGGCATCCAAACATTGAGCTTTTTTTTAATCCAGCTTTGTGAAAATGGTTAAAAAGGTTTTATGGTCAATTTCTAGCTCATGAGAGGTGTTACGACTGCTAACATGCCGGTCAACTTCGATCATTTCTCCAATTTTATCGACATTTTCGACGACCGACCAACCTGTATGAGAGGTGCATCGTTAACATCAAGAATTCGTGAACGGAATCTACAAAACCAAAATTGAACAATATCGTCACTATAAACACCATTCGCAATTTTAGCCACCTGGCTTGCATTTTCGCCTTTATCAAAGAAAAACTGTAAAATATACCGAATTTTCTCTTTGTTCACTTCCATTTTTAACACCCTATAACTCATAACTGAATGAACCAAACACGAACAGCAAAATAATTCTTTAGTGTGAAATATTACATTGACAACGAGCATAAATTTGAAATTGTTTGATCGGTATTTCACGAGATATTGATCACTACCATCTACCGAAAACATAACTATACATATACAGATTAATATAATATATATATATATATTAATATAATGTAATTAATTAATATAATATAATTTACATTTGAATCTGTATAATATATAATTAAACTTGTACAGATTAAAATGAAGAAACATGATTTGGTAAATTTTTGAAAGGAGAATAATTAATTTACTGAACCATCTCATCACTTTTGAGAAGACCGAATTATTGTAACATCATTAATTCAACTGAAATTAATAGATATTTTAATAAATATGCATTCATTAAATATTATCACAAATTTTCAATTCATTTATAAAATTCTGCTTTAAATTATAAGTTTTCAAAACTATCTCAATTTTAGCCATTTATTTTGAAATCCTTTATTGAATCTGTGAAATCCGTTTTGTAAATATAATTTAATCAAAATGATCTAAAAAGGTTTCGTGAAATATGTGTTTTAATTTATTTAATTTCTACTACAAATGATTCTGAAACATGAGGTTAACAGATAAATCAGTTAGTTATTGCAACTATACAAAATGTTCATAGAAGAGGTAAAGTTTATATTCAATTTTAAAAAAAATAATTCTATCATTTTATTTAAAAAATAGATGGTTATAAACTTTTTTATGCGAATCTGTCAATTTTTTTGTACATTTTTGTAATAATAAATTAAATTTCTTCTAATTTTTTTTCATGACACAGAATCATTTATCAAATGTTGGTCGATTATTTTAAGTAACGGGTGCTTAAGATTCTGAAAAAAAATATTTATAGAAACATTTATACAAATAGTTGTGCTTAATGTATTTATTAGTTGTATAGAAATATTTCACAATGTCACAAACACAATAGCACAATTAATTATTACTTTATTAAAATAGTATTTGAAATGTTTAAAAAAAAAGTTATAATTTATTGTTGTTGTCTTGTGCCAGCTAGGCAAGCATTACGGGGAGCGCTGCTCCACTTTTCCAACTGAATTATATTTTGGTGTGGAGTCCGTATTTCTCGGTACACACATGCCACAGATACCCATTTATAGGGTAGAGAACCATTGACAACCCATTCATAAAAGAAAAGGACAAAAACTGGATAGATAGAGAAAGTACATATGTGCCTAAATCGGGACTCGAACCAACGACCTGCCTATCCGCAGACAGGCACGCTGATCACTAGACAAGTTGGGGTGGGTGGTAATTTACGTTATTAAAATAGTAAATTGAAGCTTATTATTCAGTATCATATGTTTTTTCTTAAATATTGCTATAAACTATATAGTGCTTGAAAAGAAACACGTGTTTTGCTGAATGACTTTACAATAGGTATTGAATATTTATGGATAGTGCCACATTTTAAAGAAACATAAACTTTTCCTATTTAACCTGACTTCGATTTCAAGTAAACTTAAGGATCTAATAAATATTTAACTTTTATTTTATGCAAGAGTTTATACCCTTGGAAAAATATATATTGAAATTAACTATTTAATTTTTGAATTTATAGTTCTTAAATGTCTAAAGTTAAGGAAGGTTTCTGTAAAAAAAGTCCCGCCTTTATAGCACTTGTAATTTCCGTGTATAATTCCGTTTCTTAAAATTACTATTCATATTCAAACTTCTCCAAATACATACTTTTATAAAGATTTATTTAATAACAGAATTTAAAATTCAATAAGTAAATCTGGAGCAAATACTACTAGTTTATTTGTATAAGCACTATAACAGCATTAAGAACCAGCATTTGGAATTATATTACGATTAGGTAACATTATGATTTTTTTTGATGACAAAATATATTTATGTATCATTTAACCACTACTTTATTAATTATATAATATATTTAAATATTTATTATGTTAAAAACATGCTTAAAATAAGTATATATTTTACTTGAGCGAAAATAAAGTGTGATTTTTTATATCATAATATATCTAACATTTAAAACTAAGAACTCCTATAATAAACATTTCACATATAATATTTCAGTGATTTTTCTTTCAGTATTCTTAACACGATGTTATTGCCATAAAAGTGTCTCACATATAAATAAAATAATTGATTGAATTCAGCAACTAGGAAAAGAGCAATTCAGGAACATTTTTGAACATTTCCAAAACTAATTTTTTTCTTCGCTTAAGCTATCTCCCTTTTCCTACTTAGAGTTGAGTCATTGGTAGCCATTTAAGACATTCACGAACACAACTCAAATTCAAATGCTATCTGAAATCACAAACCAGAAAGCCGTCGTCATATTTTACCCTCTTATGTGAAATTTTCTCTCCTATTTTGCCTTCATGCTTCTACCTTTTTTCTCATTTTGCTGTGAAAATGAGCCAACCCATTCCTCCGACCGTCAAAATGGGTCATCATCGTTTTCTGTATTTTTTTCCAGAAGGGATGGTATTTCTTAAAAGTGAAAAAAATGTGTATTTGAATTTTTTCTATTGAATTTCAAGATTTCGTATAGGCCCAAAAGGCGCACTGAAATACTTTTTGTGTACCTGTCCTACAGTAATCATAAGAAAAATCAGTTTCAAACTCATTTCCATATTTTGTAGATTTTATAGCAACAGGATCAAGCAAGTTTATGAAAATATTTTAAGTCAGGAGTGTTTTCCCGGATTTGCTTTAAATTGAAATTTAAAGCAATACTTTCAAATTTTTATTTAATGAAATATGTAATTACATAATCTGATATTTATATGAGTTTTAGAGAGATAAGCAGTTTTAACATACTATCTTCAGTAATTTAATTTCTACAGTTCAGAGAAAAGTTTATTTGAAATTTGTGATTGCATCTCACTTTATTTTTTTAACTAAAATGTTAAAAAAAAAATCTCATAAATATCTTAGTGATCTCAATATTGTGAATGGAATCTTTATGAGACGAAAATGGTGAAAAAAATTTAATTTTTTTATTGAGAATACTTAAACATATTTTTATAAAATGGGTACTTAATTAATTTTAAATTTTTATTGTAGGAAAATTATAAATAAATAAATATATATGTATACATGTATGTATATATATATATATATATATATATATATATATATATATATATATATATATATATATATATATATATATATATGTATATATATACATGTGTCTGTGTGTGTGCGCATTATAAATAATAATATTTTTTATGCTTTTCTATCTTACTAATTCATTTTGTGATTTAATTAATTAATATTTAAATATTGGATTAGGGTGATTTTAGTTTCCCATTGTTATTATATTAATATTTTGATATAAAATATAAAAAATTAATATATATTTAACATTAATAAATATATTTAGCAAAATGATAAGTTTTTTAAACGCATTATTGCAATGATTTTTATCTTCCCTTACCTTAGATTTTCTGCGCAACATAAAAGCCACTTACATCATTCAATACAATTACCCTAAGATATGTATTGTAAGGACTTTTTCAATGGTATTTTTAAGAAAAATGAATAATACAAACAATAATTTAAAGAAATTTACATTTGGAAAGAAAATTCAATAGTTATATAAGTATTTTTATTATATATAAAAATGAAAACATTGTAAATAGTAAGTGTTATAGGTTTTTTCAATACAGGGAAGGAAAAGTTTTTGCTGATAATACATAAAAAGTTTAGCTCCTAAATAAAAAATTACGTTTTGATTAAAAATGTTTAGATTTGGCTTAAGATCCAGAGTGAAATTGCCTCAGTGCAAGCTGTGAGATTAAACCCATAGATCTAAATTATTGAGATATTATAATTACACAATTTATTGTACTTCACTCAGAGAAATATTTGCTTTTATTTTACAAGTGGTATAATCTAGGTTACAGCAATGTTTGATATGCCATAAGATTATACCATAAGAGAGATTTTCATATACATCTTAATTTTTAGGGTTATATCTGTAATGTGTGTGTGTGTGATGAGTAACACAATTACATTTCTTATTTATTAGGGTATATTACAATACTATTTTGTACTAATTTATGTTCTATATTAATATATTGTGGGTTTCATATTAATATTTATTAAATTTAACCCTTTAGATGATGCGTTCAACAACTGGTTTTGAGATACTAAGCATGTATTCAGTTTTAAGTTTCTTATGAGAAATATTTTTCATTGACCCATTAAGATATATAACACTTATGATCTGTTGTGATTTTATGAAAAATAATTTAATTTTAATTCAAGTAAAGTAAAACAACACAATTCAATTTTTTTTAAAAAAAATAATTCCCGTAATAATGTAAATTTATTCATTGTTATTCACTTGTGTATCATTAACTTCATTGTAATTTAAAACTTCCATTACGAAAACATATAATAAACTATTTTTAGCCAAATTTTTCATGTTGGTATATAGTCTTAGTATCTATTTATAAATATTTATAGGGTGATACAATATTTACATGTGAAAACTTTATTGAAAAAATTATCATATTAAACTTGGAATGTTTTTTCGCAAATTGCCGATTAAAATATACCATAGAATTTACTGACCACTGAAAATAAAATAATGATATGATTTCGGCCTTTTTATAGCGCACAATTAGCACTACGACCATAATCTAAGAGACATATATTTGCTTTACACCATAGACTTCAAAGATAATGAAATTTGTGTCAGACAAATATGTTCAGTCTTTCATGCTCTCATCATCTTCTTTAGTCAATTTGAAGCTATAAAATCACATGTTCAACGATTGATATCAAATTGATTTAAGGAGTCACGCAATTTTACATCGTAGTTTACACTATAAAGTAATTTACTACATAAGGTATTTTGTCATTAAAGTAAACAGAAAGTGATAGAGTCAGAGGGATTGTGTGGGGGATGTTAATTGTCTCACTTTATAAAATAAAAACAGTGGAATTCTTTAAAGAATTGTTCCAATGAGCTAGTAATGAGGTTATTTATTATAATTTACATATTTTTAAAATGCATGTGTTGTATTTATCATATTTTGGACTTAGATTATATAATTAGTATTTTAAACTAAATTCATAATGCAATTCATACAATAATATAGATTCTAATTCCATACTACAGCATAAAAGCAATACTCATAAAAAAACAGACAACTGCAGAAGAATTTGTTTTCAAACTTCCTGCAGTTCAGAAAGAAATGATGACTTAAATTCTCCCGAAGCTTATTTAAAAGTTAATGACTCTTTGGTAGTGGAAAAAAATCAAACTAAAAGAAATTTCCAGCTACCGGATGACAGGGAACAAAAGGCCAAACCGAGATAAAATGAAAACTTTTAAAAATCAATTAAAATGAAACGAATAACGAAGTACTGCAGCGGTGCGATAACGAAAAAAAAATTTAAAGAGTATTCATTATGAAAAAAAAAAATGATGAACCTAAAGTTTTCAACATTGGCTTGAGATAAGTAATGAAACCTCAAATAAATGTAATGAAACATGTAAATGAACTAGTTTTTCTACACGCGAAATATAAATTATAAGAAAAAGTATTGCAAATGTTAATTCTAAGGATAACATTATACTATATATGAATTTTTATCAAACTAATGTTTATCTAACTTAAAATGTATTATTAACAAAAACCTTTCATATAAAAAATATTACTTACATTTAAAGCAAATTGGATTAAATTTTATTTGATTGCAGTTGATTTTAAATCAATTTTAGTAAAAAATATAAATATATATGCAGATAAATAAGAATAAGAAATGCGTAGCTGGTAATTTGAAACACTGCACATTTTATTATCTATACCAAAGCATAAATTTCTTTCAAATGTTCATTGATACCCATGTACTCAATCTGAATATTTATTTTGTTTAAAATATTACTAAATTTAGTAAATGTAAAAAAAAACACATGGATTTTATTAAAAATTTAATTTTGAGTAGAATTGATATAAAATAACAATAATACATATACAATTAAATATAAGAAAACATGTAAATGTAAGAATAATATATATTATTATTTTTTAAGAACTCCAACATAAGTATAGAGGTTTGCATAGAAAAGTTCAATTTTTAGCTCAATATAATTATCCATCTTTTTTTTTCCAACAAGTAACTTTTACTCATAAGAATGGGCTGTATTCGAACACATCAAAACGAATCAAATTTCAATGTGGATTCTGAAACTAAGCATTCCTTCTTGCCTAAGGTAGATTGCAAATCCCTGATTTGCTGAATTGAAAATGACAGACTCAATAATAGAGCTACCTGCATGGTAAATTAAATTTTGGAGTAACTGTAGAAATGTAATATGCAGTATAGCTTAATTTAATTTAAATCTTTCTTTTCATTCTATGCTGCATTTTATTTATATAAGAAACTTTTTATAATGATAGGTTATAAATTGCGATAAAAATTATGATAGTTTTGTATAATTAAACTCTAAAGGACAAAGAAGAACAAATTAATTTAATACAAAATTATAGTTTATAAATTAGAAACATGTATTATTTATACTTTTATTATTGATATTAATATTTCTGTCAATATAAAACTAATCAAATCCATTATATAAAAAACCAAATATTGATTTAATTGTGGATGATAATGAATTAAATACTGCATAATTCCTTATAAGAGTTAAATTTTCTTCAACTAAGTTAATTTGAGTTTCATTAAATTTATTGAAGTGAATACTTACAATAATTCGGCAAAGTTTACTGAATCATTTCCTCATTTTGGTTGAAATTTCATTGCCCTTTAAATGAAATTTCATTAAGTAAAATTACCGAAAAAACTCAAATTGGTCTATTTTTGTTTATTAAATAAGAATAGTCATATTTCATTTGCAAATGATGTATGACTATGTATATTAAGATTATTAAATATAATTTTCTTTAAATCGTTCCTAAAAATATTTGAAGTTTAATAAAAGTTAATTTAATCCTTCTGCCATTGGAACACAAATTTATTTTCCAAGACAAATGTAAATTTTATGCTGATGGTGATTTACTTTAATCAAATTCTTTCTGGGTGATCCAAATGTTTTATAGTTAAGGATTATATCTCATTGCAATATAAATTGATGAAAAGATCATTTCTTTTTCAGTTTAATGCAAATGAGTAAAACATTAATTCAATGAATTTCAACTTGAATGTTTAATATTTTCCTTGCTCTTTCATTCAAGATCATTTCTAAGATATTAATACGATTTTAGATTTGCTTTCCGTTAAATTTCGAAATAAATACAATTAAATAAATAGCTGTTAGTATTTAATAATGTTGTGAATTTGTTTAAAATTGAGAAAATGTTTTAAGGGTTATCTCAGATATAAATCTCAAATGGGGCACAATGTTTTTTTAAAAATATTTAGCTTCAAAATTATTTTTTAATTTCTTGCAATGAATTTCAAAGAACACATTCTTTATTCAGATGATGTATGAAAACCAAATTAAAGAAAAATATTTCCTGAATAATATACATGCTATGGTGTGAGAAAATGTTACCCTAGTACAAACTTAAATTTATATATTCACTGCTTTTAAGTTTTAGTCTAGTACGGTTCTATTTTATTTTTCTTATCACCATATTTATCATTCTCTTAAAATACTTGTGCGTTATTTTCAACTTTATTTTTTTCTGCTATGCCTTACCGGCATACTCTTATACCATTTATTACTAACAAACTTAAAATTTTGCCGATCTGGCATTTCTATATTCATAATTCAATTATTAACTTACTGTACACGCATGCCAGTTCGTCAAAGGGAGTGTATCCCAGGTGTTTTAAAAAAGCACCAGATTCAGAAAATCAAACTCTGGTGTCTGATAGTTTTGGTTAAAAACTGTTCTTATCACTGATATTATAATTTACTTATTTTTGTTAGTAATGATAATGAATTATTTAATTAGAATATCTTTATTTTATCTGCTCTCAAATTTTAAACTTAATTTATGTTATGTTATTATTTTATGTTTAGTATCAATAAATTATATTTACTATTTTTATGCAATCCTAATTATTGGCATGTTATTAGTTTCTTATTTATTAAAGATTCTATTAATAGAACGAAATACCTTATAGGTATTTAAACCAATAGCTAGCGTTTCTTTAACTGCATTAAAATTTAATATTTGCAGCTCTCCTTATCGTAATAATTATTTTGGCAATTAGCCTAATGATGGGTATTGGTAAAATGACATCTTCCCACAGAGACTTAAAAAGTGGTACAGACCGACAGAAAATCATAAATGGTTATATGACTGAATTGATTTTGTTTCTTCAAAAAGTGATTTTAAACACCCAACTTTGAAAATTTTTATTAAAAGAAAGTTGGAAAAAACATTATTATAAAAAATATCTACTTCAGTTTGGAATTTTATTAATTTGTTTTTACTTAATAGCAAACCATCTAGAAAAATCAAAGAAATCAATTTATCTAATCTCATAACATGTAATCTAATCATATATCAGGCAACTTTGCTTTATAAAATATTATGTATTTTGTCAGAAAATGGTTTATTTCTTCATAATTACTGATGTTTGTCTTCTTATGTTTACAAATCAGTTTAAAGTGGGAAAAATAATTTAAAAAAATTTTAATTTCTCATCATTTTGATATTTATGTATGGGATATTTATTACATTGAATTACATTTTACATATAAAATATGAACCTATTATTGTACTACCCCTTTCACTTTTTTTATTATTTTAGGAAGTTGGAAACATATTGATAAATAAATATATTTTCTAAGTAATTTACCAGTTAAAATCAAGTTGCTCATAAAAGGAGTCAATATTCTTATATTCAGAATTCACAAATATATTAAATAAAAAATCAGTTCATATTTTTTCCATAACCATAACATTAAATAAAAATAACCAGATAAGAGTACATCAAAGGGAAAAATGATAAATTTTTTGTTATATTTTGTTCTATATATTTCTAGTATTCCAGAAACAGAATAAAATATCCAATAATTTAAATAGATTACAAATTAAAACATGATGTCAAATCGCTTGAAACAATTCGAGTAAAGAAATTAATTTAAGCTACATTAAATTAATTTACATTAACAATCCATTGAATAATATAAATGAATGAAATGAATTATATTAAAAATAATTAAATGAATAAATGTTAATTTCTTATTGTTCTATATCATATTAAAATTTATTTGCTCGATGATTGCTTTTCCGGAAAAATAATAAGTAAAAGCAAATTTCATTTAACAGTAGTACAGCATAATATTAATAATTAAGTTAACTTAATTCTAAAAAAAAATAAAAATGTTTTGTAACCCTCACTGAGCAAATTTTTGTTCTTTGTAATTAATCAAATAGATTACGTGTTCTGTTTGAGTATTATTTTTCTTATATGTTAAAAAAATATTTCTTGATAAAGATTGTGCCCAATTTATTTGTATTCATTTATACTTTCACTAAATTATTGATGAAGCATTTCCTTTTCTAGGTATTGCTTCTGATATTTACACTGATAAGAATTCATAAAATAAATATTATATATGTGAAACATATCAAATTCTTATTCATTTTCACAAATATTCAATGATATTCATAATCCAGTCTAAGAAGTTTTACTAGGTAGTGTATTTAAATATGATATTATTAGAACTCTATTTAAACATAATTTATAAAAATTTTTACAGACCATAACGTTAAAAAATAATCCTAGTGAAATTTAAGGATTGAAATATCAAATATTTAACTCTGAAAGGTTATTGCTATTTAAAGTTCACTTCTGCTAGTTACTTCTATTTATTGCAGTATTTTTTATAAATAAAAATACAGATGATAATAAACTGTGAATAATTTTATAAATTTATTTACATAACTTATACATTTAGTTTAAATTACAATTTTAAAACTGTTAATAACTTTTAATAAATTATTTATATATAATAGATGTTTATAAAAATTAAAACATATATATATATATATATATATATATATATATATATATATATATATATATATATATATATATATATATATATATATATATATATATATATATATATATATATATATATATATATATATATATATATATATACATATATATATAATGTATGTATGTATACATTATATATATATTTAACAAAATTTCACATCAACATATATTTAAGGAATTTATTTTGCTACTAAGAGTTTTGTTTTATAATCCTTCATATAAAAAGAAATAATAAAATATTCTGAAGATTCATAAAACATTGTGCTTCACAGGAATATAACAATATACGAGACAAAAGGAAATTTTTGATCCCCTAACAGAAATAAATTTGTCTACTTTAAAAACAAAGCACTGTTTAAGTGCACATGCTTAAGAAAATATGACTTTAAGGATACAGAAGCAGAAAAAAATCAGCAAACATTCCAATTTGGGATAAAAATATTTTATTATTATACAATATTTCTCTATATAGTTTAGAACGCTCGCTATATTTCTAAAGAAAGTCAAAAGCGTTTGAGAAGAAACAGACCAATATTTCAGTTCAAAGAACTATGTTATTTCCTTTGTCATGCAAAATAAAAAAATACTCTGGAAAAACCAAAAGGTTTTTTTAGATTACCTTACCAAATTTTCGGTCTTAGACGCAGTATTTAAAAATATGCTTTGTTACTTCAAAGAATAGAACATTTAAATATTATTAATCAAAGAAATATAATACATCTTAAATTGGAACTATACCATATTTTCTAGTTGTTTTGTTATACAAGAAATTAAATATTCTTTTTGTATTGAAAATTTCAATAAATGGTGTAGTTATCAAATAAATTCATTTAATTACGTTCTCGCTATTTTTAATATGTAAATAAGATTTTACTTATACTTGATAATTTTTTAGATTTATGCTCAAAACATTTATAATTCATTAAATGTTTTACAAAATTGTATATTTTATGAATATTTTGTTCTCCAAGAAACATTGAACTTCTTACACTTAGAGAAATTGCTGTTAAGCAACGTAATGAGTGTTAATGTATATAATGATTCATTTTAAAGGAATATGAAAAAACATTTAAACTATAGATATTACGTGTTTAGAAATGTTATTTCTACAAGTTCAATGACATTTTTTGAAAGAAACTCTTATTTCAACAAAAATGTATGACTGATCTTTCATTAAAAATGTATAAATTGAAAGGAATCTTGAAATTATTTAACGAATATAATTATTATTTTAATTAAGAATTCTAATAAAATCACAAGTAAATAATTTTTTTAATAATATTTTTTGATATTCCTGAATACTCAACGTTTGAATATCTAATGTTTTTAAAGTCACACTTTGAAATTTATCTGTTTTTTCTAATAAAACATAATAGTTTGTTTCAATTTACTAACACAATATTCATTAATTTATTTAGAATTCATTTGTGAAATTATGTAAGTGGAGTTTAATTTCCAAACTAACATAATGCTATATCTAATAGAACGAAAAATTCTAGTAATATAACTTACTAATAGCTTTTTTTCTCACCTATAAAAACAATTTTGCTTGCTATAGTTAATATGTTTTTTGCTTACCTCAATTATTTGCTATTTTTGAAAATCACAGTGATATTATTTAAAAAGTTTTGATATGTTCTATTCAAAGTATACTTTGCTGACTAAGAATCGAATTTATAAATTGAAGTCATTTATAAAACTAAAAAGAAAATTAATATTTCATTTATAATTTATAAATTATACAATTTCAAGAAAAATTTTTTTTGAAGTTCTGAAAAATATCTAAGAATCAAACCTTTAAAGAGGATATAAGTCACACATGTATTTAAAATGACAGAAAACTGTGTATTTTCATAAATTCTAGTTGACAACTCATATAAATAAATAGCGAATGAAGTTATAAAATTGTTCACCTAAAATGCATTTGGAATGATAATTCAAAATATGTGTTATGCAGCTTATATCTTTGATTTAGCAATAAAAGTAATTGCATACAACAAATAAGAAATAATAATAACAAATAAATGAAATTATTTAAACTCATTACAAAAGATACTTAGATAAATAAATTTATTTTAAATATTAATATTAATCATGATACATTTAATATTTTAATTTTAAATAAATAATTTAATTTAATTCTTACAACCGCAAATTGCAAATTTGCTAACACTTTTATCAGTTCTTTAATTATACTATGAGATTTTACACAGTTAATGAAATAAGTACTTTTATGCTACCATTAAGCATATATTACTTATTTTCAATTAAAAACCTGTAATAGGGTTAATTTTTATTTAGAAAAATTTGAATTTTATAAGGGAGTCTTTTTCTTGTTATAAATTTAAGGCTAAAAATATTAAATCTTATTTTTTTTAAAAAAATCGTATAGTTTTAAAATTTATTATTATAATTTATATATTTCTCTTAAAGATTCAAAAGAGAAAGAATTTAATTCTACCTGTAAATATAATTTGCATTAAACAAATGTGAGAACAATACATGCATTTTTATGTAACTTTTAATCCTAATACATCTACGTGTTATTTCTAGTGCATCAATGTTTTTATGCACTAAAATATATAGAAATTCATATTTAATTCAAACAAATAGCGCAAACTAGTTTTTATTATTAAAATATCTAACAATAAAATTTAATAATAAATATATTTGTTTATTGAAAATAATTTATGTGACATTTGCTTAGATAAAAAAATTATATTTTATTTTCTGCTGAGAAATTAAAATACACATTTCAGTGTATTTTCATTTCAGTGTATCAGTGTAAAATGCACATTGTAATAAAATACAATTTATCCATATTAAAATAACACATAAAAGTATAAAACTTTATCATAAAATCTAAATAACTATTTATTTTAATAAGCAATTTTTCCAAATTCTGTTGTTTTATAAATTATTAAAGCTTTAAAATATATTTAATATTTCGTAAAAAAAAATTATTCAAACATTTCATATTTTTGAAAATTTTTAAAAGTTAAAACGAAATATATGTGATTTTAAATTTTCATAATGGTATAATTTATTTAAAATAAAACATCAATCATGAAAATATTTAGGAAAGAAACGCACAAAGAATTATGTAATCAAACATGTATCATTATTTATTTAAAAACACATTCTTTGCTTTTGAGTTAGCTATCGATTTTTATTTTGTAAGGTTCAAAAACTATTCTAAATATAGAAAAATGCATTCTAACCTGTATCTTCGAATATACTGTCTTCATTTTCAGTGTGATATACCTCCTGCGCAAAAGCACACGCGATTAAAAGCAATAAACACTTTGTTTTTATTATTTCCATTTTCACAGTATATTTTGTAGTAAATTTCCTCTATTGGGGTTAAGCAAAACTTTCTTTTAAAAAAAATGTTGAACTATATTTTTTTCTATTTCCTGGTTTCCAAAAAGAGATAAATGCGGAACGACTTTAACATCCCCAAAAACAAGAAGAAATAAACGAGAAAATTCAGAAGGGAGGAAGAAACGTACGCGATTTCTTCTGAATAAATAAAAGAGAGTTAGTGATTTTTTACGGAGGAAACGACTGACGTCCCGCAACTGTAGGATCACTACTACACGTCCGCTTAGAGCTGATGCTGCCAGGTGAAATGGGTATCACAGTGCACGCATCAATCAGGGTTACCACTCTATCTAGCTTTGGCGGTCTCTAGAAGTTAGTTGGGAGTCCGGAGCGCCGCCAAGATGCATTTAAAGATCAAATGGGGATGCAAGGCTCTCTCTTGAAAACTTTCGGGTAAAATTTCAGGTTCCCGTTTTTGTTAAAGGGAAAAGTAAACGAAAATATTCAATTACCTGAAACAAACGAAATCAGAATAAAATTGAATCCTAAAGGATAGCAAATATTCGCTGAAATCCAACTTGGTAGCTAAGAGAATTTGATTTCTTTTTAGGAATTAAATCTTTAACTTTAACATTACAACTTGCCAATGATTTTAAGTAATGTTATCTATTTACTACCTAAGTATATTAGACATTTTTTAGTGTATATCATTTATGCAACAACATTATAGAAAAAATTATTTGTTCTACGATAGATTAAAAAATTATATATATAAAGAAAATTTTACTTTTATTTACTGGCTATTAGAGCTTATATAATAGGAATACACATTTTACAATATTTGAAATAATCTGAAACATTTATGAATGCATTTCCAGAATACATTTGAAAACAAACCAAATATAATGAATGCAAGATATACTTAGCGATAGAAATTTATTAGTTAATGCAATACGTATTCTCTTGCAAATTATACAAATGTAAAGCGATTAATGTTTTACTTTTATTTATGCAGGTTTGTAAAAAAAGAAAATAACATATGAATATTTTGTTCTGTGCAAAATTATAATTCATATGATTCATATAAATGCAATTTAACGTTTATCCAATTCTTAAGTTTAAGTTCAGGAGTTTAAGTTTAAGTTAATTCAAGAGTTTAAGTTTTAATATAAAATAAAATTATTTTCATCAGGTATATGAAATGTAAATCTAATATATTCTAAAATGAATTTTACTCTTTGTTCTTATTTAAATTTAGAATGAATAATATATTTGGGTAGTTTATAAAGAAATCATGGGAAGATTAAAAGGAAAATTGCTTATAATTTTGGTTTTAACTTATCACATTATTACTTAATTAAAGTAAATTAAAAAAGAAAAAATCATTTAAAAGTTTTATTTTAGTTTCATATAACTACATAATTTTTTTCATTACAAAATCTCTTCATAGATTTCGAATACCTTTTATGCTAATCAATTCTTTAATTTTTAAATAAAAAGTATGTTTATTTAAAAATTAATTAAGCTATTTAGTTAATTTTTTATTTAAAAATTAAAAATTAATAAAGTATTTTTTCCATGAAATATTTTATATGAAATTGACATACTTACACTAAAATTGCACTTAAACTTTATATGTAATTACTGCTTTAAAATTTAAAAAAAAAAAAATCCATCAAAACCTGTGATAACTTATAATGATTTACGACCTCTTAACCTGCACTCTTAATGTCTAAAAAATAATATAGTAATCATTAATAATAATAAATTATGTGATACATTTTAATAATTTCTTCAAAATTTCGAGCAGTTACGGAAAATTATCTCATTCTCATACATATAGAAACTAGGTTAAAATTAAGATATTCCTTAAAATAAAAAACTGACACACATACATATCTCTTAAAAATAAAATACAATCATTTTGATGTAAAGGATTCAAACTACCTACGGATTTATGTAAATTTGAATGAAGCATTTAAGTAAATAGTTAATTCCCACAAAAACTTTTACGTCTCCCTAGAGGATGCAATCCTGTAAAAATTGTTTCCCCTTTACCTTCGATGAGTGGCAGAAAAAAGCCTTTTATCGCTTCGGTGAGGGTTAATGTAAATATTTAGTTTGACTAATGCAATGTTCTTTAAATAGCAGAGTTGTCGGCGACTGAGGGCAACGGCTTCTGAAGTAAAGTAGCGTTGAATGTGTACTTGCTGTTCAGTTATTTTTTAACAGCAATTAATTGCAAAATTAGATTTGACGTGTGAAAGAGTTCATGTCAGTGCTTTTCCCAGGTGTAAAGTCCTTAGCTTGAGTCGACGAATTCTGTGTTGATACACATATATTTTAAAATAATGTTTTTACTTTTTCTTACAATTTATAGAGTACAGAAATGTCTAAAACTTTTCAAAAATTGCGTATTATATTCTTACGATGCATAAACAAATTTTATTCGAAAAATTAGAGAAGCTATAAGTTTAGATTCTAAAATTACTAATTATAGATAATTAATTTTGCATAAAACGTTTTAAGCGATTGATTCATCATTTCAAATGATTTTTTTATATTCTAAACTGAATTAGTAGAAATAAATTACATGTCTTGATAGTACTTTATTAAAACAGTTTAATTTATTACAAAACAAAATTGAAAATTAGCATTAGACAAGTCTTTATAAGAAACAAATTTGATATTTTTTGGAGGCTTGAAATATAAATTTATTTTTCAATGTACCAAAAAATTATACTTATTGTTCAAAGGAAAAAATATGGTAACAATTGATAAATTGAAATAACATTACTTTAAAAATAAGTAGTTCCTTCGAAAACTGCTTAAATTTTTCTCAATATTACAATGATCAAATTATTCCTTTAACAAAATATCTGTAGAAATAACAAAATACCCATTCATACTATGCTTACTAAGAAAAACATAAAAAAAATCTAAATTGTGCTAATAGAGCAATTTTTATATATTTATTAAAAATAATGTATTGTTTTGATTATATTATCTAACAAAATTTAAATTTTGTAGGTGATAAAATTTTCCTTAATTTAAATTCATTTTAAAATAAAGTTTAAAATAAGTAAATATACAAACATTTGTATTTCAGCAGTATTAATTAAACAAACACTTAGCTTAATAAAAATCATTTTAAAATTAAATCTAGCAAAAAAGTTTGCTAATGGAAAAACAAAATAAAAATTGAAGCGCTAACTCTTTATAGATTTTGCCCTTTACATATTACTAAGAAAAACAATAATTATATTTATTAAATTTTATGTAATACACGTATTTTAGATGTCTAATTCTCTTAGACATCATGAAAGATTATTTAATAATGGAAAGTAACGAAACACTCACAAATTTAATAATAATATTAAATATCACAAACATTCTAAAATTTAACACAATATTTCTAAAAGAAACTATAAAATTTATGCATTATTAAAGATTTAAGTCATAAAATGAAAAAATGTATTCGTTTATTGTCAAAAAATATTCAAATATTATATTCGATTAAGTGAAATCTCTCAAATTTATATCAAACTAAGCACATATTTTCACTAATCTTAATAAATAAGATTAAAATACTTATGAAGTACTGAGAATTTTTCGTATAACATGAAATAATTAATTTCAATTCCTTGTCACATGTTTATCAAATTAGAATTAAAATAAAGTATTGAAACAAATATAATTTATACTTATTCTAATGAAATTTCTTAATATAATACTTTAAAAAATTACAAAATATAATATTACTAAAATTATAAAAACGATATATAAATATTAATACCCTCAAGGAATATATATTTGATTATAATAAATTTATATACACTAAAAAATAAGCATATAGGTACTTCAATGTAAAATTAAATTCCTGTTGAAAAAAAAGAAAAGAAAAACACCATTGCATTAAATTTTACAGTTTTCTTAATATTTACATGCAAGTAAAATTAAACAATTAAGAAAATTTACAATATCATTTTAATAAAATATCACAAGAATTTTTAATAAAATGATTATTTTATTTATTAGGTTTTGAAACTGTATATTTAATCTAATATATATTTTAATTTAATTTTTAATCAATGTATTCATTTTGTTCTTGCATATCAAATGTAAATTATAAAAGTGACTTTTTAGAAATGTTCATTACACATTTGCTTAGTGAATTAATTTATTTAAAAACTAGAATGTATGGTTTCTTCGTGTGCTCAACCCTTTTAATACATTTTCTTGTTTAATACAAAAATATAACACTTAAATATTAAGCACGAATTATTCAATTTCCATAAAATGATAAATTCAATAGCAAAATAATTTTGTGTCGCAATGTATGTATCTAAGCACATAAATTCATTAGTTTGCAGTATACTTTATATTTTTTAGTATAAGGCACACATTTATAAAACAGCATACATTGCATTAATTATTCATGGAGTTTTTATGGTGGCTCGTCAGAGAAATTTCTATTTACATAATTACTTTTGATTACTCTGAAACTGAGATGAAAAAGAAAGCATCTTTTTTTTAAAAAAAAAAATCAAAATTGTTCATTATTCAAAAAATGATGTTATGTAATATTGTCATTGAGTTTGAATTATTATATTAATTATAAATAAATTTTTGAGTTTCGCATAAATGTGCAATTAGATATTTCGCTTATATTAAAAGTACTTAAAATAAAGTTTCCTGTATAATTATATGTTTAAAAATAATACATTTTATGATTCAGTCGTAACTTGTTAACATTTTTTTACAAATTTTACAATAGAAAAAAATGCAGAATGTATTATAAAAAGAAAGCATTGAAAAAAAGATTTAACCACATAATTTAAACAAATTTCTTCTTAAATGATTTATTATTCACTTTTGCTTCCCTAACTTTTTATCGTTATCAATAAAGATCTTTTCTACTACTGTTATGGACTTCATTTTAATTATTAACAATATTTATCTTTGGATAGATTACTTCCCATCCCTATTAGGAAATTTTTATTTTTATTTTGGAGGATTATTTAATATAATATATGACAATCATTGTAAATATTATTTTGATTTTGATAGTAATTCAAATATCAAGTAATGAATAAGCGTAACATTGCCAAATATTCTTGGTAAGAATACATAATTTAACATTTTTAAAATAAAATAATAATTATTTCATTTTAAATATTTATCATTATTTAAAGCAAATTAGAAAATAACTCAATACTCTACATGAAATTCTGTAGAAAGTGATTTTTAGGGACTCTATAATTATCTAAGAGTCATTAAACTTTCAAAGTTACTTTCAACCGTATCAATGTCAAGGGCACTTGTCTCATTGGCTGCTAATTTGTAGAAATTCAGTTTACGTGGACTTTTCCTGCCATGGCACACAAAATAAAAGAGATTTCACTTGCGAAGAGAGAACAAATCTTTCACCTGCACAATAGTGGCAAAACATTTCGAGAAATTTCCAGTAAGTTGAATGTTTCACTTTGCGCAATTCACAACATTTTAAAAAAGAAAAAAATTGGGGTTGTGGATAATAGGCCAAGATCAGGGAGACCAAGCAAGCTAACTGTCAGAGAAGAACGACAAATGGTTAAAGATGTCCTACAGTATCAGACAGTAAGTGCAAGGATGTTGCCCCCAAATATTGAATCAATCTCAGGAAATGTTGTAACACCTCAAACAGTTAAAAATGTATAGCTTAATGCTGGTATAAAAGGAAGAAGGCCAAGGAAAAAGCGCTTTATTTCAGAAATCAATAGAAAGGAACGCCTAGAATTTGTCAAAATTTATAAAAATAAATCATTAGATTTCTGGAAAAATGTTATTTTCTCCAACGAGAGTAAAGTTGAAATTTTCAAACCTAAACACGTGCTCACATTTTGGAGAAGAAAATGAGCTGCTTTTCAAGCTCAAAATGTACAGAAAACTATAAAGCACAGAGGAGGGAATGTCATGGTCTAAGGCTGTATCGCTTACAATGGAGTTGGAAATCTCCATTTCATTGATAATAAAATGACAGCTTTTTCATTTATTGAGGTGTTACGAGATAACTTGGAAGATAGCGCAAAGAAATTAGCTTTAGGGAAGACATTCATTTTTCACTAAGACAAGACTCCAAACATACTGCCAACAAAACCAAAGAATGGCTATTATATAATGCTCTCAGAAGATTGGTAACTCCCCCACAGTCCCCAGACCTGAATCCTATAGAATATTTGTGGCATCTATTGGATGAAAAAGTGAGAAAATTCCCAATAACAAGTAAAGCAAGCTTTGCAAGATGCCTGGACCAGCATGCCATCAAACGTCACCAAAGATTTGGTGGAATCTATGCAAAGGCGTCTGGATGCAGTAATTTCAGCAAAAAAACTACATACCTAGTATTAGTATCACGTGTGAATTTTTAGTTATTTTATTTTATGTATGATTCAATATTGAAGTCCGATGTTCTAATACTTTTTTGCAATGCAAATCTCTTTTTATTTTAATTTTTTAAATTCTATCGATTTTAAATATTTGTTTCTTACTCCATGAGTAATTATGTAAAAGTATTACATAATATAAATACTATGTGACAAATATTTCATTTTATTACCTTGATAACTTAAAATTTACTATTGTTCTAATACTTTTTTTGCCAACTGTATATCTACACAGAAGGTTAAAATTCATGTATTTTGAATGTATTACCATCATATTTTATGAATCTGTTCTAAATGCATTGACTTCAATTTTTAGTTGATTTACAATATTGGTTGCTTCTTGCAGCTGATCAATATCGTTCTAAATTGTAAATTACTCACAAGTTTGAACACTTTTCAATAAATAATCAAAACAAATGCATTGTTAATTTTTTGTGATGAAATTTTCATGATATTAAGTTTATTCTTTCGATTTTAAAGCAATTATTTCTAATTTAATATCAAACGATAACTTCAAAACTAAAATGTTTGTTAAATTTCTTACTCTATCCAAATGATATATTTCGGTTATGAAAATTCAAAGATTAAAGATTACGATTTAGCAATTGTTTTTATTAATAATATATATTTTATTTGTCTGATTTCACGTGTTTTACTAATGTAATACTGTTAGCATTCTTAAAGAATTTATTTTAAAGAATGAGAATAATAGCATTGGTAAGAAATAATACATATCTTTATGGAAATGTGAGGTAAAGACTCTTACATATTATTAAACATCTTAATAACTTTCACTCAACGCCAAAATTTGCCCTTCATCTTTTTGATGTATCATTTTAAATTTTGCACTAAGTTATTTGAAAAAAATGCTAAATATTTAAAGAAGGAAATAACATGCCTTAATTTTATGATAAAATCATTCATAACCCATATTAAAAATTTATACGAATTTTGTATTGATATTTTAATAAAAGCAATATCCTACTTGAGATATTTCAATTTTAAAACTAATTCTTTTATGTATTGAAAAATAATTTTTTCAACTTATTTTTTTTTTGCATAGTTATTGAATGAATAAATTTTAATTTATACCTGGGATGTTGCTTAAAAAACATTTATATTTGTTTTTATATTACTTAAAATTATTTATTTATCCTTACAAAATCTAATATTTCAATGTTTGTTAATAAAAGTAATTTCTTTGTTCATTATCCTTATATTACAACAAGTGAATAAAATATATAGAATAAGTTTTAATAATTAATTGCTTTCGAGTGTTTGTCTTATTTTTAAGTGAACTATTAAATATTTTTCTTTCGTTATTAATCTTATGAGTTCAACTAGAGTGAATTTTAAAAAAAATGTTGAAAATATACTAATCAAGTTAATGAAAACAATTAAATCAGAATAACATACTTGAGTACAAAAGTCCTGGATCGCAACTGAAGAGTCATTTTTAATAATGAATATTAGGATCAAGAATAAAATTTTTTTGTTTACATTAAAAAAAGATAGTTAGCCCTAAAATAATACCACAGCAATGCACTGTTAAAAATTCTATAAATCTTTATATTTTTATTTATTGTATAAAAAATATGTAACAGATCCGTTTTTCATGATTCAATAAATTTATCTTGCTGTGCATACATAATATAATAGTGTCCTGTTTGGTACATTAAATAAAGCCAGTGAATTACAAAATGCTTAATGCACTATCACTGTATCAAATATATTCTCTATGGAAATGTCGCCAATATGCATTACTAATGTTCGCTTTCAGTTGGCCCCAGAGTAATAAATTCAATTCCTATGCAGAGACATTCAGTATATACAAATGATCTCCTATTAAATGTGACAGTTTACAAGGATTGTAAAGGCATCTTGTCTTTCATTTTGAATTTAATTTTGTTGCTATTGTCTTCATTCTTTTGGATATTATATGATGAATTGCGTTCACAAGTTATGATTTATTCGTCATAACTAATTAAATAATTGTATAATTATATATAAATGAAAAGATTAATAACGATATGAATTTATATAATGAAAGACTGGTAATAAAATCACATTAAAATCTATAAAACTTGATTAAAATTTGGAAGATAAAATTTACGTCAATTAATTAAAACCAGTTACATATACAAGACAAAATTATGTAAAATAAAATCTTTTCAAAATATTTATTAAAATTACTATTAATCATGATACATTTATCAAAACGATAAAGTGAGCGAATAAGATTGAATATAAAACAGAAATGTATCAAGAAGCCTAATTTAAAAATAATATTACTCTGAATGATTCAAAGAATATACTGTTGCTACTCATTACCGTTAACATTAAATGTAAACAATTTTTATGTAGATAATAGTAGAAATATCAGTTTTTAACGCAGGATACATGTGAATACATTATCTGAATTTTTGTCAAATATTTTTTTTAATTAGAAGCAATATTATATGAAAGAATGGTAAGTCATTTATTTAAAAAAAATTATCATTTTATTCATGAAACTTTCGGGAAAAAGAACACGCCTAAGAGAATGCAGTTGTATTTAAATTAATTGCTACAGAAATTTATTTAAAATAATCTGAATTCATATAGCAATCTTCATAAATTATCCAACGTGGCAACGAATAATTTCTTTGCTTTCGGTAATCATATTGCAATGAATTTTCTTAAAAAGAATATCAGATTGTCATAAAAATATCCTTAAAGCCATATTAAATGCTAATATCAGAATAATTACTTTGAAAAGAGTTTGATTTGATTTAAAATGTCAGATATATTCAATGTGTCATGCCTAAAGAGACTGAGGTCTATTGCATAAATTACTTTTTAAAAGCAGAATGCATAAAGTTTTTATATGAAAAACTGAAATGTCTACAAATATATACAAAGTTATCATTTGACTAACACTTGAATTAAGAAAAATATAAGAAATCTAGACTTTGAAACCTTACTCAAAGAACAAGCTTTCTCTAAATACATTGATAGATTGAGAATCGCGAAGAAATGAACATGCAGATTTCAACGTAAATCAGGATTTAGAAAATATAAAAATTAAAAAAAAATCTATTTCATTAATAATTTATGAGTTGTTGAAATTGGTTCCTTCTAAAACTATGTCGTAAGTTTTAAGGACACTAAAATGATTACATGTTGCCCGAGAAAATATTTGACGATTTTGTTCTGAGATGTAAGAACGACAAAATGAAATGATATACTTTGTTGTGAGATCAGCAAATGCATAAATGAGGACTTTTTGTGATTACATAGGAAAAAACCTATAGTTTGAAACTTATGAAAAACATTGGTCATTCAATAAATCTGACCAGACCTAACAACTTCTTTAGGTATATTAAATCAAAGTTATTATGCACCTGTAAGTTTAAATGTAGGTAGTTAGGTTATGGCGGAAATTTTTTGAGCTCTATGATAAAATGCTTGTAGCTCTTATTGAAGAAGATATTTGGAGAAGATGTTTAGTCAATCGACTAACATTATTTAACTAAAGTGAATGAAGTTGGAACACTAAGAGATATGTCTTGATATGAGCAGAAAATTTGGATTTATAAAATTTGTGCTAGAGGATATTTCAAGGATTTTTGATGGAAAATGTTTCAATTTTCATTAAGATTAGAGTTTGTTAGACAGGCGTAGAAACTCGCAGCAAGCAAGAAGTTTAATTTCCGGATTTGTGGATAGTTCAAGTATCCAAGAGAATGATAATGCACCTATTCCTAATTTCTTTCGTAATTGGTTCCTCAGATGTTCGTATAAAGGACAGTTTAGGAAGATATGATCTATGGTTTCAGGTTCCCCACATAGACAACGGTCTGTATACCAGAGATTAAACCTAAATAGAATCGAATTGGTAGGAAAGGATCTTGTTCTTGTTCTGGCCAGCCAAACGTTTTCTAGTCGGGATTTAGTTAACAATCTATGATTTTTGCGAATAAATGTGAGATGAGTGAATGCTTCAGCATACTTGCTATTTTTCCATTGATTGAATCTTTCCTCAAAGTAATATTTCTTGATGTTTTGTTCCAGATCTTCAGGAGAAATAGATCGTACAGCATATTGACTCATTGTTGCTGCTTTCGCCACTGAGTCTG
>CM075852.1:104737440-104746806 GCA_037975125.1 Latrodectus hesperus | reverse complement strand
ATATATATATATATATATATATATATATATATATATATATATATATATATATATATATATATATATATATATATATATATATATATATATATATATATATATATATATATATATATATATATATATATATATATATATATATATATATATATATATATATATATATATATATATATATATATATATATATATATATATATATATATATATATATATATATATATATATATATATATATATATATATATATATATATATATATATATATATATATATATATATATATATATATATATATATATATATATATATATATATATATATATATATATATATATATATATATATATATATATATATATATATATATATATATATATATATATATATATATATATATATATATATATATATATATATATATATATATATATATATATATATATATATATATATATATATATATATATATATATATATATATATATATATATATATATATATATATATATATATATATATATATATATATATATATATATATATATATATATATATATATATATATATATATATATATATATATATATATATATATATATATATATATATATATATATATATATATATATATATATATATATATATATATATATATATATATATATATATATATATATATATATATATATATATATATATATATATATATATATATATATATATATATATATATATATATATATATATATATATATATATATATATATATATATATATATATATATATATATATATATATATATATATATATATATATATATATATATATATATATATATATATATATATATATATATATATATATATATATATATATATATATATATATATATATATATATATATATATATATATATATATATATATATATATATATATATATATATATATATATATATATATATATATATATATATATATATATATATATATATATATATATATATATATATATATATATATATATATATATATATATATATATATATATATATATATATATATATATATATATATATATATATATATATATATATATATATATATATATATATATATATATATATATATATATATATATATATATATATATATATATATATATATATATATATATATATATATATATATATATATATATATATATATATATATATATATATATATATATATATATATATATATATATATATATATATATATATATATATATATATATATATATATATATATATATATATATATATATATATATATATATATATATATATATATATATATATATATATATATATATATATATATATATATATATATATATATATATATATATATATATATATATATATATATATATATATATATATATATATATATATATATATATATATATATATATATATATATATATATATATATATATATATATATATATATATATATATATATATATATATATATATATATATATATATATATATATATATATATATATATATATATATATATATATATATATATATATATATATATATATATATATATATATATATATATATATATATATATATATATATATATATATATATATATATATATATATATATATATATATATATATATATATATATATATATATATATATATATATATATATATATATATATATATATATATATATATATATATATATATATATATATAATATATATATATATATATATATATATATATATATATATATATATATATATATATATATATATATATATATATATATATATATATATATATATATATATATATATATATATATATATATATATATATATATATATATATATATATATATATATATATATATATATATATATATATATATATATATATATATATATATATATATATATATATATATATATATATATATATATATATATATATATATATATATATATATATATATATATATATATATATATATATATATATATATATATATATATATATATATATATATATATATATATATATATATATATATATATATATATATATATATATATATATATATATATATATATATATATATATATATATATATATATATATATATATATATATATATATATATATATATATATATATATATATATATATATATATATATATATATATATATATATATATATATATATATATATATATATATATATATATATATATATATATATATATATATATATATATATATATATATATATATATATATATATATATATATATATATATATATATATATATATATATATATATATATATATATATATATATATATATATATATATATATATATATATATATATATATATATATAATATATATATATATATATATATATATATATATATATATATATATATATATATATATATATATATATATATATATATATATATATATATATATATATATATATATATATATATATATATATATATATATATATATATATATATATATATATATATATATATATATATATATATATATATATATATATATATATATATATATATATATATATATATATATATATATATATATATATATATATATATATATATATATATATATATATATATATATATATATATATATATATATATATATATATATATATATATATATATATATATATATATATATATATATATATATATATATATATATATATATATATATATATATATATATATATATATATATATATATATATATATATATATATATATATATATATATATATATATATATATATATATATATAATATATATATATATATATATATATATATATATATATATATATATATATATATATATATATATATATATATATATATATATATATATATATATATATATATATATATATATATATATATATATATATATATATATATATATATATATATATATATATATATATATATATATATATATATATATATATATATATATATATATATATATATATATATATATATATATATATATATATATATATATATATATATATATATATATATATATATATATATATATATATATATATATATATATATATATATATATATATATATATATATATATATATATATATATATATATATATATATATATATATATATATATATATATATATATATATATATATATATATATATATATATATATATATATATATATATATATATATATATATATATATATATATATATATATATATATATATATATATATATATATATATATATATATATATATATATATATATATATATATATATATATATATATATATATATATATATATATATATATATATATATATATATATATATATATATATATATATATATATATATATATATATATATATATATATATATATATATATATATATATATATATATATATATATATATATATATATATATATATATATATATATATATATATATATATATATATATATATATATATATATATATATATGTATATATATATATATATATATATATATATATATATATATATATATATATATATATATATATATATATATATATATATATATATATATATATATATATATATATATATATATATATATATATATATATATATATATATATATATATATATATATATATATATATATATATATATATATATATATATATATATATATATATATATATATATATATATATATATATATATATATATATATATATATATATATATATATATATATATATATATATATATATATATATATATATATATATATATATATATATATATATATATATATATATATATATATATATATATATATATATATATATATATATATATATATATATATATATATATATATATATATATATATATATATATATATATATATATATATATATATATATATATATATATATATATATTATACCGAGCTTCACGGGTTCGTGTCGATTGAGAGTTGAATAAAACAACCATTTAATGAACACAAGACTTTTATTCGTAAAAACTTCACTAGATAAACGAAATTCCCGCTGTAACAATCACAATTATACAGCTACAATTCGTCAGATATAATAAGAAACAGCTTCTAATCACAGGTCTCAAATACCTCAGACAGAGAACAACTAGCAGTCACAACTAATCGTCTTCACTCACTGACTGTCTTCACAAAAACTGACTCTTCCATGTCGGGCTGCGGTATTTATACCTGACTTGGCGGAGAAATCTACCAATTTCGCCAAGGTTCTGGAAGCTTCTAGGCTATCTCGAAAAATATTGATCCCAGAGCTTAGGTGATGGATGTTTCCAGAAGCATCGATTTCTCACCAAGTCGCCAAGAATCTCGCCAACCGTGGTCAAGAATGTCACCAACTGTCGCCAAGTCGCCAAATTATTAGGAAATCCGCTTTTAAACTACAACACGTCTAAATACCGAAATTTTTGCCCAAAATGTGAGAATTTTCGATCTGTCTGAGATATTTTAAGACAAATATAATCATTATTTATAAATTTGTAACATTGCCCCCCTCTCAAGGACTGCACGTCCCGGGCAGTACAATCCGCTGATAGGAGGCCAAATTTAATATAAGAGAATTTACATTTCAAGAGGATACAGAGCACGTTACATACACAAGCAACTAAAAATACAAGAAAATAGAAAAGATTAAAATTATCTATACTATTTACAAAGAGGCCATGGTCTACTAATTTTTACTTTACATTACGATAAGGAGCTAATCTGTCATAATGTACTACCTTTGGTTTTGAAGAAGATGATTTCCTTATACGAACCACGACGTTGTTCAGTCTTTTTAGGACTGTGTACGGACCTTCCCAGTTGGCTTGCAACTTTGGAGAAAGTCCTTTACGTCGAATCGGGTTCCACAACCAAACTTTGTCACCTTCTTGAAATTCATGTCCTGTCGCTCTTGTGTCATACCTTGTCTTCATTCTTTCAGTCGTCAGGTTGATTCGGTCTCGAGCGAAGTTATGGACGTCTTCAATACGTGCCTGAAGGTCTCGAAGGTATTCTTCTGGCGATGAAGATGTATCCGGTGGACGACCAAACTGAAGATCACAAGGGAGACGAAGTTCGCGACCAAAGAGCATTTGAGAAGGAGTATATCCGGTAGTCTCATGGACAGCACTGCGATATGCAAGCAGAAACAGCGGTAGCTTCAAATCCCAATCTTGCTGATTTCTGGAAACCATAAGGGAGAGGTTATTCAAGATGGTTCTGTTAAACCTCTCTACCATGCCATCCGATTGTGGGTGTAGTGGCGTGGTCTGCGTCTTGTCTATTCCGAGAATTTGACACATTCCTTTAAACACAACAGAGGTGAAATTTGTCCCTTGATCAGAATGAATTTGTAAGGGTGTGTCGAATCTGGAAACCCATTGTTGCACTAGAACCTCGGCTACTGTAGTCGCCTCTTGATCGGGGATTGCAAACGCTTCAGGCCACTTAGTAAAGTAGTCCATGACAACTAGTATGTATTTGTTGCCATTTGAGGATCGTGGTTAAGGACCCAAAATGTCCAATGCTATCCTCTCAAAAGGTGCTCCTACGTTGTACCGCTGCAACCTTCCTCGGCTACGTTTCTTCGGTCCTTTACGTGCCGCACAGTCATCACAAGATTGGCACCATTTCTCTACATCTTGTCTCGTTTTGCTCCAATAGAAGCGTTCTCGATCTTTCTGTAGAGTTTTCATTACTCCGAAGTGGCCTCCAGTTGAGCTACTGTGCAATTCTTTCAAAACATCTGAAATTCTTGATTTTGGAAGAACAAGCTGCCATTTGAAATTACGTCCATCATCGGACTCCCATTTCCTGTATAAGACACCATTTCTTATATGGAGTGAGTCCCAAAGAGCCCAATATTGCTTAGTAGCAGGACTGTAGGTGGAGATATCCTGCCAACTTGGTCTCATACTAGAAGATTCTTTCAATTCAAGAATTGGATTTATATCTGGGTCTTCTTTTGGGCTTCCCTAAGTCCTTCATCACTCCATGGGTCTGGTTTTGATGGAGGTGAAACAGTAACTTGGCGTACCGAAGTATTTATCAGCTGATAGTTCTTCTCTACTCTAGAACAATATCGGCAGCTTTCATTACACGGCTTCCTTGATAGTGCATCAGCATTTCCATGAAGAGTTCCTTTGCGATGACGTATTTCAAAGTCAAACTCCTGGAGTCGTTGAATCCATCTGGCTACCTGTCCTTCTGGATTTTTAAAATTTAAAAGCCAGGTTAAAAATGCATGATCTGTCCGGAGCAAGAACTTTCTTCCATAGAGATAATGGTGGAAATGTTCTATTGCTTTGACAATTGCCAGCAATTCCTTCCTGGTTGTACAATAATTCCGCTCCGGTTTTGATAGGCATTTACTCCAATAAGCAATGACATATTCTTTATCATCAATTTTATGCGACAAAACAGCTCCGATATTTTCGTTGCTGGCATCCGTATCTAAAATGAATAATTTTTCGGGCTGGGGATATGCAAGAACGGGCGAAGATGTCAACACCTCCTTCAGTTGTTTAAAAGCTTTCTCACATTCATCTGTCCATAGAAATCTCTGTTTAACTTCTGTCAACTTGTGAAGAGGTCTGGCAATACTTGAAAAACCCTTAACAAATTTCCTGTAATATGTGCATAGTCCAAGAAAACTTCTTAATTGGTGGACATCTTTTGGACGACTCCAGTCCTTAACTGCGGAGATCTTTTCAGGATCTGTTCTTACACCTTCAGCAGAGATAATGTGTCCCAGATAGCTTACTTCACGTCGGAATAAATTACATTTGCAAGGATTCAGCTTCAGGTTAGCCATTTTTAATTTTTCCAGCACCTTTCGGATGTTTCTTAAATGGTCTTCGAATGTGCGCCCTACAATAATGATATCGTCCAAATATGCCAAACAGGCTTCGTCGGAAAGTCCACGTAATACTGTCTCCATCAGGCGCTCAAACGTTGCAGGTGCATTGCAAAGCCCAAATGGCATAACCTTGAACTGCCAAAGTCCTTGTCCTGTGGTGAATGCAGTCTTTTCTCGATCCTCAGGATGTATCTCTACTTGCCAATAACCACTCTTGAGATCCAAAGTCAAAAACCATTGTTTTCCGGATAAAGCATCAAGTGTATCGTCAATCCTAGGAAGAGGGTAACTATCTTTTTTAGTGATGTTGTTTAACCGACGATAGTCAATGCAGAATCGGGTAGAACCATCTTTCTTCGAACTAAAACAATAGGCGAAGCCCAAGGACTCTCTGATGGATCAATAATGTCATTCTGCTGCATTTCCATCAGAAGATTATCCACCTCTTCCTGCTTAGCGAATGGCAATCTTCTCGGGTGTTGTTTAATGGGTGGATGATTTCCTGTATTGATTCGGTGCTGCGTCAATTTGGTTCGCCCAACATCATCTGATTTCTTGGAAAAGAGATCTCCGAATTCTAATAATAAATTTCTTGCTGCATTCCTCTGTTTATCATCTAACTCCGCTCTCTGAAGGAGTTCATTAATTAGAGTGTCAGGAGGTTCAGATAGTGTGGCTTGACAATTTCGGTTAATACAGGTCACTGGAGTGCAAGTCGCTAGCACTTCTCCTTCTTTTATAAGTTTTACCTTATTGCTTAGATTAGCAACTCTTACCGGGATTACATTTCGTGAAAGGTCGACGAGTGAAGAAGCCACTAGTACTCCTTTAACGCTATTGTTGGAATCTGGATATTCAGTCAATCCATAATGAAAACTATTATCTTCTGAAAGAGCTCCGCAAACTATTGTCTCAGTTCTTGGTGGTAGTGTTGTTTCACTCTTTGCAGTTATGTGATGGTCTGTTTTAATATCTGAATATTTCGTCTTAAAAATCTCTATGTCTTCAGAACATGAGTGTAGTTCATTATTTTTAAAATCTAACTTGAAATGGTTTTCTTTGAGAAAATCCAATCCGAGAATAAATTCGTCATTTATATCAGCGACATATGCCATATGATCGTACACGGCATTACCAAATGCAATGTTTAGATTGATTTTTCCATGCACTTTAATCTTATCACCTGTCACAGTTTGGAGGGTAATGCAGGGCGGCGTCCAGATGAGTTTCTCACCAAGTTTGCGAGCCAAATCTGTCCTGATGATAGTTACGTTGGCTCCAGTCTACTATATTCTTTAGTGCACTTATCTCCAAACCGCAGCTCAAGCGCACTCGATAGGGCTTGGAAATCGTGCCTCTGCTCCTCCGGAAGCGTCTCGAGGATGTCAGCCGCGTCTCCTCTTAAAGAAGCCGCTAGGTGAAAAGCTTGGGCTCGGGGATTCCATCCATTAGCTTCCGCTACCATCATAAACTGGGTCTTGTATACTTGCCAGGATGATTTCCCATCAAATGTTGAGAGTTTAATATTGGCTAGGGAAGGCACAAATGCCACGTTGGGTTCCTCATGTCTGTTTGACATTTGTTTCTTCAAGCTTTCAATCTCCTTATTGATATTGTCTAATGCTTCTTCCACGTTTTCTTCTATCTCCAGAACTTTAGTTTCTACTGAAGTTACCTTATCTTCCATTGCATTCATCTTCTCCTGAATGATGTTGGAGAATTCTTCTTTAACACTTACAATGTCCTTCATAAGTTCCTTTTTAAGCTCCTCCTGTCCAGCTTTCATCTCTTCCTGTCCAGATTTTATCTCTTTCATCATCTCGGTTTTAATCTCTTCTTGTCCAGCTTTCATCTCTTCTTGTCCAGCTTTCATCTCTTCTTGTCTAGCTTTCATCTCTTCTTGTCCAGCTTTCATCTCCTTCTGTCCAGATTTTATCTCTTTCATCATCTCGGTTTTAATCTCTTCTTGTCCAGCTTTTATCTCTTCTTGTCTAGCTTTCATCTCAGCCAACTGCTCCGCTAATTTTTCGAGAAGACTTTTCATTAAATCCATATCCATTTTTCTTGTGACACGCTGCATCAACTCTTCAACCCCGATTCTGACACCAGTTGTACCGAGCTTCACGGGTTCGTGTCGATTGAGAGTTGAATAAAACAACCATTTAATGAACACAAGACTTTTATTCGTAAAAACTTCACTAGATAAACGAAATTCCCGCTGTAACAATCACAATTATACAGCTACAATTCGTCAGATATAATAAGAAACAGCTTCTAATCACAGGTCTCAAATACCTCAGACAGAGAAAAACTAGCAGTCACAACTAATCGTCTTCACT
>CM075852.1:104557440-104734940 GCA_037975125.1 Latrodectus hesperus | reverse complement strand
AGCATCGTCTTTTTTCATTCGACTATATAAAGAAAAATCTTCTAAAAAGTAAAATTTCAAAAATTAATCATTTGAAGTTTCTTCTGAATTTTTATTCATGTCATGGTGGAAAAAATTACTACAATGTTTTATAAGATACAGTCAAAGTGATAGAGTAAAATTGTATTGCAAAGTTAAGGTTAAAATAATAAAAAGAAGCAAAAATATTATTTGTTTGTTATTTTAAACATTATTGCTTTATAAGCATGTTGTAAGAAAAGCATCCTATTTTGTGATCATATAATTAATTATAATTTTCTAATTTAATGGTTAATTTAAAATAATATTTTAATTTTATTTCGGAAAACTTAATTTAAAAAAAAACATCGTGTGTAAAAAGTTTTATTTTCTTCGTTTTTTAAATATCATCTAAAAGTTCTTTTTGGGATATATATATATATATATATATATATATATATATATATGAAAATATGTTATAACAAATATGGAAAGATCAGCTTATAAATCAAGCAATTTTAAATTTCATTTTTGACACTAAGCTGCATAAAACTTATCAACAGAGAGCAAAAGTATTTCGTTATGCAAATATACTTTTATTACTTTACACATTTTCATTACAAGAAACTTTAGTTCATGCTCAAAAATATTTTCAAAACTTTTTCCACATATTCCCCTGCAAAACCTCTTTATTACAGGAGCCCTAAATTCTCGAGGAGCAATGTCTTAAGCCTAGAAAAATATTTTAGTACTAAAAGAATAAGAAATATAAAGAGAGGCACCATCGAAAACAGCTTTGGCTGAAATACAAAAAAAAATGGAAAATATTAGCGCTAAAAAACAATATCTTACCTCGGAGACGAAATTAAGTTCTTGAAAACCTCCTCCAACTTTAGCAAGATCTGAATATTCAATATACATTTAGGGCATCTCCTTCAAATTCTGGAAACAAGGAAAAGCACTTTAAAATCTGTGGCTTCCATCTTACCAAACTTGATTGGAAGCATATAAGGACCTAAAAGAAATAAAAATAAAATGTTCTCTTTTTATTTTTGGCGTCCATATTTCATACCTCATTTCAGTTTTCCTGGTGATTTATTGTTAGCACGTAAAATGGAAACTTCTACCCCTTGATAAGAGACAGTATCATGGGGAGGGGGGTCAACAAATTTTTGAGCTTTTCTCTTTTTTTTTCTTTTGCAGTTCTTTGATTCAATGGAGTTCTAGACACCCTCCCGCGCTTTCCTTCTGTAAAATTTATGATTTTTCAGAATGTAAGTTGGCAGGTATTACTTTCAGAGTCAAAAAGGTTTCGCCCATAATAAAGCCCACCTTTTATTTATTTATTTACTTATTTTCTTGTTATTGTTGTTATTTTTTCTTCGGAGCACATTTTTTTATTAGTTCAGTCGATGTAAGCTTGCACCGAGACAAATGTCCTGGACGTTTTATGGTCACTTTTGAGTTATGTTAAACGTATATTACTTGTTATTTATCGCTTTGTCAATAAGGCTGATAACTTAATGTAGTGTTTTTTGTCCTATAACTATAAAACTTTTCCTTCAAAGTTGTTGATATAAGGCAATTTTGTACTTTGATTTGTCTTACAGCTACTCGCATCGCATTCATCTTTACTTATGGCAGATTATGGTTTTCATTCCCACATATAAAATGCAATTTATATTCTGTAAAATATAATCCATTGTAAGTTTGTGAGAACTTTATTGGTCCTTCTAACTTTAATGGTCAACATATACTGTGGTACTCATAATTATTACAAGAATGGTATTTCTTTTCTAAAATATGATGGTTTTATTTTTTTAAATTTTTTTGGAATAAGAGTGTTTGTCAAAATACAGAGAGTATAATTTCTAATTTCACAATAAAACAAATACATACATAAAGATAATATGAAGAATTTTATTACCAATTTAAATTTTAGTAGAAATAAAAAAGGGAAAGGAAAATGGAGAAATTTTTATTTTAAATATAATTATTTAAAATATAATAATAGGAAAAGAATGAAAGAGATTCTGTTGTTTTCATATATTTAATATGATATTCAATGTATAATCAATATAAGAACAATTCTAATGTTATAAATTATTTTGATTTTCGTAAAACTATTAATATTTATAAATACTTCAACAAAGATTAACATTAAGAAATAATATTCAATTTTTATTATTTTACACAACTGATTAAATTTTTGATAAATACTTTATATTTTCAATATTTGTGGTATATACGATCTTATAAATAAAAATTTAATTTTATAGTCAACTTGATTATATTAATCATTTTTGTATGAATGTAAATGTAATATGAGGAATAACAACGGATATAAAATAATCATAAGTAATGAAAATTATATTTTTAATAACTTTTTCCCTAACTTTAAAATTGACGAAATATTTTCATTGTGTACTATAACAAGAGTAACTATATGTAATATATGTATGTAACTATATGTAATGATATGATCTTGCAGTGTTGATCATTATTTATCTCAAAATAATTTTTTTATATATGATGTTCGCACGTTGGAAAAATATTCAAAATAAGTTATAAGTTAAGTTTCTTTTAAATATTTTTTAAGTATTGAAGTTAACTATAATGGAAAACATTACAGCAATTTTTGCTTATATTTTCATCAGGAAAAATTATGATTTTTCCATTAAAACTAAATTTTGATTTAGTTTTAAATAACGTACTTATGGATCGAAATATATTTTTTCAGTAAATAGTTTATTGAAATTTTTCATCAAGAGATTTTATGTTTATAAATAAAGGTATAGTCATATTTTTTTAAGTCATTTTCATCTAAAATAAGTCTGCAGAATTACTTTCACGACAATGAAAACCTGACATATTTATTTAATCTTATTCCATAAGGAGAGAGTGTAAATAACTAATAGATATCAGGTAAATTGCTGCTCTCAATCTAACATTAAGAATGTAAAAAGAAAATAAAACTAAAATTCTGAGATTCAATAAAAAGAACAGAATTGACTGAAAGTGAATATCTATCTATCTACATCTATCTATCTACATCTATCTATCTATCTATCTATCTATCTATCTATCTATCTATCTATCTATCTATCTATCTATATATATATATATATATATATATATATATATATATATATATATATATATATATATATATATATATATATATAAATTTAGTATGGTTAACGGATCTATTGCTATTTATTTTATGGTTCATGATGCTGTTTCTACTCATATACAAATATACATACCTGATATGGTTTAACAAGGGATATTTTATTCCAGGGTAATTTACTTCAATTATTGAGCACTTGTTCAATAAGCAATGTATCCGGAAAAGCAGCAGGCCTGCAAAAAATGCAATGTAGTAAACTAAAAAAAGGAAATTTTTTTCTGTGATGAATAATGGATATTCATTGCCTTGTTAAAATGTTAGCATTATTTTAGGTTTCAACAGCTCTGAGATATTGGTTTGTGTTTTGTTTTGAGAATACGCGTTTTAGGACTCTAAATTACAGTTCAATATCAGTTCAAACATAGATCAGTTGCAGAATCAGTATTACAAAATATGAGGAAACGACAGAGCAATCTATATTCAGTACACCCTATAATATATTTTTTAAGGACTTGTAGCTTTTTAAAAATTTTAAGATTATTTTGCTTTTTGAAAAGATTTTTTAATAGATAGCTAACAATATTTGCTTTCTACACCACAAAAGAGAAAACTCAAAAGCTTTCAAAAATATGCTTTAACATACATAAATACAGAAAATAAACATGGCATATTCATCTAGTGATATTTAAGAGTAGCTGGAAACTGAACCAGAGGCTGCAAAGTGGAAAATGAACTCGGCACACTGTACTGCATACAGTGCAGCTACATCATTAGGTCATTTAATCGAACAAATGCTATATAATAAAAATATTTTTCGCAATTAAAGAATATCAATAATGTTTAAAACCATTTATATCCACTATTAATTAAATCACAATCGTCTACTGAAATCGAAATTGCTCATTGCATGCTAAATTCTCCAATTATTTTATAATGAAATTATAACTTATGAAAATGTAAACGTTAACTTGCGATTACATTAAGAAATATGTTATCATAAATATGTACAGATATGCAAAAATATTTTCTTATGTTTCACTCATTTTGAAATTTAAAAATTTATATAGTACATCTGTTTTCCTTCAGTAAAACTTTTTTTTATAATTTAATTTCCTTTTTTTGTTTTGCTCTGTATATTTAGAAACAAAACAAACCCTTTCAAATGTATTTAATTCAGTTTATTCAAAGTATACATTCATATAGATATATTACGTATAAAACTGACTTGTGTGTATTTCTTAGATGTCCCACGCGTGTTTCTTGAAATAGTATATAGCTAACAAGTAAGGGAAAAAGGCGTACAACTCTATTTTTACACCTTTATTTATGCACTTTTGTTCTCTTTTCTTTTTACGTTATCTTTTTTATACATTTTTAATCAAAAGAATGCGTACTGAAAAATATTGTTAAAGTATAAAACATAAAAAGCGATATACTTTACATAAAGACAAGAATTTTCGAGGTATTTTTATGTGGCGCGAGGAGAAAATTTTTACACAAAACTGTTGCCAAACAAGTACATTAAAAATATAAAATAAGCCAATAAACTTTTACTTAAGTTTACCCTACGAAATATATCCTTTAAATTTTCAAAAAATCATGTCCTATTTTTTTCATTTAAAAAATATTGTTTTATTCTAAATTCATAGTTTTAAGAGAAATTTCATTAAGAAAACTTGCTAGTATTGCTGAATATTCTTATTTAAAATATTGAAGAACTTAATTTTGTTTGAGTTGTTCCATATCAGACGGAGGTCGAGTATTGTGTGATTGTTGAATGCAGCAACAAGACTACAGCATATTTAGCTAACAATCATTAAATTCACAGTTAGTTTTGTTCATGAACATTTAAATATAAAAGTGTGTCAAGAATATTTAAAGGAAAAATGAATATAAATACTAATTTATACCCTATTTTTAAATTTCAGTTTTCTGTATTTGTATTCTTTTATTTTTCAACTGAAAAAGAAGTACTTTAATCTAGCAAATCATTAAATTTGCTTCACTGAAAAGAAGATTAAGTCACTAAATTCCACAGATTTTAATATTACATTGAGCAAATTAATATTAATTTATATATAAATACTAAAATTGCTTATGAAATACATTTTTAATAACAGTATGGAACACAAAAAAGGCTGAGACTAAAAAAATGAATATAATAAAAGCAAAAAATTCTACATAAATTTAATGTTTATAGAATATCAAGTTTTTCTGTGTTTGGATTTTCAAAAAGAGTTACGGAATTCACCAGCATGTTGCGTTGATGGAAGAAAAAAATGATCTAAATATATTTTCAACAATACATTCATGTCCAAAAAATAAGGATAATTCAAAATCACACAGAAATTGAACTCTAAAATAAAAATTTCATATGTAGAATTATCACACACACCAGATGGTGCCGATAGTATGTCACAATGACCTCTCACAATGAAAGTAAGAGAGGGGTATATAAGGAATAGTTGCAAAGAAGTAAAACTGTTCACAAACACTTGAAAAGCCTTTCAGTGAATAACCGCATAGTTATGGCACAAAGGAAGCATTTGGATGATATTTTACGTGGTAGAATTATCGGCCGTCTGGAATGTGGACGTACTCAGATGGAAGTATCCTAGGAACTTGGAGTCGCCCAGAGTGTCATCTCCAGGCTTTGACAACGGTTCGTAGATGATGGTAATAGTAGTAGACGTTACGGCACAGGTGGCCCTCGAGTTATACCGCTGAATGAGGACTAGTATTTGGCAGTTACTGTCAAAGGAAACAGACGGAGCACAGCATCACAGCAAGCGTTGTGGGCACCACAACACTGGTCTTGTATGATGTTTTCCGACGAGTCCAGGTTTAGCGTTCACTCTAATTCTGATCGGAATTTCATGTGGAGAAGATCTGGTACCCGTTATCACGAAAAGAACACTATTGAATGACACCGTTACGTTAGTGCAGGATTGCTCGTTTGAGCAGGAATTATTCTGGGTTCCAGAACTAACCTGCATGTTCACAATGTAACAACGACATGTCACATTTATAGGGATGTCATTCTGGAACAACGTGTACGTTTGTTTTGGGCGCCATGGGTGCAGAATTTCTGTTTATGAATGATAACGCCCGTCCTTACTGTGCAAACATTGTAGACGAATAGCTTCAATCAGAGGATTCACGCGTATGAGCTGGCCAGCATATTCACCGGACTTGAATTCAATTTAGCATGTGTGGGACATGCTTGGCCGATGAATTGTAGCCCGTCAACCCTCTTCCACATGTCTACTGGAAATTCGGAGAGCATTGCTTAATATGTGTGTGTGTGTGAGTGATGTTATATTCCCCAAGATCAGATTGATGATTTGATATTCAGCATGCCTAGACGTTGTATGGCCTGTATTGCATCGTCAGTGGGCATACTATGTATTAACCATCATACCAACCATGCTATATTGGTTTTTGTAAATAGGTTTTTTTTTTTAATTTGCTCCAGGGAGTAAAAATTGCAATTTTTATTAATGATGCCCAGCATATAGCATTTTTTTTTGCTCTTTACCTTTTGTTTATTCAATGGACTTTACAAATAAGTCAACTTTGTTTTGCTTTTGTCTCTTTCTCTGCCTGAACTTGCATTATCCTTAATTTATGAACACAAGTGCATTATTAAATGTATTAGTTTGGGATAGTTAAGAAATCATAATTTGGCATCTTTAATGTATTCTAAGCAATATTATCCTTTGCAGCATTACAACATCCCACGAATGTAGGCACTGGGTATTTAAGTGATGTGAATCAGCTGAATACTTCTTGTTAAGTAAAACCTTTAGTTTAATATTTTTCATTCATAAGTTGTAAATTTCTGCTTTTAAATCCACGGATTAATGTCCTTCTTTGATTTTTATGGTTAAAGGAATAGTCACTGTTGGAATGCAAAAGAACATGCAAATCATTATTATTAGCATAACATAATCATTAACATTAATTTTATTAACATTAAATTTTGTTGAATACACTACCTGAAATATGAGATTCCAATATTGGGAATGAAAAAAGCGGGAGTCAAAAAGCTTTCAGGAAAAATATAATCAATTCATCAATAATTAGCTAATATGTTATTTTTAAATATAGTAAAATGTCATCATTTTTCATCATAGTAAAGTGTCATCAGTGTCATCATAAAAATATATATTATTATATTTCAATAAAGTCTTATGAAATGAGTGCTTTATTTTCAAAATTAAATTATTGAAATAAGTTAAATAATGAAAAACTTTTTCATAACATTAATTGCTTATTAAACTTCATAAGGAAATGTCAGAAACAATGTGTACATTTCGTTTTAATAAAGTGAATATTTAAAAAAAATGTGTTAAGTATTTGTTTTTTCTATTCATTTATGTAAAACTGTGAATGGAGGATATTAAACCTTAAATATTATAAATAAAAAGAAATGAGATATAAAAAATAATTTTTATATTATAAATAAAAAGTATAAATAAAATGGAATATTATAAATAAAAAAGGAATGAGATTTAGAAGATATTTTTTGTTTGAAGAGTTATTTTAATTATTTTACCCTCAATGTGCAATTTTAAGTATTTGTGCTTTTTTTTAAAATTAATTTTCTTAATTTTAATAGCTATAATATAAAACAATAATAAATTGTAAATCAATAATTAATCCAAATCAAGTATGTGTAATATGTTAGCATGTAAGACATAGTTTTATGTAATTTAAAGACAAAATATTTATTATTATTATGAACTGAAACAAAATTCAGATTTTAAGCAATATAACAAAAATTGTGTCATAAGAAAAATTGGGAATACAATTTTTATCTTTTTGTAAAATTTCTATGCAATTAAAATGTTAGCTTCATAAAAAATAAATAAATAAAAAAAATCAAAAATTTTGACTAATCTTTGATATCTAATATTGTCTAATGAATTATTCTAATCTGAAAGGACGCGTTATTGTAAAATATTGCGCCACAATAAAACGGGATATTGTTATATTAAAAAAAATCAACATAAATTATTTCAAAATAAAAATATATATAGTAATAAAAATAAACAATTAAGTTAAAACGAAGTTTTGCAAAAACTTCATCTGCATCTCCAGGAAAGTTGAAATATAAAGAAGATTAATGCTTGCAACAAAGACGAAGAGGTTACTCACAAAATAGACATTTTAAAATATCTCCGCGTTCACATCGCAGAGGGGAATGCATTTGGCGAGACAGACTCTTAATTCATCATCTGCGTCTTAAGACCCAAGATATGTTCTTTACAAAAGACATTCCAAACTGGGCACGCACCCTTCTTGAAAGGAGGGTGGAAGAAGCCCGTATTTTAATTATTCAAACAGGCATTCTTAAACCTAATTAAGTACAATCATTGCGAGAAGCATTAAGGACCCTTTACTCGCACTCCGAGTTCGAGTTGGAATTGTCCTTGGCTGTGGCATCTAATGAGCTGTAATTGTATTCATTTGCCAGAAGTGGCAGAGAGGGTCTTGTAAGTAATTAAGCACTCTAAGAAGAAATGGTGCGTGTGTGCAACTACGTGACAATTTATCACGATTACGGTTACAGGACACTTGTGTTCTCTACCACTTCTCTTTTCTACATTTTCATTTGCGCGTGCATTCGACGGCAGCTTCTCCTCACATAATATTAAAAGTTTTATCTCTTTCACAATGTTGTTTGGCTTCAAAACAAGTAGTTTTAATTGTTCTTTGGCTTTCCATGATGTCCAAAATAAAACTAATTTCTTACAATAAAATTTTATAGGTGAGTTATTTTTTAAAGTTTTATTCAAAAATTTCACACCAAAGGCAAAAAGTTCTGCATTTGTGAATGCTTTATTTGTGTATCAAAAGATGAACTAAAACGATACTTTGTTTCTCATAGCCAGTAATTATTAGTTTGTCGTCTTATTTTTAGTGCTAATTTTAATTTAAAGGATTATTCTTAATAACGATTGTAATAAATTTTAGAAAAATAATGAATCCAATTAGATCTAAAAATTATTTATTTTAACATTCTTAGAAACAGAACACATCATACAAGCTGTTATAAAATTATTCTTACATACAAAATTCAATAACCAATATATAATTCTGGTGAGCTTTGAAATTCAATATTTCATTTCATGGCAGAAGGTATTCAATTCCATATTCGTCACTCTTATTGCCAATCGACAGGAAAAATATTCTTGTTGATATTAGAAATTTGATGAAATCATGTGTTGAAAAATAGTTAAAAAATATCAAACGATACAGTAGTACCAGAAATTTGAAAAAATATAATTATTAATAATAGATATCAAAATACCAGAATAATAAGACATCAAACATTTTTAATTATTAGGTTTAAGAAATATTTTAAACATAAAATAAAATGCTTAGTAAGGGGATAAAATATTCGATTTCCTTTGGTTGGAATTCAATCAATGACATAGGAATTTGGAATTTGACATGTTTACCAACACATGAATTTGGAAGAGGAAAGATTGTTGCATATCGAGAGTGTATATCATTCCCTGATATCGACAGTTCCGCTGGTTGGAATTCAATCAATGACAGGGTAATTTGGAATCGACGGTTTACTCAGTGCCGTAATCATCAGCATTCAGAAGTTCAACACTCTTCTATGATTGAAGTTCTTGAAGATAAAATTTTTGGAGGTCCACCTTGCCACATCGTATAATCACATCACAGACTATTAGTCAGGAAATGAAATTTTATACAACGCATCCAATATTCATAAGTACAATGCTGCATCATTATAGAAACACATATTGTCAGCGTGGTAACTTATTTCAGTTTCCCTTGGCTATGTAGCGTGGTGAATTCGATGTCTCTAACAATTTCAATGACATTATTGGATACAGGATTGGCAAAAGTCTTCTGAGAGTCTTCTGATCTTCTTCAAGTCTTCTGATGACAATACACATGTCTTCAGGTGCTGAGGTTATATTCGATGTCGTAGTGTACTACACCTGGTATGATAATATGAACAGATTTCGAATTATTTCATGCATATATCTTGTTTGAATCCATTGAAATTTGAACAGCAATCTCAGCATATCTACTATCTTAAGGCCAGGTGTGTTACCTTATATTTGAGGAGTGCAAAAAGCCATACTTTAACAATATAATGTAACGATTTAATTTGCATGTCATGTTCTAATCTTCCTTTATATAATAGGTATTCGAATTTTGTCTTTACCAGAACGGTTTCACAATCTCTCACCAACTGAAAACATTTGGTTGTAAGTTACTGAGACACTAGTCCGATACCTTTCTTTATCTAATAACAGTTGATGAAGTATGGCGTAAAATTGTAACAGCATTTAATGTCTCGCCCCTTTCGACCATTCAATTTGTTTGATTTATGGCTAACTGGGAAATGATTGTATGATAATTGCTAAGGACAGCATCTGCTTGTGCTAATTTCATCTCCCTGTAAATCTCCAAACTTCTTGTAAATTTAATCATTTTATCCTTACTCCATACTGTTTACTTTCAATTTATATATATATTAAATACCGTTTTCCATTTCTTTTCTTTCCTGGTTTGAATTTTAAAATCCAGATGTGTGTCTTATGACGAAGATGCAGAAGATTTACATAGAAATGTGTATTATATACATAAATCTTAATATGTAGTAAATTGCAGGTTTTGAATAAATTATTTTATTTTAATTATGAGCATAAATTTATTTAACATGTTGAAAAGAATCGGTGAATGTACATGAAATAATATTTTCCTAATGTTATGTATGAGATGAATTTAAATGCTCAAAAATTGTTTATAAAAACACAAAGGAATCATCAGAAATCTAAAATCGGAGGTCTATATTTTCTCCCTTTTTTATTATGAACGAATTTTAAGATGAAAGAACATCCTTCAAAATAGTTAAATCTTCCCTTAAATAAATGTTAAAATTTTATTAAAAATCAAAACTGAGCATGCATTTTCTTCTGCGTTATTGAAAAGCAAAATAAAAAAAGAAAAGTAAATTTTTTCAATGCATAGTTTCCTTTGAAAAGTAAATTTCTCGATATACCATTGAATGCAAATTCTTTGATACATATTATGCATATTTAAAACAACTTTTTGAATATGTATATGAATCTATTTATTTTAATATCAGGCTATTTTTCATGTGTTTATTCTTACTTATTGCTTTAATTTTATTAATATAGTTGTATATAAAATTCTAATTTTCACTACTAAAAAATGAAAAAAACATGGAAAGAAAATTACTTGATGGACACATGTGATATCACAAGCTTCGTTTTTGAAACTGTTTTAAATGATTCATGTTTTAATTAAAGAGGCGTAAAGGAGAAAATTGTTTCATAATCTTATATTTCGTGTGGAAATGACTCGATAATTCTATTACAAGTAGAACTGGGATCAAATAAATAATGGTTTTAAACCATAACCGAGGACGTTAACTGAAATTGTACGCAACTTCCAGTCCTAATTAAGACCATGGTTTCTCCAAATTATCCATTTGTGGTAGGGATCACAAGAACTAATTATAATACAGGAATTAACCATTTAGCAGGTGACGTATTTCGTCTCTTTTGACGTTTTCAGCTCTAGACTGCTTCCAAACAATATTTCGGTCGACAGTCGACGGTTCCCACCATTCTGAATAGAACAGTGACACAGATATATTTTCTGCTTTTCTGCTTCCTGTAACTGGGAAGAGCACAATATCCTGCTACCTCTCTCTGGTAAACATTGACATATATGGGATTTTACATGGCCAAGAATAGAGCAGGTGATCTCGTCACTTGCACCTGTAGTCTCTCATAATGCACATAATAAAGGAAGAGAAGCTAAACTAATAAATTGCTTAGGTCCCTTGCTCTTTTAATTTAGTTGATTTTATTGTTTTGAAGCGGCATTGTGCTTAGAATGAATTAATGCGGGATTGCTCTACTGTTTTCTTATTGAATTCTCCGTTATAAGATGAATTTCTTATGTTTGAGTAAGTAGCGGAAGTTGTTTAATTTAGAAATAAAGATTACTGAATTTATTACAAATAGGCTGATGAAAAAGTTTTAAATATTGAAAAATGAATACTATATAAAAATAAAATTAAATATAAAAAGATCAATTCACTCTTTTATTTTTCTCCGAATTTCAGTAGTTTTAGTTCTGAGCTTCAAGAAAACATATTTTGACTTATTCAAAGAAATGCTTTGTAACATATAATAGCTTAATAAGAATGATAAACCTTGTTTCAACATATAATGCTACAGATGCTGTCTTTGTTCTATTTATTCTTATATGCATATTAAAATCTTCTTATACATATGTAAATAAAGTCTATTTGGTAACAAAATATTGTAATAAAATTATTAATATGATTAGATGTCATATAATATCTAATGATAAGCAAATATAAAAATTGAAATATCATTAATTTGACTGTTTAATTTGTATTATTAGTTATACAATAACTTTTATACAAAATAAATTATGATTGAAAAAATATAAGCAAGTTTTTAATAAAATGAATAAGGAAATTGATAGTATGATACAAATAAGAAAATATATTTCAAAAAAAAAAAAGAATTATAAATGCTACATGATAATGTATACCACAATAATAGTATTTGCCTGAAACATCCGTCTTTTCCAAACACCTTTTTGTTTTAAAGTTCTGTATGATTACTTCGTAAGATCACAAATTGTAGGAAAAAATATTTTTACCATCTAATTATAAGGAATGTGAACTTTTGATTATGTAAGAATAGAATCTCCTGCGAGCTTATTTTTTTCAATGTATCAAGTTTTCAGTTTTTCTCTACCATTAATGATTGTATAAGGATGCAAAATACTATTCAGAAATCCATGTGAAAGGAAATAAGTTATATAAAGTGTTACAGCAATACACACACATTATTTTAATTTTTTATTCAATATGGATCTTTCGCAATATCAAATCCGTTAATAAAAGAACTTTCATGATGAAATTTAAAGTAAAAATATATTACTCAGACATTTAAATTGCTAATTAATTTTCAATATTTCATATTGAAACATTATTTCCAGTTGCATGTGATTTGTAAATTTTTTCTCATTAAAAGGATATTTTTTTATTTATGGTATCCCAAAATATTAAAGATAATTGAGTTATCTTAAAGAAAATATATTAAATGGAGAAAATACATCAGCACATCAAAAATCAGCAATTGTAAATAAAATTTACATTTATGAAAATAGAGAAATTACATTTTTTATTAGCATTTACTATTTTAAAACTAGTAAAAGATGTAGTTAGTAAAAAATACATTTTTATATGTGTTTTGTTACATTAAATATGATTTTGTGAATGAAAGATAGAAAATTTACAGGAGTCATTTTCAACTATATGCTTCTTACAGAAATTCATGAATGAAAGTGTTAAGCACATTACCAACAAGGAGATATTTTTACACATACTTAATATTTTAAGCACATTGAATCTTTTCCGCAAAAGTATGGTAGATTAAAATGAAAAATCCATTTAATTCATCATTTTTTAATGACTTCGAATTGCAGTTTGGATTCCTTTAGGCTTCTGATAAGATATAATATTTCAAAAAATGCTTAATATATGTTTAAATTTTGCGAATACTCAAACTTGAAATTATTTATGAAAAATGTCATACTTCTATATATATTTATGGTTACATTAAATATTATTATTTATTTCTAATGGCAAGGCGATGTTAGTTAAACATAAATGTTTGTACTACAAAATCTTCGGAAATGATAGAATAGAATACAGCAAAGAGAAATGAGTCTTTTAGATAGTTTGTGGCACACAATATTAGGAGATCTAGGAGACGTAGAGAAGAAGTGTCCTACCGCGGCGAAGATGAAATAAAATCATATTTTCTCTAAGATCACAGAGTAAGCAAAAAGGTTGGACAAAAATTCCAATGTGGTGAAGATAATCGCCTATGTAATCATGACCAATGAGTAATCTAAAAAGACCACTACATCACTTCATGGATAACCTAGTAAACAATCAATGTCATGAATTTTCCAGTTTTTTGGCTGAATTTCAACTATTATTTAAAATTGGTATCTTTATCTAACAGATTGTTTTATGTTTAATTTTGTGGTGTAAACGACATATTTAAATATTTTGGTTAAATAAATGTCACGCCTTTACGTGTGATGGCTTATGCATTTACGTCTTATGCATTTCCAAAAATCTAACTGTGAAAAACGGTTCATTGTATTAAAAGTTTCGTATTTTCTGCAGTAGGCATCAGATATATTTCGGACACTGAAGAACTTCTGCTATGATAGAGGTTTGTTGAGAGCTAATGACCTGAATCTCTGCTATTCTATTTGCTAACAAGACAGGTTTTTGGAATTTAAAATGATGGATGAATAATTGTTTCAGGACAATTCTGAGCGTATTTTGGTTTTTCTCAGATAAAGCATATAATGAAATAAGAAGGCAATAATCTCCCTAGCCTTAAGAATTTAGATCCTTGCATTATGACTCATTAGTTCATATGTGTTAATTTAGGTGTCAGATATTTATTATCAGCGGTTTCTAGGGCAAGGGATTTCCATAGCTCCATAGACATGTCACCCTTGGTGGCTTTATCAATCAGGTTAAACTGTGCAATGATATGGGTCATTGAAAGTGGGTTTAATGGTGACGCACAAATTCTTGGATTCTATCTATTAAATCACAATCCTCTCCAATAGTGCAAACATTCTGTAGGCTGAGAACATTCTGAAGACACACTGAGATTTTAAAGCTTTTTTTTTGCCTTTATAATTAGTCTAGAAAGGATCTCCAATGCGAAGCACTTCCTCATACAAAATTAAAGCCTTTTCTTACATGATATCCCTTATTGACAAATTTTGGTCAATAGTAGCATAGCATGCAAAGGATAGTTTTGATAACACTAGTGATTAACCTCAGTGTTGCCAAAATTTGTGCTTGGCAATGAAAAGTTTCTTGTTTCTTAAATATTTGGCCACTTGTCATTATGAGTGGTTCACTACAATTTAAAATCAAAGGCAATAAAAATGTTTGATAGGTATTGCATAATGTAGAGTTATTCTAGAGTTTCCTCACAAGGACGCAGATAAGCGTTTCAAACTATCCAATCTTTGCTAGGGTCGTTGTATAAATGCCTTTGTGTATTTTCCAGTTCAAATGTTTTTCAAATATAATTCTTAGGTATTTAAATTTATCGGTAGTTGCAATCAAAGTATTTTCAAACCACATTTCAGAACAGAGTGTCTGATGAATCAATGAGAATAATTGAATTGCGGTTTTATCCAAATTTTCTATCATATAGCTTTTAAGGCTCTAGTTTGAAAGCACAGTCGGGGCAATTGAATTTTTTTTAATCACGTGTTTAGCATTATGATTTGGTGCCTGCAAGTCAGCGAATAGTAAGTAGGGTGGCAACTATATTATTTATATGGATGTTAAATAAAATGCAGCTATATTCTGAGTCTTGTGGAAGACTTATTTGTAAGTTTTAAAACTTTGAGTAATTATATTTGAATATTTAATTTTACTAATTTTTTGTTCTATAAAGATTCTTATCGATTTTAGCATTCCGCTATTTATTTCCATATCTGGTAGTTTTTTTTATATACCATTTCCGCCATACCGTATCATATGCTCTTTTCAAATCAAAGAATATTTCTATTGAGACATTTCTTTTATTCAGGTCATCTTTTATAATTTAGCTAAACAAGCTGATTTGATCATTAGTTGGTTGTTTTTTGTGAAATCCAGTCTATTCAGGTTCTAAAAGTCAATATTTCCCGAGGTACTAGTTCTGCCTATTGAGAAGGAAACCTTCCCTTCCCTTTTCCCAAGATGATTAGGAGGGATATGGAATGTAAATTGTGTATTTGACTCCAATCCTTGCCTATTTTTAAAACCAGCATTATATCAGCATTTCTCCACTGTGGCAGTACTGATCCAGTTTCTCATATACGGTTGATAGCGAGTGAGATAAAGTCTTTTTTGAAACTTCCCTTAAATTCCTCAAGAATTTGGTATGAAAGTTATCGTTCCCCCCTGGGATTTCTTAATTCTTAAATAGTTCGTTGCATGATTAAGCTCTACCTCAATGGAAGGGGACATAAAAAATCATGGGGTGTATTATTTGGTTTTGATATTTCCTCTCTCAATACTGTGTTGAATGGTCATATTATTTTCCTGGCATATACTTCTTTTCTCTGTGCTTCTGCATATTCATTGCTGAATGCATTTGCCGTGTCTTTGCTTGAAATCAGTATTCTTCCATTTTTACTAATTGACACTTTTTTAATGTGATATATTTTTTCTGTATGTTTAAAAAAATTGTATGTTCTTAAACTACTATCTCTGTAGTTAATATGTGAAATGTAATTATCAACAGAATTGCGTATAACCTCCAAGAGTTTTTGTTTTCTTGAAAACTGACACTTGCTTTCCCCATGCGAGAACATCTCTAGAGTTTTTCGTTAGTTTAGATTTTTTTCTTAGGCTGTTAATTTTTTAAGCCTTCTTCTGATCATTGGTTCAAAAAGATCTGAGATATTTTACTTTCCTCTAGAAATAATCAGTTTAATAAATTCCATTATGGCCTCATTAATTTTGTTAATTAATTTCCTTGGTCTATCAATAAAATTGAGCATATCTTCATGTAATTCATATTTAGTGAGATTATTAAATTTTCTCTAATCGGCTTGCTCTAAGTTCAAATATTTCACAGGTTGGGGAGCATTTGTTGTTTAGATTAATAGAAGTAATAACTTGCCTATGGCCTACCGGGTCTTTAATTACTTTCCGTTTTCTGAAAAGTCTAACAGTCGAGAGCTACGCAAATTGGGGACTACAGCTTCCACTGTACTAAATTTAAGTCACCAGGATTATAAATCATTTCTAGATCATTAGAGTTTAGAAGGTCCTCAAGTACTGAACTTACGGCATTTACATTCTCATAACCCCAGAGTTAGGAGAGAGAGGAGGAATTCATATTTCCAATAAAAAGTAGCTTTTTGAAGATTGGACAGAATAGACAATTTTAGTTTACTGTTTAGGGGTATATATAGAACATATAAGCAGAAAAATGAAGAAATGCTTCCAAACATTAAATTTTGAAATTTCCCTTTTATACTTGTGGTTTCCCCTGTTTCTTTATAAATATCAAATTTACTGCAAAGTCTCATCTCACTCTTACCAATATTCCGATGGAAACTTTCCAATATTTGTACGTAAGAACAAAAAAGTATCCAGGGAAGGATAATACTTTAGGTCACCCATTGTGTGATTTGCTTTCAAAACTGCAAATGTATCTTCCCCCTCTTTGTAAAATTTGAGTTAAGTCAGCCCTCTTTGGTTGAGACTATCCCTCAACATTCCACAGCAGAACATTGAAAGAAATATAAGATCTCTTTAACATCTTTTCATGGGAGATAAAGATCCATGGAAGCTGATAATATCTCTATTAAAACGATTCCAGGGTACACCACATATAGGTAGATATACTAAATATTACTATTATTATATAATTAATTGTTATTTAAAAAAAGGCAGAACATATATACATAGCTAAAATGAAGTCGTTAAAAGAATTATGTAATACAGCACTGATGTAAGTGTTATATAACGTTTTCTTAATGATCACTCTTTAAAAAACCTATTAAACTAAATTAAAAACATTTAATAATTTCTAACTTTTGTATGTAATTAAGATTGTATTTCAAGAGGAATTCGGTTTTCTATTAAAAAAAGTTAGTGGGAATGATAAAATGCGTTATTCTTATGTTCAGAAGAAGTTTTCAAATTATAAGATTGTAAATAAAATTTCTTTAAAATTTGTTTAGTACAATAATTATACACATATTAATTAAAGGTTAAAATTATTATAAAATTATAATACACAGACAGACACACAGAAACACATACACACATATATATAGTTGTGATTTATGACAAAGCAAATACTATAATATACAATTATAAACTATGCACAGGAATTTAATATAATAAATTCAATAACATATAAGCCATTTTTTAGATTTAATCTAATTAGATTTAAATATTTATATGTTAAATTTTATATAAAGATATATAGAAACGATTATTTACTCAATATATTAGTAAAAATATTTAACCAGTTTATATTCAATTAAATATGAATTATAAATTTATTTTAAAGAACTTATAAGATCTCTCTAATATTATATTCGAACAAAATATAACTCAATTTGAGTTAGGTCCCTTAGTAGGAAACTTGCATCAAGTCTGTAAAATCCATTCGCGGTGGCAACTCAGGAGTGAATTTTTGTCCTAGAAAACGGCTCCTTTGCAACCGAGCTCTAAAACCCATCGGACACGCGCGGTTTAATTCGTAAAACCTAAATTTTCGTTGTTTCGTCCCCTAGTGCCACACATCTCAGTACGCCATAGGACACAAGTGTTTCCGCATCGTTTCTGAGTTTTTATATTCTTCTCTGTTTCTGGAGTTTTCCAACATCCTTTACTTCCTTCTTTTATGGTCCTTATCTTTCCAAATAGTCCAGTAGTGTCAACGTTACAATTGCACAGTTTGGTTTTATGACCCAAAACTTTTTTCTTAACACTTTCAACAAAAGTTGTAAAGTATTTAAGAGGACAATTTAAATAATCTACGTTTTAAATGCTCACTGAATAATTGCAGTCTGTATAGGAGATCCAATTAAAAGTTCTATTACTTTAGCTAATTGAAATGCATTTCAAGAATAGTAAACAATGTTTTATGTTCAGATAAATCCATATAAAATAACTAGTATAAAGTACAGAACAACAGAGGTGGATGATTGGCAAAAAGTCAACAAACATTTTGTGTGAATCTAATATTTAATATTTTATTTACCGGGATTAATGACGCATAGCAGGTAATTTAAAGTTAAACCTCCAGATATATGTAATATATTTAATATTAAAATATCCAAAGATAATTTCATCGTTGAAAATGAAAATGTAAAGGGTAATAAATTCCTTAATTTTTTTATTAGTTCAAAAGTGCAAAATTCTATAAAAGTAATAACAAAAAAAGTCCAAAGCATAAAATTGCATAAAAGTGAAACTGAAATTGCTCTTTTGTGCTAAAAAATAGTTATTTTTGAAATAATTGTTTTTGATTATTAGAAAATTAAATGTAACTATTTCTTACATCATTAATAAATATGACAATAATCTCGATATTATATATATATTTTTATATGTACATTTGATGCTTTGGAATGCCATATTCAAAACTATGTATAAAGTTAATGAAATTAAAAATTTAATTATAGTTTTGATAATGGAAGGGAACATAAACTCATTGATATATTTAACAACAACTAACAATAGACAATATTTGTAAAATTTATTAAAATCACCATTAATTGAACCGAAACGAGCTAGATAAAAAATATTATTTTGAATTAATGTAAAAAGAAATGAATGTTAAGTATTCATATTACATTTATTTTATAATATAAAATATGAATTCATGAAGAATGTGAAAGCTTACTAACTTTTCAATTAATTATTCTTTATATTTGGATACATTGCAAATACAAAAACATGTATTTGTATGTTATCATTCTTATTAAGTAATTTATATTTATTGTTTACAAAATTAGACATAGATAATATAAAAGTAGTTTGAGGTTATTTTCAAAATAAAAACCTGTTACATAATTAAAGAGCCTAAACTTTAAAAAGTAAGCATTCTATTTAAAGTTCTGCGTATCACATATTTTGTATGATTGATAATAGTATATTAGAAAATATAGATAGCTTGTATTAAAGATGCAAATGATTTAAGTCATGCAATTTTTTCAACTAAGTATTTCAATTTTCTTATTTTCCTAATGGTACATCTTTTGTCTTACAGTGCCGTCGTTGCTTGCTAAGCTAAGGTTTCGTGCTTCGTGGCTGGAATGGTGCGGTTTCAGTATCTGGAAAGAAAAAAAAACGTGTACACTTCTGGTGACAAGGACACATAAAACAATTCGTTATCACAATGTCCTCTATGCGAAATAATACCTCTAAAGATGGCAGATCAGATTTGGAGATTTTTTTTTTTTGCTTGATTTTATCTTTCAAATTACAAGAACTTACTTTCAGAGTTATGATGACACGCTTACTGTTTGCCAAATTTTACAAATTACCATGAAATTTACATCATATAGTTACGAAAAGCCTTAAAACTTAAATAAAATATACTTTAGTTTTTCAACTTTTAATCATGGGAAAACTTGTGAATGCGTTCAATTAACTGAAGGAAAATTTATGAATAATATCATTACTATTCCAACCTCATTTGGGCAATGGGAGATGGATGCTATATTTATGACTTCTGCATGTATGCAAGCCTGAATTAGTGCTTGGGAGCTTTCAGGTTTTTCTCCCTTGTGACATATGAATTCGGGTTTTTACGTGGCCCGGAGTGCAATTTACGTGGCGAATGATTAAAAGCCTTTTAACTGTCTTCGGCAGTTAGCCTGCCCACAACGCGGTTATAAATAATGTCACTGGGAATGAAAACAACTTTAATTATATTGTAACAACCCTAATGCACAAGACATTAGCTAACGATAGTTTACTTAAACTAAAGTAAATGTTTTAGCAAAATATTAACATTCATTATATAAAGACTGCTTTAAAATATATAATAAAATAAACCTAATTGTGCGTTTATTTGAGGAATATATTAAAGTAATGATGTTAAATAATATAAATTCACGAGTTTTTAACTTGAATAGTATAATAAATAGCCAATGTTACTCAAATCGAAATAAAATATATACTCAAAATTCGAGTAAAACTCTAAATAAGGGAAGTGTCACTTTAATTATAGCTGACAATTAATTAAACAAATATTTATGATTCACTAACATTTTTGTTGCTTTATTATTACTGAAAGTGAATTTAATGATAGTGCAACTGTAGTTTGATGATATTAGATATAAAATTAAGAACAGAGAATATTATTGAATTAATATATAATGTTATTAAGTTTCTTAATCCACAGACATCCAAATATGTTTCACGCTAACTCGAAAAATGCGATCAGTTTTCCAAGAAATAATAAAATATAAATACTGACCAAACCAATAGAAATAAGAAAATTAATATGAAGTTTTAACAATTTATGCAAATAATTTGTAGTAAAGCAAATAGGGAAGACGTAAAAGTTTATACGACAGAAGTTTATAAATAATATGTATTCTTGGATATAAGTTTAATCATCTAGAGTTCTTTGGCATAAAAAAATTGTTAATAGTAAGATAGAAAATATTAAAAGTTTCTTGGCCATTCGACTTCTTTTTTTTGTGATCACAAGAAGTGACGCATTCTAGTGGTTGGTTTTGCGCTAATTAGTGTTTCTGAAAGTTCTACATGTGATATATGATTATTGGTCACATGAGCTTATAATTTGAATAGTCTTATTTTCTGAGACATCAACTCTCATTTTTCTAACCAACGTTCAACTCATCAACATTTCTGAGACATTTCTATGACATCAACTTTATTATAAGAAGGAGTTTTCACACATAGAAAGGAACTCTGGTAAAACAAAACTTCTCATAACTTGATGACTCGGCAGACATCAGTGACGAAATCCCGTTAAAGTTGCGGTTACAATGATATCAACTGTATATCCTGATAACAAATTAGACATCTGCCATTTCGAAAAATTTCTTCTTAATGATGTTGAAGAAATATTTAAATATTTTTTTTTACTCTTAAATGTGTATACTTTTGTAATTTTATTCACTCTTCATCGACTTTTTTTAAAAAAATCATTTGACTCCTTTCAACTGTATTCAAATCTGTTTTCATTAGCAACAAAAGTTGATATACCTGATAAACAGTGTATAGGCGTGTGCTACATGTTACCAAAAGTCTTTTATTCTTAAATAATTGAAATCTAAATTATAATTGAAACTTTTAGTTATTTAAAACTTAAAAGATATTTAGCAACATGAACTACTGACAATAATGTTTGCAAAAGAATCTATATAATTAAGGAAACGTAAGAGTTTTTTTTAAGAATTTTAAAAGTTTGTGGTTAAGTGTGGAACAGTAACTATTTATCAATAAACAAAGAACAAGTATTATTTATAAAAAAGTTTAAATGCCATTATGAATTAATTTAAATATCTATAAAATATTATATTAGCAAATAAATGAAGTAATTTACTTCATTCATTCATTAAAGTCATATAATGTTATAATAAGGAAGAAAAATTAAATGAAGAGATTTTAAATGATTTTAAAATATCAATGAATATATAAATCCAAGAATTGTTACTTCCATAGAAAATAAATCCATAAGTCAAAGAAGAAAATATTCAGTTTACATATTTAAAATAAACCGAAAAAAATAAGTAGATCTTTATTTAGTATCACTCATACTGTAAAATATTTAATTATAAAATATTTGTCTAGTGTTTATTTTTAACATTTAGGAAAATGACTTTATGAAAATTTAATTAATTTTAAATAAATTTTGAATTATATTTGTACTTGTCATTACAATTTTTTGAAATTTTGTGGTAACAGAAATTACGTTGCATATATAGAAAAAGAAAATCTCAAAAAAATTTTTTTTTAGTTTAATGTTTCGTTTAGTTTCATTTAGTCTTCCTATACGATGTGACTAATATATTATTTTAAATTAATGTTTCATTATATCATTAATATGATTAACTAATTAATCTGTATACATAATTAACTCATTAATATATTATTTCATAATCATATCATATGATGTAATGTCCTAAAAAATTTTAAAACAAATATTTTAAATACGAAAATAATTATAATTTGACTATAAAAATATGAAGATTCTTTTTGTTAAGATTGACGAAAAGCAGTTTTTAACTCTACATTTTTATAATAAGAAAATTTTAAGACAAGTATTAAATTCAAGCTTATTACTGTTTTTTTTCTCACAGAAAACGAGGCTCATTATCATGAAAGCATTTATTTAAAAAGTATTGTTCTGTATAATTTAAGTAATTTATGTTTTAATATTTTTTCCCGATAATTTACGTGAAGTTATTACCTTGTATAATAAATATATTTTGAATAAATTCTTAATTTGTGGCAAAATATCTTTATTTGAGACTAATATTTTAGATACAATCAACATTTTTCTGTATTTTTTTCAATTTTTATTATGTAAATGATTAACAAACAAGAGAAAATTTTTATTTCTAATATCATATTTTTATTGTTATATTTGCCTGAGTGCTGATTTTTTTACTGTCACTATAAAATCAAATTAAAATGATAAAATTATAGATGAATAGAATTTAAGCTCAACCCTACTCATAAGCCATAATTTTTTTATTCATTCTGAAAAGTACATCAAATTTAGCTGAAAATAATTTTATTCACAATGATTTTCTATTTGCTTCACATTAAACTTTTCTATGCCATTGAAAATTCTTGAATTCATACATGCGTCGTTTCATGAACAACAGAATTCAAATAATCTGTGAATTATAAATCTAAATATACTATCTAATTTAAAATTTAATAAAACCTTTTTAGTAAGATGTTTTGCCATTTAGCGACAAATTTTCCTTTCATTAAGCTTTTTATTAAATATTTAAGCATAAAAATTTTATGATATTATTAAGGAAGTACACAACTTTATTTTCCCATCTACATTCTTTGAAACAAACTTGTGCTTTGAAATATTTTTAAAACAAATTAGAACTAATCATATTTTCTTTGCAAATGTTGCTTTCAATTTAAACGCAACGGTTCACTTGCGAAAATAATCCTCCTATATAAGCTACTTTTTTGGCTTAAAAATCTCAAGACTGAGCACACATACTCAAGAGTTTCAACTATAACTGGATAAAAGGTGCCTCATTAGTTATTTATGGAAATAATAAACTTAAAAGTATTTCATGACTAGAAACAGTAATTTTACAATCATTACTGCATGTTTGTAAGTCTAAATGGAATTATAAAACATGGTTTATTATTTTATGCTATTTAGAAATAATATCTTACAAGTAAACAAATCATTTAGAAAGTATTATTTTGCTTAAGAAAAAATCATGAAATTTGCGAATGAAATATTATAAATTTCTGAAGTAAATGTGTTAGTACTGTTTAAAATATTTTTAGCTAATTTTTATCGAAAAGTATACAGATTTATTTTGATGATTATTATTTGAGGGACTAAATTTGGCAGACCATGATTTTTCAGGTAGAATTGTTTATGATTCATTTTCGATAAAATAAATCAATTAGAGATTTTTCATAAATGGACAATTCTTTAATTCTGAAACTTCTTGCAAGCAGAAGATAACTATTAAGGTATTTACTTCTTTAGTCAAAAAAGCACTCGAATAAGAATGATTGAAACATTTAAGTTATATTAGGTTTAATATAATCAATTAACAATCATTGATTTCAATACAAATTCGAAATGGTTTTATAAATCGAAAAGGCGCATCAATTTCTATCTTAAGTACATATTATGTATTACAAATGATTACATTATGTTAATATAATTGTTAACAAAATATTCTTAAATTTCCTTTTTAGGAGTTTGTTATTGATTAAATTTACAAACTCAACGATGTCTTACACATAAAAATTTAAATATGATAATGTAATAAATATGTTAATGATTTTGAACTTAATATATTATATATTAAATGAATCACAAAAATGAATAATATCCAAAAAATATTAAAAATCTAAGTTTTTTGTATTTGACAGTAACATTAAATAAAATTTTTTGAGAAAAACTCAAAACAAAATATTCATATTATTAAAATTGTGATTCTAAAGTTCGACAATTTTTATCTGGAGTTGAATCGAGAACACTTGCATTAGAGAAAGAGTAAACAATATAACAGGTTGTCGGTCTCTGTTTGACTTAAAATATAAATAATGCTTCATTTTGAAATATTAATTACACTGTAATTAAGTTAAAACATAATTAATGCTGATTTGAGCTCCCTCTAAAGTTAATTATGACATGACGTAATTAATTTAAGCTATGTAACGTTCCAATGAGGAACTCTACTGGCTTCAAGAAAGAAATGTGAGATTATATTATTTTTTTAAAAAAATATCTCCTGGGATTAGATAATATAATATAAAACACGAAATACCCATTCATTATACATTTCAACAAAGTAGTTTTAATAAAAAATATTTATTTTTTACTAATCTCAAGAAATGTTCAAGAAAAATTCAAGAAAAGTTTATTTTTGTCCGCTTCATCTTATGGGTTTTGATCTTTCCAAATAAGTCACCGGTTGGAAAAGACTAAAAGTCCTGAAAGCCAGATGGACAGAGTTAACATATCAAAATTTAGTAACTTTGTAGCAAAAAAAAGGTTTTAATCCTTACACATTTCATTCAATTTATTATTAACTTATTTATATATCAGATTTCCGTTCGTGATTTGAAACATCATTTTGAGGTGACGTTATAATTGAATTATTTTGTAAAATGTACATTTTTTCATATGTTAGAGTCTAACGATAACTAACAACAGTCTTACTCCTTCAAAAATAATTTTCTCTAGCTCTTAATTTTTTGTTTATTTTGATATTCTGTATACAAAAAACATCTAATGTAAATTTTGCTTTTGTTTCATAACAGTAATTAAATGCTTGTCCTTTCAATTCATAACTAGATTGAAACTTAAAATATGCTTTGCAATAAATTTACTCGTATGTGTTAAATTGTAAAACTTCACGTTTTCGTTTTACATTCAAATTTTTATCAGAAGTTATCTTTCTAATTCTTTAGTTTGAAGTTTATTTCAAAATAATATATATAAAAAATATCTAATGTATATTCCTTTTTTGCTTACATATTATGACTTTAAAGTTAATTTTTAGATTATTATTAAGAGATGTCACACATTAAAATATACAAATTTCTCTTGTCAAAGCCTAAGTTAAACAGATTGTCATGTAAATCAGGTTAAAATTAGAAGTTCATAAAACTATAAGTAAAATGATTAGAATAAAATGCTGCGAAAATCGGGTACATTAAGTTAATTAGACTTAACAAATATACTCCAAAAGTTAAGGAACAACCAGATTTTCCCACCTAATTTGCAAACGAATGGATGTAGAAACACCAAATTTAGATGATCTATGCACAAAATAAATATGTATTAATTGAAATATAAAAATTTAAATAAAAGAACAACAAAAGAAATCTTTCTAAAAAAATTTGGGAAAAAAGAATAAAGACAGTTTTATGTGATGAAATGTCATAGAAACACCATAAAAAGAAGTTTTAATGGGGGATATGCCGCCCCTAGCTTAAATGAATTGGTAGTACCGTTTTTTCATGTTTTCAATTTAAATGTCAGTTACTGAAAAGGAAAGCTGAGAGCAGAAATGTTGTAAGCTGTTTTCCACTTCTCCTTCAGATCTTGAAGGAGTATTTAAAGTAGCAACTTGTCAACCATGATAGTCATATAGAAGTTCTATGGAATTCAGGTCCGGAGATCGAGCTAATTATTCTCCACATTTTCACTCCAAACCAAGACCATCAAGATGTTCCTCAACAACTGCAGCTCACTGACAATTGCTCTGGCATCAGGGTGGACAAATGAATCAAGAATCTCATCCCTATATTACATACCAGTCATAGTTCTTTCCTGGAGTACCTGACGGTCAGTGTGACTACCGAGAGTGAAATCCCTACCCAAAACATTTTTCCACCACTACGGTAATAACATCTTTCTACAGTTTTGGATTAATTGTATCTGATGATTTGATCTCTCCAGATCAGATGGACTCATCTGTGAAAAGTACAGAAGTGCGTCGCTTCTGCTCTAGAAATTTATTTTCACAACATAAGCGGGCTCTTTTCAGCAATCTGGTGACTGGAACACACACAATTCATCGATTTCCATGGAGAGCTGGATGGTGATGGTACTTTAACAAAGTACTAGCGGATATTCTTCTCCCAGATACTATACAGTGGTCTGCAACATGATACGGCAGAAAAATGCTTCTATTTCAAAGTGAATACAGAAGAGCTGTAAAACGTTCTTCTGGAGGTGTTGTAGCTCTTGATTGGCCTGGAATATGTGTTATGGACATAGAAGCTTTGGTTCGATATTGATTTCAAAGACAGTGAACCACACTGTGATGCACAATAAGGTGCCCTGCAACATCAGCATGTGAAATTTCCATTTCCTCCATCCGCCATCTTAAGGTGTCGGGCAAATGACTTTTCTCCGACACTGCGGTACCTCTCTGAATATTGTTTACGAATCTGCTAACATAAGTTAAAAATCAATGAAGTTACACTGGTAATTACGAAGGCCCGATGTTGACAATTTTATCTCTCCCTGACATATACCTGTTCTTTTGTATAAAAAAAGTGGTAGCTAGTAATTTTACATAAATTTGCTTAAGTTTGTTTTAATCATTTATATAAACTATGAAGTTTATTATTAAAAAAATGCCTGTGTCTTTGCTATTGTAAGATGTATGTATTGGAATTTATATATAAAATTTAAGTTACACACACATATAGTGTTTTACAAAATTATCATAGCATTTTGTTAGAAATTTTTATTACAAATATAATAGTTTTTATTAATTTAAATGATATAAATAAATATATAAAATGTCAATAATTTTAATTTATTTCCTATAAATATCTATCACAAAATTAAAAGGTTTTACATAAAATGTATTTTTATAAAACAAAAAAATTTTTTCAAGAGACCAAATTTTTGTTTTATAAAAAAAATCTTCATTTTTGATTGCAATATTTAGTGGATTTTAATTCTTGATATGTAGAATTTATCTACTCAAAATTTTCACTTTTATCCTCTTAAATCTCAGTTAAAAGGTATAATAGTGTTTGTAAAGCTGTGATTGATAACAACTATATTTATTTCAAAAAGAACTAGTCTCAGCTTTTATTTTCTGTGATATGCAAGAGCTTCTCACACCATCAAAGTTTATGATGATTTTGAAATCTACCATTGTTACAATTCTGATGGCCTACTGAATAAATCTATAGCTCTTTTATCTTGTCACTATATTTAATTGGAGAGAAGAATCAGAAAAATATATATAACCTACTAATCAATGTTTTTGGAAAATATTTTCCTTTGCTACCTTTTTATACGAAAGGATACATATATGCATTCTAAAACTTTTCCGATATTACCATTTGCAGAAAATAAATAAGTCTTAATAAAGCAAAATAATTATCTTAATAAATTTAATCAATAAAGTGAAAGTTTTCACTATTTCTTGAGTTAAAATATTTTATGTTATTTGTACAGATCAGGACTTAAACATTTGCTAAAAAGCAAAACAAACTATAGTCATTTTCACTGGAGGATGAAAAACAATTTTTCTGTTTAACAAATATAATTAATTTATTGATAATGTCTCTAAATGAACTTTATTCATTCAGTTAATAAAATGATGTTAAAATAAATCAGGCAAGTTTCCGAATACAATAAGGAAATGTAATAATTACACCGAACTTTACAAACCATATCTCTAATCTGCCCCACAGTGAGAAAATAACTCACATATACTCTTTTTCTCTATCGCTCAGTGTTCAACAAACCATTCGTCATAATTGAATGAAGCATACAAACATCGATATAACTACATCGCTTAGGCAATCACGGTTTCAGCTATCATGCGAAATCAACTTGTAAACATTTCTGTTCGACAAGAACCCCACGGTAAAAATTTTCCCTAAAACGTGCCTGCCAACAAATATTATCGGTTATTTATTACGAGCAAGAGCAGATCGATTCAAAGATCGCTCAATCTGACTCCCCCACACCCCTTTTCCTTCCGATTGCACTTTTGTTGATCAGCCCGAAGGGGTCTTGAACGTTTCATACCCCTCTGCGTTAATTGAATTTTTCCTCTGCAAGAACTGATTGACATCGGCGTGATGTTGTTGGCGAAAAATTATTTTTGTTTCTCGCTGGTTTCTGTTGTTTATTTATTTTTTGTACCGCTAGCGTGTGTGTGGCTGGAGGGTTTAATTTTGGGGTTGACTGCGAACAAAAGTCGGCTTGTAACTTTCCTCCCGAGCAGATGATTTCTGAGTCTCCTCCTCCACCCCCATTGCCGAAAGCTGTCATCATTCTTTTGTTTGCGTCATCAGTGAGCTTTATTCCACGAGAGATGGCGGTAATTTATTTTCCATACTTTGGCTTGCAACTTAATCTATGATTTTCAGCTTTGGTGGAAAAATGCGGAAAATTATCTAAGGCGAGAAAGGTATTCCGTGGGCACGTGCATTTGGTAAACTGACTAAAATGCTTTGATAAACAATACTAGTCTCTTAACGCAAATAAATCATTCAATATGTTTTAGTTTAAAAATATGTTATAATTTCCTGAGATAGAGAAATTTTTGAAATATATATTCGAATTTATTAATATTTTAAACAGCTTAAGAATTTATCTTCATAACTCATATTGGAAATAAATTCTTGCATTCCCATTGCGTAGAAGATACTTTGTATAGATCATTAAGATATAAATGAGACTGATTTAATGCAACTTTGTGTCCAGTAAGAATTTTTATTAAATATTTTCCAGAAAATAATCAGAAAATAAATGTTAAACAGTAATTTTTATTAATATTTCATTTCACATTTACTTTTTTTTCCTCTGAAAAAGTTGAGGAAAAGCTTTACTTTACACATTGTACTTATTATAATTACATTCATTATAATATTATAAACTTCATTGAGAACTTGCCTATTTCCATTTTTATTATTCCAATGCTTAAAGAATTATCAAAATTTTATTGGAAATTACCAAATTGTTACACATTATATCATTTACAGAGTTCTTAAAATTAAGCTTTTGAAAAACATTTATTACAAAAACAGCTAAATAACGAACATTAACATTCATTACATCTTAGAATGTTTTGTACCATAACCGTTAAAAACGATGTATTAAAAAAATTGCGAAAATAAAATGAATGTAATAGCAAGACTGAGATATTATATTTAAAATAAGGAATTTGTTTTAGAAATAACAAATCATATTAAAAATAATTTTTACTAGATATAATAAATATTTTTTTACAAAACACTTTCATGTTAATGTTAAAAACTTATCTTTGATAAAAGTATTATAACGTGGTTTTAAAAGAAAGTATTTATAAGATTTTATATGGGAATTTCAAACTGAGAACAATATTCCCATATAAGAGCAATATAGAGTAATTAAAAGTATTCTATGTTCTTCATGTACATTTTATTTGATTAAAATTTTAAAAATTATTGTCTTAAGGGATAATTTTTAGTCATAAAAATATTTTTTAAAAGCCAAAAGGTTTGATTTTATAAATTTTTTAATTACTGTAAGGAAAATTTTTTAACAATTTGTTTCATTAGAAAACACTGAAAACTAATTGAAAAATTTAATAAGAAATGTACACTGAAGTGTGAAGGTTTGAACAAACAGCCTTAAATTTTCATATAATAAAAAATAGTTAATTTGTTTTCGCATATTTAAATTATTTATGAAGAAATAAAAACAGATGCATTTTAATAAATTTCTGAAATTGTTACAAAATCCTGTCTATTAAGTTCAATAAAAAAATTTTTGATTTTGGGAAGAAAATTATTTTAGCATTTTGATTAAACATCATTTACAGTTAATTACAGTTCATTCATTAATTACAGTACTTCAACAGTTAATTACGAACATTTACAAATCTAAAGAAACTAAAAACTTTAATAAGAAAATATAAACCACAAGTTAAAAAGATAATGAAGTGTATGAGCGAAATAAGGGAGAAACAAACAAAAAATTACAGAAAAGTTCAAAATCTTAGTGTGTTTCTTTCTCTAAAATCCTGAATTTTTCTTATCAAATACTGAGAAATTATTAGACAGAAAATGTGTACAATAGACAAATAATAATAATAAAGCAAAATAAATCATTTTAAAGGATATTAGAAGACTGTAAGCCTAATCAAATTTTGAGATCAATATAATTGATTAATTAGGAATATATAAAACACGAAGCAGATATTATGGTATAAAATATATTATATTAAAAGATGTGTTACAGTGTATCACATTTTTAAATTATTTATTTCATTATTAATAATTAAATTTCTATGTTTCTTAGAGTATATTTGTGAGGCAATATTTTTCAATTTTATATTTATATAAGTCTTAGGGGAAAAACCTGATTACTAAGAAGAATTTAGCTAATTTACTTAGGTTGAAAAATGAATTTAAATATATCTGAAGGGAATGCAAGATATGCTTACATGGAATGATTAATCGTAAATTTGGATATTTTTCTTGATGCTACAGTTAAATATTTACGGATTATTTTTGCAGTTTATATATATATATATATATATATATATATATATATATATATATATATATATATATATATATATATATATAAACTGTTGATGACCAGTCAACGGAGCAATGCTGATTTAAGTAATCAATGAACGAAACTTAAATAACGAAAAAATAACAAATATTCAAGCTATTTATATTTATTCAACTTTAATTTGTATGTATGAAAAAGTATTAATTAGAATATGATTCCAATTATTAAACTTCTAATGACATCACATTTTAATTGATAAATGAACAAAACCTTAACAAAGAAAATCTGAATCTTTTCAGATTCAGAAGTAAAAAATAAATACTCAAAGCCACCAAAAGTATTTTCGACGAGGATTTCAGCAAATTATTTGTCCATTAAATAACGTAATTTAATATCCATAGTAAATTATACTCGTTATTAGAATATCCTATCCGTTTTTGAGGCATTCTTTTTCTCAGGTCATTTTGTATTTTCGATAGTGATTGAACAGGGATCGTTTTATACTTATTTGCAACTTCTAAGAATGGTATCCCCTTCATATGAAAAAAAAATGCAAACACTATTTTGAATCATGTCATGTTATATAAACATGACATAATTGTGACTACAATGTGTGTAAACAACATGAATAATTATTCCTTGACCAAATGAATATTTTAAAATCTGACCTTTTTTATTCGAATTCCTTTTTTGGAGAGATATACAAAGCGTTTTAAGTATATTTTACATTCTTGGCCTCAATTTTGCATGTATAACGAATGATTTGTACACATAATGAAAAACATTTTTCTGTTGACTTTTTGATATTGATTATAAAGAAAAAATGTCTTTAGTATTTTTATTGTCATGACATAAACCAAAATAAAGTAATATTTATGGCATATGTTCTGTATTTTCTCAGTTGTTTAATTAAATAAAAAGTGCGCAGTTAAAATAATTACGCATAACATTCAAAGGAAATTTACTGTCAGTAAATTTAAATAACATCCTTCTTGTGTTAACATTTTTACAATACTTTAAAAAATTTTATTTTGGAAATAAATACTTCTTTGAAATTTATAAATTAAGCTTTCATAATTCAAAAATTTTGAAATATAAATAAAATTATAAAATAAACTAGTTCATTTCCCTTGAACAAGAAATATTTATTATTTTGTTCTCCTTACGAGTAATTATAATAAATATGATTTCATTAAAAACCTTCATATAAAGAAATGATAATTATATTTATAAGGAAGAATAAGATGGACCAGCTGTTATAGACAGCAACAACATTTGTTTTACAAATAACAGAAATGAAAAACGATTAAACATTGATGTGGGTATTTTAATAAAATATTGTAGATGTCTTTTCACCAGAGTTATTTACCCACGTCCTTCCTGCTCGGCATACAAGTGACATCTGTCGTTTGAACGCTGAGCTCAGGCGCAGTTGACGCGCATGCGCAAACAGTTCCATTAAATTGGAAATCATAAGTTAGAAATTAATTGTATAATATCAACTTGAAGTAAGTTATTAATTGCATTTCAAATGTAATTAATTCGAAATTCAATGTTTAAAATTGTCTTATATCATTTATCTCATTTTTTAAACATTGGAAATATAAGCGTTACTAAATAAATAAATTAGGAAATCAATTCATTTTGGCTTTTCTATTTGTGTTTTATTTCGGTATAAGGAAATCAGTGAAGTATTTCATCATTGCTCGTTGATATACGCATGTAAAAAAAGCTCTGAGTTAGATATATACAATGAGATAATGACTCAGTTACAATGATACTGAGTTAAAACATTTCATACAAAACTATCAAGACAAATTTTCTTTGAAATGTTTTAAAATACATATAAAATTTTTTATCACTTTATATATAGAAAGTTAATATAATCGATGCATGATATAGATTCAAGATAACAATAAGAAAAAGATTTTATTTCAAACAAAATGCTATGATCTATTAAGTACCTGAAAAACTAACCTTACTAATATCATACAAAATTTAATGCCAAAAGTTATTTTCAATGTATATCATAAAAATGTATTGCAACTGCAGCTGTATGACATAATACGCGTCTAAATTTTATCACCTTAATACTTCAATTTAGACAGTCCTCTAAAGGTAATCAAAATAGTGACTAATGCCCCCTCCTGTTTCTACTGAAAATATACGAGAGTCCCGAAACCATTATCAATAAGGTGAGTAAGCCTCAGTGGTCCCCACCCAACGAATTTTCATCACTTATGAGAACCGTAGTAGAATAAGGGGACTGAACATACGCCATATGGTCATGGATACAGGTCAAATTATGGCGTCACCTTACCTGTGAGAGTGATTAATTTCAGGCTAATGAACAGTCTAAGTTCAGTTCATGCACGTCTGTGTTTATCTTCTGAATCATTTCACTATGATAATGAAATGATAAAAATGTAGCGGGGAAAAATCAGTCGTACTCAAAATAATAGAAACTTAATTAAATCGAGTTGTAATCATATAGAAAATTGAAATAATTTTTGGTAATGAGTCATTTTAGAATGGATCTGCATGACTGCATTTGTTTTCATTACTATTATACCCGTGATAATGATTCATTTCATTTGATAGTGGCGTCAAAACCAGCTGTCAGATATTTAGAGACAGTTGTTGAATTTTATATAATCAGAGAGAGAGAGAGAGATTTTGTTGATTTATAATACAGTTTAAAAATAGTTACTTATTTACCATCAGTATAATTTAATATGATGAATCATTATACATATTCGAAAGGGTTTAAAAATAAAATACTTTTAATTGAAAGCAGAGGGTAACGAAATTAATGAAACTATCGATTTTTAGAAACTGAAATTTCTTCAATATTTAACACAATAAATTGTAATAAAATATAAATTTAGTGAATTTTAGCTTGAAAAATATTTTTTATTTGGATAACATATTTTTCTGTGGTCATCTTGAATTAATCTTTATTTTTAACCTACATTTGTTTTCACGTTTATCTTTTTTAGTTAATTTTTTTACGTATGATTAAAATTTATTGAACCACCTAATTAAAAATTATCTCAGATTTCAGATTCATGAATTAAAACTGGGAACAGTTTACAATTTAGAACAAAATATTTGAAATTGTGTGAATACCATTAAATATTATGTATATTTACTTGTTCCTGTACGATAAAATATAAAACGTAAGAGTAAATAAACTATTATTTTTATTATTTTAAATATATCCTTCGTATTAATCAGAAATAACTAGATCAATTTGCAAAAAATAGATTTCATTGGAGTTTTCTAAATCATACACTCATTGAGTTTTATTTCACACATTAAGTTAAAAGCACCATTATATAAATTTATTATTAAGAAACACAAAATTAAGAGTTACTGAGTTTGTTTACATATATGTTTAGTTTTGAAAATGTCAATAAGGAGCAATCATAAATACTATTAAAATATGTAAAAACATGTTTTAAAAACATGTTTAGTTTTTGTCATTTAAATCAATGTAAATTAAAGCATACATACTAGTGGCGTATAGCCGTTATCTTTAAACTGTGACCCAAATGAAAAATAATAATTTGTTACTTGATAATATAATGAATCAATAAAGCAAAATGCTCAAAAAGCTGAAATTTCGAAAAAAAGTAAAAAAGGAAAAAAATAAAACATTTCCAAATTTTCCTAGTTTTCCCCGTACCTTTTCTAACATTATTTATGATAATACTTTTATGAAAAGCAATATATTCAAGCTTTCATTAAGCAATATATTTATTTTATTATATATTGATATACTGATTTTAAACAAAATGATTTTTCCTTATATTTAAATAAAAGATCTATCTACTCAATCTTTCTTGTATGAAATATTTTTGTTTTAGATTATTTCCTATACATAAACTTATATAATTCAGAGTTTAGAAAAAGTTAGAAATGCAATGCATATTTTAAAGTCTTCTATTTGACAACTTTCATTATACAAAATATTTATTTTATTATATATATTGATATATTGGTTTTAAACGAAATGATATTTTCTTGCCTTTAAACCAAACCACTATTTCAATCTTTCTTGTGTGAAATGTTTTTATTTTAGATTATTTCCTATACTTAAAGTTATGTAATTTAAAGTTTTGAAAAAGTTAGAAATGGAATGCATATTTTAAAGTCTTCTATTTGAACGAAGATTTGCCCTTAATGTAAAAAAATGAACGTTTAATTAAAATTATTTGAATCCATAAAATGTTATCAAACTTACTACAACCAAAATATTTATAAACGTATATTCATTACTTTTACATTTAACACGTCAAAAACTTTTCTCCTCCTAAATCATAAAGCAATATCTTTGGAAATAATAATATAAATTTTACATTCGTTTTAAAATATTTATAAAACTTAAAATGAAATCCGAAGTGCATAATTTTTACAATACAGTATTATTAAATAATTTAAAATATTCTTTCAATTTGTAACACATACTTATGTTAATTCATTTAACACAGAGAATTTAGCAACACTATCAGATTCTAGCTGGATATGTGTAGAAAAATTTAAAATAACGAAGTAAATTTGAATTCTAATTAACTAAAGTATTATTTCAGTAATTCATTTAAAGTACACTAAACATAATGCATTTTATTGCACCCATAAATAAAAATAAAAAGCAGCAAGAAAATTATTGATTTTAAAAACCGTATAATTTTTTTAGGTTTAAATTAAGATAAAGTGAAGAAATAAATTTAATTTGTTTTTCCTTTACTGTTTACTAATTTTATTTATAACTATAAATTTAGTAATTTAATAATTAAAATATCAAAGATTTTTACTCATAAATGCTTTTAGGCTGTCTGATTTTCAATTTTCAACAAATTTTATCTAGTTGTATTTAATTTTCTGTCATATATTTATACATAATATTTGCCAAACTTAAGAATCTTCATTATCTTAATTATTCTTAATCATTTATAAGATATATTTTGTTTCTAATTTAAAAAAATACTTAAATATTCTTTTTATTTTAATTAAGATGTTTGAAAATTTTCATTTTGATAACTTTAGAAAATTATATATGAAATTACCGAAAATGAGCATTAATGATGAATTGATGTATATTTTACTTCAGAAATGTATCATCTAATTTTTTTATGATTGATACTTGAATAAATTTTTCAGAAAGTTTTCGTTACATTAATTTCTTTCATTCAATAATAAATTATATTCGGAGAAATCCTTGTAAGTAGGTGGAATTTTTACCATGATATTTACATATTTCTGTTAGCTTTTTCTTAAAAAATGAAACAGTTTTGTAGCTCATACTTTTGAACATAACACATTTTTATTCATTTTTCGGTATGAATGAGTTGAGAATCCTTAAAAAACCTTCTTTCGATTATCAGAAACTTTTACTTACATAAATGCTTCAATTTTAATTTAATTACTTAATTTATGTTCATTAAGAAAATTAAAAACTATTGGTATTGAGAAACCATGAAGCTCTAAGAATACCAGGGGACTAAATTTGCTAAATAATATAGCTATCTTATTTTTAAAATAAAGCATATTTTTCGTAAAAAGTAGGGCATTGGATATGTAAATAAATGCTGCATTTACCAATTAACATTTTTATTAAATAATTAATTCATTATTTACTTAACTTTAAAATTACATTTCCTTTTTTTAACGTTATTACTTGCTGTAAGTCTTAATAAGCTGTGTGAATAAATGAAAATTCTTGTATAAACTAAATTTTTAGCTTTTAATTCAATGTTATTACGATTTTTCTTTATTATGTCTGTACAGTGTTTTAAAATTAAACTTTTTCTAAAAGGAAAATAAATAAAATAGCATTTTACAAAAATTGCATTATAATTAATTAATTGTATTTATGTTTGATGAAAATAGCATTTTAAAAAATGTCGCCATCATTTGAAATTTTAATACGATTCAAATTACAGCATTTATCACAATATGAGAAGAGTAAATATTCTTTTCAATTAAATCTCTTGACTAAAATATGTAAACTATTTATTTTTTGTAATATTTACGAAAAATATAATATCCAAAGATTAATATTAATTAAATCTGAATTATTATCAATTCCAATGAACTTTGAATTTAAAAGTAATGTAACACTGCACAATATTCTTACAGGAATATTCTCGTTTTTTAAAATAAAACAATTGTAATTATCAAATGTATTTAAAAATGCAGTGCATTTTCAAAATAATAGTTAAAAAATAACTTAATAAATTTAATATTTTGTATTTATTGCATTTATTAAATTGCATTTATTGCACTTAAAGTTAATCGACTTTTGCTCAATGTATATATTTTTAAAAAATGTAACTTATACTCATTTATACTTAGGTAAATGCTTTTATATGAATACTATATATGAATACCACACAAAGTTTATATCATAAAGACAAGAGGAAGAACAAGATGTTCGTAAATTTTATAATTTGTGCATCCTTTAAAGATAATTAGCATGTAAATAAAATAAATTTTAAACATTTTGCAACTCAACGAAGAAATTGAAATCTGACCTTTTTCCTTAATCGTCTGTTCCTTATCAAATTCACATTCTTATCGTCATTTTTATATACGAACTTTCCTTTTCACAAGCTGAAAGGTAATATATTCGACGAATCAGTCTGAATCAAACTTGTAATGTAATATGATCTCATATAAGATTTTAAAACTATGAAACATGCATTTTAAAAACCGTGTTACTTTTGAGAAATGAGTAACTTTTAATTTTGGATTTAAGTCAAAGAAAGAATTATAATTTATATTCTAACAAAAATTTTCGGAAACTTTAGATGAATTAAATTCTGTCATTTTTTAATGATTATTGGAGCTATAAATGATTGTCTTAATTTACTTAGATACTCATTAAAATTTTAGTTTTGGGATAAAAGAATGACGAATATTAAAATATTCTTATTGAACCTATACATTGAAATAAATACACTTAAAAAAGAATTGCTCTTGTTAAACTATATATGTTTAATTAACAATTGATTAGTTCTTAAATTTTAAAATAAAATTTTCCAGAATGTTTTACTTATTTAATGGCTGAAACTGATTTAGCCAAAGATATACTTAACATTTTAAAATAATAATTAATTTAATAGAACACAAACTATTATAATCGAGTTAATTAATAATGCAATGTTTGAGTTTGTTCTGTTTGAAAAATACTTCTAGATAATTTAAAATTCCATCGTAAAAAGTTTTTTTTATGCACATGCAAAGAAAATAAATATTTGTCTTTTAATTTAGCTAATTGGGTGGTTTTACTGGTATTTTTAGGATGCTTTCTTGTCTAAGCCACATTTTTAGGTTATAATAATTTCTCATTTAAGACAAAATCATTTTGATTTTAAAATATATAATATAGCAATTTAATAATATATTTTATATTTCTACATTTAGAATAATTTTGAAAAACTTAAATAGGGATTGAGCTGTCTATAATAAATAAATTGGTTACCTTAAGAACTGGGTAGTTATTTTAGAAAATAATTTTGATAAACATATTACACATATACTTAGGTAGTTGGTTTTTATTACATGTACTTAGTAGTTGGTACACACTTAGGATGTTGATAAACGATAAATGTCTGTGTGGATATTTCTCAACTAGTGATTATTTTATTTCAATGAAACTTTTTATTTCTAAACAATGAATTGATTAGAAAAAAAAGAGTTTTAATTATTAATGTTAGTTTGCATATGTTAAATGAATTGCTCCAAACATTAACAAATTTCTTTAGAAAGGATTTAATTTGTTGTATAAATAATTTCTTTATAAGAAAGATATATTTTTAAAAATTCTAATACCTTTCCTTAAATTGGCTTTTTAGATAAAAGTATAACTTAAATTTTTATTATTTATTTTTGACGGGGGGAACTAACAATATTTGTTATTTGGAAAATACATTAATATTTTATTTTACAGTAATATTCTATTTAATAAATCCTTAATAATTATAATTAAACTATAAATTTTCTTTCTGAAAATATATTTGCCGTATTGAATTATCAAATTAAAAGCATTTTAACCATTTTAATTTTCAGTCTCATATTCAAAATTTAGCTGGACAATCTTATATTCAAAATTTACCTTAGTGGTTTAAAGTTTAAAGATGCTCAGTGAAACAAAATAAAAATTTTTAAATATATGAAAATTAGAAAAAACAATAGTTGAAACATCATTTTTAAAACGAAATACATTTTATGCCTACTTTATGAACGTGTTTATTTTTAATTATCTAGAAAAAAATTGAAAATAAAATATTTATTTGATTTTTAGTACACTGTTTATAAAATTAAAAAGTAAACAAAATATGAAATTTATAAAATTTTAATTTATTTTAATTGAATAGAATAGAACAAATGAAGACTATGTTGCTTATAACAGGGTCTATACTATTTATTAAATATTTTGCAAGTAAGATTTATTGTGGGGTTTTTCATAATTTTAATTTATTTATTACAATATTACTTTATTTTTACTATTTAAAGAAATTACTTTTTGTAATAATTAAAATATGACTGTGTCAAATTATTTATAGATATTTACGTGTATATTAACATTCTTAAATATTAAATAAATTCATAAAATTGAGTGCATTTTCTTTAACAAGATTCAAAAACATTTATCTTCTTGTAAAAAAATGTAAAAGCCTGTAACTTTTAAACAAATTACGTTTCCTTTGTTGAAAAGAGACTGAATGTAAATTAATGTAAATACTTATAAATTTTAACAAGTATTTAGTTTTGATGTAAGTATCATATTTTCTATTTCCGTACCGTAAATTTCTTTGAAATATTAAATTTACAAAAAAGTTTCTGCACACAAAGCATATTTGACAACATAATCTTTAATAAAATCTATATCAATAATGTGACAGAAAAGAAAACAATCTCTTTAAATAAATATTCACATGTAAGGTATATCGATAAGAAATATTAAGAAAATCTTTTAAAATTTCTGTGAAAATGCATGTGATAAATTCGAGAAAATTTAGTATAATTTAATGTCTTAGGAGAGATCAGTTGAAGACATTACTCAATTTACATGTACACAAAATCATATGTAAAAACACCCCATAAATTAAAAAAAGAAAAAAAAACATTTTATACTATTATAACATCAATCTTCGAAAATAATGATCTGCTACTTTGCCAACAAAGTGATGATTGTTAAACTTTCAAGATTTTTTCAAAGAAGAAAAAAACATTAGAATGTTTCATACATATTCTCGAAAATAAATAAATTTTTGAAGTTTTAGCACAGAAAGTATTTAGAACAAAAATGGAAATGCTATATTTTTCGATTTGACTGACTATATATTACAAATTATTCTCAAACCATATTTACGGTAAAAACAAGGTGACCAATTGTTGTGTTGTTGTTACTAATGACACTTGAACAAGCCAAGCTCGCTATGCCTTGGCTATGCGAATTTAAGTCAATTGGGAGCGTCTTTCGTTTTTAATCAGAGCACCATGAAGGTGAAAGTACAACTTTGCTCTACACACATGCTATAGGTGCCCGTTTATAGGGTAGGCAACCAAAAGTGACAATCAAAAGGAAAGGACAAAGGAAAGGACAATCAAAAGCTTCACACCTCATTCATACAAGGAAAGGACAAAGACAGGATAGATAGAGAGAGAAAGTAAATCCATGCCTGAACTGGGATTCGATCCCAGGACCTCCTTATCCGCAGTCAGGCACGCTGACCACTAGACAAGTTGGGCAGCCCAATTGTCGTTGTTGTCATTTATGACACTTGGACAAGTTAAGCTCGCTATTCCGTCGGCTATGCGAATTTAAGTCAGAAGGGTGCGTCTTTCATTCAACCACAACACCAGGACGGTGAAAGTATGCGACTTTGCTCTAAACCTTCCGATAGATGGCTCAATTTTGACTCTGATCAGAAGGGGGAGGAAATTTTTCTCTGGACTCTCTATTATACCCATGGTAACTGCTCAACGTCTAACCATAGGACTTTCGAATCCACTGATTTTACAAGCACATGTATCGCATGTATTTATTGAGTCTTTGGAGGCATTGAGAATGGAACCCCACCCAGTTGGAAGGAAGGCCGATGTCCTAACCACTATGCTACCACGACCAGGTAACTAGCCTGGAAAAACCCTTTCAGGATTAGGTACAGGGATCTCTGCTGGTATTTACTTTAGTTTACGAGCAGGTAACTATTTAAATTTATAAATAATGTGATTATAACATATAATAACATGATTCAATAACATGGGTAGAACATCGAATTTCCTCTATTAATTCAAAAAGTGAGATATGCTTTCAAAAGCTTAACAATGATTACTTAAATGTAATGATAAAACAATGTTTACTTAAACAATGAGTATACTAAAAATGCTCTTATGACCCCAAAAAAAATTCTCAAATACAAAAAATCAAAATAAAATAAAATTTTCGCTCATTTAAAGTTGAAAAATTTAGTTACATATTGTAATATAAAATGCTTTTAAAATTTAGTTGTACATTAATATAATTTAAAATTTATTAAATTTGTTGATGACTAGGATTGATTTTGTTAATTTTATTCATAATTATAAAGAAATCACGCAATTTTACTTAACTTTGTTGAGATGCATTCGTCAAACAAATGATATTTCTGATTTATTCTAACTGGTGTGTATATTTATTAATTTTATTTTAAAAAACGTACGTATGTAAGCTCATTTTATTGCACTATTCTCTTCATTTTTTATTTGATTTTATTCATCGAACCATCAGTTGACTTTCCTGCCTTCCTTACACTGGAAGTAGTGAAAAAAATTTTTTAATTTTTTTTTGATATTGTGTTTTATTAAATATGAAAATTTTTTCTCAGCTTTAAATAAGTTTTATATTAATAAATATTTAATTTTACATTATAATTTATTTCCATTGTTTTTACTAATAAAAATAATTTTAGATTAATTTATATCACAGTGTGATTAATATTATAGGAATTTTTTTTTAATTTCCATAATATTTATATTTATAATATTTTTCTAAAATATATTATTTTTTATAAAAAAATATCGAAATTTTTTATTGATACATTTCTTTCAATAATAACTCTCTTGACATTTTCTGATATATAATATTTTTCTTTTGTTTATACGATAATGCAATACTCGAATCTAATTTGTTTTTCTAAATTTCAGTTTCAATATTTAATTAATTTATCTAAATACAATTACTGTTATTAAAAGAGATGTTCCTATAAACTTTTTCTGAAACTTGAAATTTTGAAACTTGATCCTGACATCCAAAATATATTAAATTTGAGAAACTTGTGAAGAATCTTTACATAGTTACAGAAGATGATTTACCTTGTTCACATGTGTTCCAAGTGTGTCTTAAAAAAAAACTGCGCGTGCTAATGATCGCGTAAGGGATAGGAAGTGCGGCACATTTAAAGTAGGGTGAAAGGAGGGGATGTTGTTTTTCGGTAATCGCTCCATTTAAGAAAGAACTATTTTCCGCTTTGAGTTAAGGAAAAAAAAATTGAATATTGCACAAAGTATATGCTTTCTCACAGTAAATCCAAAAAAATAGTATAAAAATATATTCTATGATGAAAGCATACGCAACTGCGTCCATGAAAATGCGTTCAAATATTTGGATCCAGTTATTTCAAAATCGCTTTAAACATTGTTTGTTTTTGAATGAAATAATGCAACTAGTTTATAACGACTCTGAATTGCTTGCAATCTCTTAAATTTACTCTTTATGTAACTATATATATATATATAAAAGAATGTGTAAGATTACGTAAATATTCTGTAAAAATAAATAGGACAAGTTAAGTATTTCAAGAAAATAACAAAATGGATATTTCTATTTTATTTTTACAAATTAATCACATAAAATTTCAAAAAAACGATCTATTAGTATTTTCTTACTTTTGGACATTTTCAATATAATTACTTTAATTAGTCCAAACATTATTTTTCTTTTTATTGCATAACAGTTTATATTCTAACTCTAATATCTTTGACATTCAGTCATAAATTTGATTCTGGAAATGTATTAAGTATAAATATTAAACAAATTAGTTTATTTCTTTAAATTTGAGACTGCATATAAATTATAATATTTTTATATAAATCTTTATAGAACCATTTTTTTATCATCTATAGAAAGTAGATTTAGTTATTATGAATGTAGGTTTAATTCATTTTTACTGATAAAATTATTCTACATAAGGCAATTAAAAGCAGTTTCAGCGTGTAACTAATAGTGTTTAATGTATGGGTATTTACAACTATTATCATAAAAAAATTATGAATAGTTGGAAGGAAATTGTCTAAAGAATTAAATGGATTTTCTTTTGCATAGATTTCTGAAAAAAATGGCTGTTTCTAATATAAATAATATAATTTATCCAATACGACAACTGTAAATTTCTTAAAAAATATTTTTATATACTTATAATTTTTCACTTAAAATGATGATAAATAGAAAAAAAACTATTACAAAATTATTCACAATATTCGTGTTTTTTGGATAAGACTTACCTAAACACCATTAGTTCAGATTGAAGTAAATTAGCAACTCGAAATATTGATAATGTTTTCCATGGAATCGCAGTCAAATTGTTTTTTGAAAAAAAAACTTGAAAAAGGAATATTATTTTTAATGATTGCTGAGACTTATATTTTTGATATTATTTCCTAGCAAATATTTTCTATGTATTACATTTTGAGATCATATAATCTATTATATGAGATATGTTTCTCGTGTCTGCAAGAGTAAATCAAACTCAACGTAAATTAATTTAGCCTGAATATTTTATGTGATTCATTTTTATAACGACGGGTACTTAAACTTGTACTACTTAAGTATATAATGTTTTTCTTCAGCAATATTTTTAATTAATTTTAAACTTGGATATTTTATTTAGATTGATACTTTGAATAATATTATGGTAGTACAGCAAATAATATATTTTAAAAAATAATTTGAGGTAAATATAGAATTAAGAGAACATGATCAAAATGTAATTATTTTCAAGCTAAATATTCATAAATAAATTACCCGATAATTATTTTAATCAGAAGAAGCTAACTTGTATAAATTACATCTATTTAGCTGAAAATTTCCATTTAAAAATGTAAATGACTTTATTTCAAATTCATTAAGTTTATAATAAGAGTTTAAAGAAATTATCCTATTTAAATGTACAATATACCTGATGTAAAATGTATTTTATTAATTACTATAGCATAATTTATTACCATAAAATTGTAAATGTCATTAAAAAATCCAAAATAGAGCATTTTAAGTTCAGTTAACAAGACAATGTTGTTTTATTCGTAGATTGTGAGTTCAAAATAGATTAAATTGTATTTGCGATTTGATTTAATTATGTCAAACATACTAAACATGATGTTCATACCAAAACATCTCCCTTTTTTGTAATAAAACTATAAATATATATTATTTGAGTTGAATTTTATGTAATACGAAACGGCTCACAGATATTTCGTATAGAAACTGAAATCCAGAATTAGCTATACATAGTGAATTATGCTTTTTTATGGTCTAACAAAGTTTATAAAATCTGAATTTCTTTCATGGAATAAAAATTTTATAATTTAAAAACTATTTTTCCGACCTGTTTTTATATACTAACAATACCTCTAAGACCCAACTGAAAGCAAAAAAAAAGCGATTTCTGTTTTGAAATTGTCAAAATTTTACGTTGTTTCGTGTATAATACTCATTAACAGAAACAATAAATTAATTAATATGAAAATTTCCTCATACTTACAAACTTGCTTCACATTCCAATTAATATATCATTGCATATATTTATTACACTTTATAAAAAAATTAATATTTTAATAATTAGAATATACTTTATTCGATTTTTCTAAATTGTAAGGCATAAAAACTATAAAATTGACTAATTTTAGAGTAATGACTATAGAAATATTACTATTTTTAAAAGATTTTCAGATAGGCGTAAAACTTTAAAATTCTTAATATATTTTAAAGAGGCTACTATTTTCATGCCATTTTATAAAAATTTAGCTTGGAAACAGTTCTAGTTATTAATTTTGTAAGTCAATTTTAATGTCAAGTGCGGCATCAGAAATATAATTGCTGATGAACTTTTAAAAATTAAGGTAAATGCATATATACTTATAAATACTCTTTTATAATAAGGCTGAACTAACTCAATGTACAAGAATTTCAATAAATGATTTCATTCACATTCAAAAAATTTTACGGTTATATGTCGCCTACTTACTTTAACACGTGCATTTAGTGAACAGTTTATTAGCAGCTTCTATGGATCAAATAGTCACGCGGTAGTTACTATGACGGCTAACACTCCTGTAAATTCATATAGCTCGAGATTCCTTATAGGATAAACAAGAAATCTGAAAAAAATGTTCAACGAGGTATTTGAGATGGCAGTTCAGCACTTGGAGTTGGATTTAGAATTTCAAAAACTGCATATGAGGTAAATTTTTTGGCAATCATTTCAAGGGTTAATTTGAAATGGTTGAGCAACCAAAATCAATCAGCCAGAGACAATCATGCTATCCTTCAAGTATTGATTCAAGGAGGAAGTGTAGGATGAGAATGCTTCTTCGTGTAATAATATACGAAGAGTAATAATTTGTCAATTGTAACGAAAAGTAATAATTTGTCAAATAACTTTGAATAATAAAAGTATACAGCAGATTAACATACTAAAACTCATTATATGGCGTACGCTGGCAAGGAAAGGTTGTAAAAGCAGACGGCCAGTTTGATTTTCTTTGATTACAATTTAAAAATGGCAAATCTCGTCTCTAGTTTATCATTGATCAACAACTCTATTCTGTCGACGATAGGAAAAAAGTTATAATTGGATGAATTCCGTTTCTTATTACACCAAGCAGATGAGTGATGCAGAAACTGGATGTATCAATGCATAAAGATAAATTCCATCATAAATTGCCTCTCAGAACTTTCGTAGATAATGAGCTGTATTCATTTGTTGGTAGGGTGGAAAACTGGAAAACCCCAATTACCTACACCATGAAATGTGTATGCAACAAAAATGACACATCCATATCCCGTTGTTCAACAGTAGCTGGGATTAAACTCGGAATCCTATGCGCAGTCTTGTTGAGCTCAAGGCATGAACACCTGGCAATTATTTAAATATATTCTTGCTCATTTGGTATCTGTGGAATGACCTCTTAAATGTCAAGACTATTTCAACATTATCACCTCTCAGATTCATCCCATTGTGGCTACTATATAGTTTTCATCAGAAGGGTACTTCCAACAGAACAATGTCCCGTGTAACAAAGCTCGTATCATCAGGAAGTAGTTTCAAGAACACAACAATGAACCCAATTTACTCCACTGGCCACGACAGTTCTGGATTTGAATTTAATAGAACATACTTTGGAAGACGTGAAATAGATTCTTCGAGATATAGATCCACCCCCATCCAATAAACATCACTTGGGAGCAACAGCAGCACCTACATAGATGAACATCCCAGAACAATGCTGTCAAAAGCTAACAGAATAAATAAACCTCGGTTAATTCATTCTGCTATAGTTTCTAGGGGTGGGTATACACTGAGTAACCAGTTACAATGTGTTCCTTGTAAATTGGTTACTCTGTGTATTTTAAAACAACATAAATTAAAAAATGTTACAAGTAACATACATTTTAAAGAAATTTTAAATATATACTTCCCTAGTACATAAAAATTTTCTTTTTACAATGCTATCCTAAAATATATAATTTAAATTTTTTACACCCTTAAAAAATTTTGTTAAAAATTATAAACATAAAACATTTAAAAATAATATGTAGAAATATGATTAATCAGCAGAGAAACATTAATTTTACCAGCAGCGCTGAAATTAAATCAATAAAATTCAATGTAAAAATGTAAAATACAATAGAAGATTGCATACTATTTATATCAAAAGAATTTATATAAATCCTTCCTAATTTAAATAGAAATATCAAAATAAGCGCTTATTTTCATATAGCTTCCTTATTCTGGTAACCCTATTTCGATATTTATAATATTTTTATTTGTTAATGTTTCCGAAATTCCCAATCCTTAGACGTCTAAGAAAATAAATCAGTTTTCACTAGCGATAAAATAAATAATTTTTATTTACTTCGTTATAATAAAATAAATTAAGTTGGTATTTAAATAAAGTAAACTAATTCAAAAGTATAAGCATTTCTAATAAAAAAATACATCAAATAAAGACATTCTGATCATAAATGCATCCTGAAATTTTATTTCAAAATCATTTATCTTTCCCTTTCAGAACATTAATAACATTAATAAAGACATTATTTTCCTAGTCTCGTTTTTGTTTCTTTCTTCATTTTCTTGTCATATTACTCTTTAGAATATTGAAAACTTGAAAGAGAAGCATCATTATAAATATAAATCTAGCAAGATTGGAAATTTTTACTAAGAATTGTATCTATGAACATTTTAAGCATCAGAAAATTCATTTTTATATATTACAATAGGAAAAGGCACTTGAAGGGAAGAACGCAGATATAAAATATCATATTCTCAGCTTTCATTTCTATTTCCAAATTTCGAGAATCGGTGAGAGGATATTATTTTTACCTTTGCTCATTTGATTTTTATTTGATTTTTGTTTTTTTCTTATTTCCATATCTGTCAAGCTTTACAGTCAAGATTATGTCATTTATTTTTTTTCCATTCTCTGAAAAACCATTAAAATCTCATTTTATTTCGTAACATCTTACTGAGATAAGATTGAGACAACGTCACTGAAATTTGACATGCACAAAAGTAGGATTTGTTATATGAACATTAGCTGACTACTACTGGAAGTGGAAGAGATTGATTTATGGCAAATCACTTATTCTTTCCATAGTTTTATTGGTGAAACATGCATTTTGAAATAATCGATAAATGTGAATGTTACATTTTATAACATATTGCTACGCTCAAGATTAGAAGATATTTTATTTCAACTTCTTATGTTACATGGGAGAAAATCGTTTAAATACGTGTAGTATTTTATTAAGCTAAGATTGTGTTATATTTATAAAAATGAGTTTCAAAAATACATTTATTTGTGTCATTATTGTTTTAATTTTTAATTTTTGTGCTAAGTGTAATTAATCTAAAATTGATATAAAATGTTAAACCATTTTAAAAATCTTTTACTTTGTTTAAATTACTGTAGAATTATTTAGAGAGAATTTAATTATATAAATCTGAAACAAAATAATTAATTTTAAATCTAAGAAATGCTTTAATTATATATATATATATATATATATATATATATATATATATATATATATATATATATATATATATATATTCAAAGAATAACACAACAATTATTTAAACTATTTGATTGGTCTAAACAATGATAAATTGTTATTTCTTACATTGAATTTCATTCCTATAGTGTATTAAAATTAATACTGAAAAAAGCTATTCTTAAATTTACTTAAATTTAATATTTGTAAAATTATCGAATTGCTTTGAATAAATTTTATTAAACTATTTCTATATAGATAAAAATTTATTACTTATTTAAATTAAAATTTATTTACTAAATGAAAATATAAAGGAAACATGCTTGACTCCATTCTTTTGAAAATAATATGTGTACTCTTGTTAAATTAGTAAATTTCTCGATCTGTATATGCGAAATAAATTATATTATGCATAGGTTCATTGAAGAAATTATCATGCCTTTATTTAAATGGTATTTCTCGTGTATATTACTTAGATATTCATATATTTTCACCAATCTCTTGCCGTTTATCTAATGAGCCATTCACTTTTTTAAAGTACTATAGTTACATCGAAGTTAGCAAATACATCTAAATAATATATTTTCAATAATTTAGAAACAATATCCAATAATTACTAATGACGACAGGCATTTTTGCAAAAATGTAAAGTACAAAGTACTTAAATGAAGTTATTTTCTTACACTGAAATAATACAAATGAGACAGAATTTTTTTCAAGTGTACCAGATGTTTCACTAATGAAATATCATCTGAAAAGCAACGATGCAGACAAATCTCCATCATAATTCAAAGTTGTTTTGTCACATCGCGACATTGGGAGAACTTCTTCATCTCCCCCCCCCAGGAGAAGGTAGATGGAATATATTAACTGATTTTTTTTTAAAACAATTTCGCATTATCGAAAATGCATTTACTTTTTTTCGCACTTTTTTTAGAAGTTGTTTATTATTTTATTTCTAATTCTTCCCCTTTAAGCTGCTTTAAACATTAAAATCAATGAAATACAAGTGTTTTCATCCCTAAAAGGATGTGTTGACTGTTATAAAAAGGCAAGAGAAATAATAGATATTTTCTCCCACATCTATCATCGGAAGAAAATAAAAAAATAATGAATAGTATAAAAAATTAAAATTAAAAATAATATTAAAAAAATATTTTTGAATTTTCTTTTTTCTGATTTCTTTAAGCCAATTACCAGTGTTTCGATATTTTAAAACACGATTTTTTATCAATAAACTCGCAGGTCGAAGTGTGCAGAAGAGAATCTGTTTGAGGTTGTGTTCGAAACAAGGAAAAGATGATGAGAAGAAGATAGTAAACTGGAAGTTATAAAAAAAACAATAATAAAACATCTTCTGTACATAATCATCATCACATCATCAATCATGCTCTTTGAATCCATCACTGAACTGAGATCTTGGCACGTGCTATTATCTCAACGTAATTACTAACTGATGACGAAACGAATGAGAGAATATAGATAGAACGAAAAAAGGAACACATCAATGGCTTATGTCGTGGTAGTTTATGCGAGCGGTGGTTTTGCTTTTGTTGTAAGGAGGGAAAATGTATGTTTCGAAAATTAAGAATCAATACGCTTCACATGTGATTTTTGTGGGGCGAATCGACGCCGGTAATAGGTTTCTCGTTCCGTTGTGCCGCTCGTGGAACATTTTCACTATTGCCATCTTTTGTTTAAAAATGAAATAGGATATTTGAAAACGATAATATATTTTTCGCAGCTATTGTTCTTTGCGATTTTCAGCTTTGGTGTCAAAAATATAAAAATTCTGAGAATGAAAACTGATATTCTTTTGAAACATCGAATATTTACATAAATTACTATAAGTATACAATGAATAAACACTAAATAGTGCGATAGAGTAAATTCTTTTACATCGCACGTTATGGTTGGTGGTAATTACAATCATAACCGATACTTTTCACTTTTAAATTATTTATTACAATTGAAACTATTTGATTTCTTAAAAATAGATGGAATGATGACTGAATCTCTTTTATTCATTTAACAATATGCCATTTTATGAAACTGATACATTTTCAGGTTCATCCTTAATAACACTCGCCTTCTAGGCTCTGAGTGGCCTAATGGTAACAACGCACTTTTTATTCTGGGAGGTCTTGGATGTTATCTCTGATGTTGAATAGCTGAAGATGAACATGCCGGCATGAACAATTTCAAGGTTGTCTAGAAGATCTTCGATATTCTCTCGGCCATTGTTGGACAACGGAAGATGAATATTTCAGCATAAACATCTTTCAAGGTGGGATCCCTGGAATTTTCACGGCATCCTCTTCCGGTAGAAAAATTCTATCCACTATTAATGAAAAGTAATCTTTGCATTTAATAGCAACATCCGGTTGTTAATCTATCCATTATTATATGACAGATATGTGCATTCTGTCTTACAAAATTTTCATTGCATTAGCATTCACATTTCACTTACTACAACTAGCCATACAATATGGCTGATGACATTTAATTATTTACTATTTATTACATAATATTTACAATAACCATTTAAAGATTTTATTGCAATTGAAATAATATTAATTTCTGAAAGGAATATTTTCTACTCTGAGATACTCATTATTATTTAAATTATTGTTACAGTAAAATTCATATAAGTAGAGTTGAAACGAAATATATCTGTCAAATCAAATGTTTCTTTCAATAATATTTATTCCATGTTCTCATTAATAGCTAACTTGATCAATACAAGAAATATATAAATTAAGTAAAATACTTAAATATAAGTATAACATTTTCATCAAATAACAGAAATTAAATTTCGGATCACTATTACTTCAAAAGTAACTTTTTCTCTGGAAAAATATTTCAAAGGAAAAGTTTTGATAGATATTTGATATCGATAATTCCTTCCATTAAATAATTCAAATTACTTTTTAAGTAAAATACAATCTAATAAAACTGTTTAAATAATTCCTTTTATTAGGAAAGAAATTCAAATAATGTTTGCTATGTTCAAATAATGCATGGTAATAATTTTAAGCAATGTACACAAAAATCTGTTTAAAAAATTATATTATAAAAAATATTTTATATATAAAAATGAATATAAATTCAGGGAAGTAAAATTTTACTGCTATAAATTTAATGTAGAATATCCAAGTTAGAGCCAATGAAATGTTTTATTTTGAATTTAATGTTCAAACAGAATATATATATATATATATATATATATATATATATATATATATATATATATATATATATATATATATATATATATATATATATATATATATATATATATATATATATATATATATATATATATATATATATATAATAATTTCATCCTTCATTTATCTTATCAAGAATATTTTTCAATAAAATATTTCTCATTTAAGTAAGTACTATGTATCTGAATTATCATACTATGTTTTTGTTTTCTGTATCCTATTAAAGTTAAATTTAAATTTGATGCATGACGTAGTAGTAATAAATAGTACATAAAATCAATAGAAATGAATTTTGTGCACTAGTAAATATTGCAATACACATTATATTAGAAAATGTACATGAGCATTCCGTAATATATGTGTACTTCAAGTCATTAACAGATATTCCGTCATGACATTAATCTGATTTTATTTGCTTTTAGAGGAAATAAACATCAAGTAGAATCAAGAGTATTGTGTTAAGTTGAAATTGTTCTTTTATTCTACAAATATCATTGGTTTATTTTAGATATAGCGTCCCTTTATTATGTATAGGTGGCACACTGAACTACCAAACTTTTATGTCTCATGTATTATAGTTCCATGTTCTACCATACCTTCAGCGCTTGTCGAAACACATGTCACGCAATATTCAAGATTCTGTACACAACATATTTAACTGCTTCCATGGCTTCCTTGATTTCCCAATCTATCGCCAATCGGAAAATGCATTGCCCATGCTTGCTTAGGATACACAACCTGCTGCTGCATGAGACCCACTTTGGCAATAAGAGGAAGCTGCTGTACCTAATAAACTCTATGCCCCATGATTCATCCAAAAGCTTCTTTAGCTCTATACCGAGGCATGTTGCAGCATTTACACCTAAAGTTGGCGTCTACATTAACCACTGATTTTGTCATCATCTTTGCTTCACAAGATGCAGTTTATTTCAATAATTTGATCTTTGTATAATGTGTAATCTGAGAAATAAATTTCTCCGTGATTCGGGTCTTTATTTTTATCGCATTTGGGGAAAAATTAGTGTTATATAAATTAAAAAAATAAAAGTGTATTACAAAATGTACCTAAAAAGCTATATATATATATGCATAAATACATATATATAATCTAATATCAAGTGTATTATCAATTTAATTGTTTGAAGGATAACATTTAGAAAACTGTATATGATTCAGCTATCCATTAGTATACTAATTGCCGTTAATCAACTGCTTAAAATAATAATTTCTGTATAAAAAGTAAAGCTAAAGTAATGGGATTCACTAATTACTTTTGAAGTTTATTTTACTCGATTTATAAAAATGATATTTCTTCAATTTAAATTTCCTTTTAAATATTTTTTCTATTAGAATAGTTTCCCATTTTCTACACTACTCTTGAAAGCAAAAATTACATAACGCATCACGTAACATTTCTTTAGCCATTTATAACTAATGTACATTAAGAAAAGATTTACATTTATAACTAATGTACATGAGATAATTTTAAGACAATATAAATTTTACAGAGAGAAATAAAGATAATTTCAAATGTAAAAGGATCTCAATGATGTCCGAAATCTCTTATCAGATTAAGTAACAGTAAAATAATTGGGTTTTTTTTTTAAGTTACAGCTAAATCTGACAAAACAATATATATAGTATCCTAAATTTAATTTAAATTTATAGTTCCGTTTTCATATCAAAATTTTACCGAACTTTAAAACTCAGAAACATTATTTATAATGTATTGCATTCTCAAGGTATATGTGCATATTTTTTCCTTCTATTGTTCAGGACAGCAAAAAGTCAGCAGCAATGTTTCAAAATTTCTCCAGGGTGTTGAATATTTTCTTCGGCCTATCTCTGCCAATGGATATATGCGTAACATATTCCGCGAAACTTTTCCGACATATAGAATGAAAAGAGAAAATGTAAATAGAACTCCCGCGTTACCTTCTACACCTCCAACTCAACCTTTATTTCCATTCCAGTACAGATTGAGGCAATTTCTAGTGAGACGTCCAACATCTCCATTCCTAGAAGGCAGAAGTTTGACAAACAAGAATCTTGGCTTTGTCGACGTCATTAGTTCGTTTGAACGATGAAAGCTACCCAATAAAGAGACCGAGAGGACAAGGCGACGGAAATCAATTTGGATGCGTTGCCAACTGGCGAAAGTGGAATACTTAGAGAAAGATTACATGTAATTCTTTCAGGGTATTCAGTTTCTTGCCTCTTTGTTTTTTCCTTTTTCTTTTTCGCTTTTCTTATTCTTTTTCATCGTATATGAGAGAATGTAAACAAGGTAGTAAAAGGTTGAGTCGAAGAAAATGCTATCATGTTTCTTTTGTACATATATTTTTTATCTTTTCTTCTTTCCAATTCACTTATTGCTCCTTTGACAAGATTTCTGTATCCTTTGTGGGATATTTCAAGCAGTATAAAAGTAAGAACATTATTTCGCTTCAAAACTTTTGAGACTTTCATGGGTAAAACTTGTAATATTTGTATCAAATCGGCTTAACATGTTCAGCTTTACATATTTTTACCCTCTGAAATTATTATTTAAATGAAGTGAATGCGAAAAATAATCTTTACTGTCGAAATGTACTTTATTTTATTGCTTTTTAGCTAAGGAAAAATTAAGAAATAATATTTATTTCTTGTGCATGCATTCTCTTTTATTTTAATTTTACCTCATTGTACTATAATTTTTTTTGATTACTCGGATTTATAATTCTGTGGTAAATACTGACTATACAAATTAGTTCTACTGCTGTTTCATAGATATTATAAAATGATTTTATAAGTTAAATTAATTAATTGAAAAATGTTATTGTTTACTTTTCGAAAGCATATTTCTGCAACACATCTTTTCCAAGAATAATATATTAATATTTGAAGTCTAATAATATCTTCAGAAACAATTTGAAACCTCGAAGAGTACTTTTATAATATATTAAAATAACCACTTAGAGTATAAAAATTTTACATTGTCTAATTTTGAAAATTAATGTGATTACGAAAGTGATGTATAATGATAAGAACTAATTTTTAGCTACTGTGCTGTGTATAGTTTATGATATGTTGCATTATCATATGCGTCTGCATCTATGCATTTACATCTTACTATTAAGAGAAAATATCAGTATCTACACCGATATTCACTATAATATATATATATATATATATATATATATATATATATATATATATATATATATATATATATATATATATATATATATATATATATATATATATATATATATATATATATATATATATATATATATTTGTTTTATATTACCATACTTAACATTTTATATTTATAAGTATACATTTATATGTTAAATAATTCCTTGAATTTGTTAGTGAAATTAAGAGAAAGAGTTAAATGATAAATGTAACATTTGATTTTAAGCAAATTTAGAGATAAAAAAACATCTGTAAGAAATTATTTAATGAGAACAAAGAATTTAGTTTGATTAAATATTTTGTATTAGCTGATGCTTGAAACGATTTTTGACATTTATAATAAAAGGTATGTGAAGAATAAAATCCACCATAAATTCACACACATTTTATAAAACACACATACGATTCAAAATCTTATTTTACTTGAAAAATCTATAATTTATAAAAATGCATTACATGAAATATGAAATAAAATTTCTATGATTAAAGAAGAATATTTATGTTCAAAGAAGAAAAGAATACCTCTATAATAATAGATTAAGATAAAAAATAAAAGTTCCAAATAAAAATGACAAATAAGTTAAAATATTCAATTCAGATAGTAAAAATAGTTCACAATATTTGAAATGACAATAACAATTGATGTGAGGGAAATAAATCATTGCCTGGAAATGTACCAGCAAAATAGATTGAAATGTCATGCAAAGTCAATGAAATGCAGTTTAAATCCGAAAAAAATTTGCCATCAAACACTAGAAGTCAAATATTATAAGTGGATGAAATTATCTGCTCTTCTGATTCCAAATATGCAATTTCCGTGAAATGAGATTTAGGTTTCTTTCTCTATAATCAAAGGGAAGAAATTTTCTGGAATGAAATTACTTCTCATTCTTTTGATTTTTCTCAGTCTGAAAAAGAAAATTAAACTGAAACCAGAGTAACGAACGGAATATAAAATTTGATCGTGATATCCTAACATTGCTATGATGAATAAAAGGGGGGAGGTATTTTAAAAAAAGTAAGGAATTTTGAACCGGTTCAACTTAGTCACCGCCGTTTCTCCACAACAAACTTCTGTAACTTTGGAAGAACCAGCTTCTTGAAACTGGATTGGCTAACGAGCTTTAAGGAACACCATTATAGCTTCTTCCTCCACTGATTTATTAGGATCGTTTCAGTTAGGATACATTCGCTCATAACCTCGTCATTATGACAAGGGATCGGCGATAAATGTGGTTCGTATTTCTGACGAACTCGTTAGTTTGGCGCCACTTACCTACCAACACGTTTCAAGATTGTACAGCGGTATCGCTCCAGCTCATTTTACTTCTCCTTCCCCGTTTCATCATTATGGAAATCATGCGTGGGAACCCCGTTATTGCTGGATTTTTTGAAGATAGATTCCAGACCCTTTTTCACTTCGGGAGGTAACTTGATGGTGTGGGGTGGTTCTAAGAAGAGTTGAGGACAGGATTAGATAGATTGCTTAGGGTGAAATGAAGAACTGGTCCTCAGAATTCTAACAAGAAGATATTTTTTATTTTTTATTTTCCGTTTTAACGCTTAGTTTAAAATGCGTGTTTAGGAAGCATTAAATTTTGATAATGATTAATTACATTTACATTTTTAGATGAAAGGTGATAATTTTGTTTCCAATTTGATAAAGTGTGGGGGGATTAGAGCTGCTGTAACAAAACCTGGTGATCACGATATTACTTTGGAAATCCATTATTAAAGCAATATAAACTTCCGAAACATTTTAACAACATTGATGCAGAAGTATATTGCTATTAAGATGAATTTTTAAAATTACACTTGTATTTTATTTTTATAACTGTAGTTCCTTATTATTTTCAGTATATTTCATGATGATGGTATTTTTCTCTGAAATGTATGTAATGTTTAATGAATAAACAAATGTTTGATTTGATTTGTGGAGTTAATTGACATAAATTTCAATTTCGGATAAACTTCGCCAGACGTTGTTTCAGTATACTTAGTTATAAAATCATTAACGAGAGAGAGAGAAATGTAAGATATGTTATAATAATATCTAAGTTGTTACAAGATAAAAATTATATACTCATTCAGAAACTTATGATATTTAAAAAAGAAAATAAGATGGGATGTGGATTTACACCAATTAACATTTCCATCATAAATCTCTTACAGACATCCACGGCAACGAAGCAGGAGCAGCTAAATAGGGTCCATGGGAACATTTAAATGCCTCTGATTTTGCAACCTACTCTGAACTTTTTTCGAAGGTTAAATGATCTAACAGTGTCTCCTGGAACATCCCTCCAGTGCACCACTGGTATCAGGGAATGAGACCAAGAGGGGTTTTGCCCCTCCAGTGTAGCAGAAGTGATCAGACAACCATTACAGGATTTAAAAGTGGACATTTAAAATCTCAGTGTTTTAGTAATGGGAATAAGACTTTTGCTATCTGAGTGACGTGTATCAGAGAACAGGTGACTTTTGATCATATTTTGTCTAGGGCTTTCCAGACTAGATTTATATAGAAACTCAATCATGGTTTTGGACTTTTTGAAAGTGAGTAATCTCATAGACCTGGTTTAGCTCTGCTGAATCCAGGAGATAAGTAACAACAACAACAAAATTTCCAAATTTAAAGGAATAGAGTTAAAAAATCTAAGAACAATAACCTTTAAGATTAAGAGTATTGATTAAAATATGATTAACAAACATGCAGCATTGCATTTTATGCAATGGGATGAATGTTCCTTGAAAAGTTAGAGTTTTTGGGTAAATCACGTGTGACAAATCAGGTGACGAGTCAGTTTGACGATCTAATCCCTATGGTTAAAACAGGAAATGATATAAATGAGGGTGGTATGGAGTTAATTTATTCTTTATTTATTAATTCCAAATCTCTTTCCCTAGTGAAAATGTATATTTTTGACATTTTTTTTAATGTCTGCCAAGTTAATTTTAAATCACGAATAATAGAAACTGATTTTGCTACGGAATCTTTTAACAAACTCTTTAATTCTGAATTAAATTCAGTTTTTATCGTAAAAATTGGTTACTAAAATCTCTGATTCACTTTCATATAAAAATGTCAGTACTTTCATCAAAACTACCAAAATTTATATCTTTATCTCTAATTTATGTATCTACAATATTGATATACTTAGCAATGTGTATTTCACTTTTATTCTTACAAAAAATATCTAGACCACTTTGTAGCAAAATAAGAAGTTATTCTCATATTTTGCTCTCTATTGTCTTTATTGAAATTCTTTTAGTTGATCTTTTGAATATCTTTTAGTTAATAAATTATTTATTTTGCATCAGAATGTCATATATTCTTCTTTATGCAACTAAAAATACTTTCTGAAATAAAGATAATGAAATTTCCCAAATTATTGAGAGAGATAAGATGGAAGGTTTTGTAAATGTTAAATTTATAAGTTTAAATATGTAATTTATCCTCACATTTAACGTAAAATATCTCTAATACTTCAGAATATTTAGTGATTTGGACATAACAATTAATTCAGTAGATTCATGGTGAGACTCCATCACACATAATTTGCTAAAATTCACCTAACAGACTTATCTCACACACTGTGTCAATGTCTCATATCGTTCTTAATAACTTTAACTGAAATACGTGAACTCTTAGCAATCACCAAACAGAAAAATTATTTAATAATTGGCTTAAAAGCAATTAATTAAGAAATTTCAAAAAAATAGTTACGCAATTGGCTCTTGGAGAATAAATCAAATTAAAGAACTGATGCGAGCTAAGTGCGATCAGGCGTTATCCTGCTGATAAAGGGCATTTGACACAATCTGAAGGTAGGGGAGTGTCACCGGTCGCAGTACATTATATAAGATAAGTTGGGCTGTTATTGTGTCATGAATACAAACTACAGGGGACCTTGAATCGTACGCAGTGGGGCCCCAAACCATGATACCACGTTGTCACTCGGTGAGGTGGTCAATTGCAGCAAGATTGGATCTGTCTCCATGTCTACGCTACACTCGTACTCGGCGACTATCACTGAAGAAACGAAAGTGTGGATAATCTGATAATCTCTTTTGATTCTCTGTCATCCACATCTTACTTACCTCTAGCTACTTACCTGCTCCTATAGGTACTTGGGCCGGCTCCAGAGTCCAGATTTCCCCTCTTCGATGATGCGAGAAATCTCGCCAATTTGTGTTATAAGCTACTTATATCGACTGCTGTAACCATCATCAAGATAATTAATTTGTATTTTTACCAAGGTTACTTGGAGTGTGAGGATAATCTATTTTCATAATTTTATTGCAATATTTAACTCATATCATTTCTCATACTGAAAATTTTGTAAATGTTTTGTTGTTGATGTTATATTTCTGTCAAATTATCAATTGCAAATATTAGAGACCTATTGAAATTCAATTTTGTTATCAAATTTCGTAACAATTCTGTCACACCAGATGTATTACGTGATGGATCTATATTTGATAACCTAAGGTACAGACCAGGTGTTCCATTGCGTATGTCTATGTCTATGCCATGCCATCCACATCTTTTAAACTAGCAATATTATAGACATTGGTGCCTATGCTGTGGGGTCATCGTAATCATCTTAACGGGCCACACGAGCGCAGGTCACTAGCAACCAATGGACGACAAATGATTTTCTTCGATGTGAGTGGAAAACATGCTGCAGAATTTCGTTAAACGTGATTTGCGGTCCACCACTGCCTTCCGGAGAACGCGTCTATTCACGCGTGCTGATGTCACTTTGGCTGCACCGGTAACCCGAAAACATTCCTCAATTCTTCGTTCCAACCATCTACACCATAGCTCTATTTAAACATCCAAGTGTCTGTCAGCTGCGATTTGTCTTAAGAACCAACCTGCCTTTCTGAGTCTGATCACCATGCCCCTCTTAAACTCGTCTGTCTGTCCGTTGACGGTGGCCTGGCATTCTCTGCAATTACAGACGTCCTTTGCGACAAGAACAAACTTTCAACAGTTATTTTCCAAGGACCAATAACGGCGAGAATATTGCCCACTTTACCAGATCCTCACCTTATGTCTTATCCTATATGAGCGGGAGTTTCTCATCCTTTGGATAACTCACTAAGGTGCATCTACCCTGAAATTTGCAATAATGTTTTGGCTACTCCTTCTTTGGAGTAGTAGGTATTTTCAATGTAGGGCAGCGTATGTTGAAAAGTTCTAACCAATCAAAAATTTAATAAAAAGTTGTGTCGAAAGTAGCATTGAAAATCAAAATAAATGCTCATTGGTGAATAGAAGTACAATTGAATTTTCCCTTTTAGTCAAATTTATATTATAACAAAATAACTATACTTTTTTGCCACAAACCGTAGAAATATGAATAATTCCCTTCAGAATATAGTATTCTAGCATTTGTTTGCATGTCTTGTCTCAATATTGTACATATAATGCTTATGTAAATATTCAATGTTTAATGGATGGTTTCGAAGTTTTCGTCATAAAATAAAAATTTTGCAAACAAAAAAGTAAATTGTTTGGAATTAAATTAAATTTTAAATATTTCCATTAATCACAATCTTATCTTAGATATAATAAAAGAAGCATATTATTTAATTTTTTATCAATGTTATTAGATCTATACATTCAGAGCTACTATTGCATACAACATGCATATTTATATCTTTATTACGTTGAATATTTTTAATTGCCAGTCACAATTTAGTGTTTTTTACACTTATGGTAATTATGTATAAGGTCGTTTATGTAATACAACAGTATTATTCAGTGTGTGTATAAAGCAATTATATAAATTTTATTTGACTTGTGAAACATGCATCTAAATTAAAATATTTTCTTAAATAAATGCAAATTTCTATAATAACATATGTTTCCTTATTTAGTAACATATATGGAACTTTAGACATGGGTTTTCTTCCAACTGTAAAAATTTTAATTATATATTCAAAGAATAAACAGCATGAAAAACAAAGCTTTAGTGCAATAGGATTCATATATGCTTTAGTTTTAATAAACAAAGAAGCTAACTCTTTATCATGTTTATAAAACAAACTCTCTTTATGGCAAACCATTTATTACTTTGTGCAAGACTCATTAGAATGGGCCCCTCACTTTCTGCTTCCTTAACCTCCAAACAATGAATGGAAGCACTGTGGTCCCACTTACACAAATGATGCGATCCCCCAGCCTCTATCGCTACATCTTTATCAGTTAGTGTCCGCCAGTGCTTCCGCGGTGCTGAGTCGTTGCAAAACTTGACTAATCGCAAGTAGTTGTCCGCTGATCTCAGCAAAGACTCAGAAGTGTTTGCGCGAAGAGGACTCTTCTGTCCCAGGTGGAGACGGGGACGAATGGAATTCTCTTAGGTGCGTGGGAGCCTAATTAATGAAGAGGAGGAATCTTTTCGATGTCTGGGAATTATGGTTAGGGAGTGAGAATGGATTGTTTCTCAGAAATTTTGTCTGGGAAACTGTGGGGGAAATTCGGAGGGGATTGTTCTTCGCTATTTTTTAGATGAGTTTTGCGGTAAATATTTTCTCTCCCAAAAGAATTGCGCCTGTCGATACTTCAGAAGACATGGATTTCTTTTCTCATAATTTTAAAGTAATGAAATCTCTGTTTAGTTTTACTTTTCTTTTCCGTAAGTGCTTTGATGAAAAACCACTGTCACAAATTTTCAAATTGTTTCGGGTTCTACGAGGATGGATCTGCTTCTCAATAATATCTGATGTTTAAAGATTCTAAAATATAATTTAATAGCGTATGAGAGTGAAATATAAACCACCCAAATCAGAGATTAATATACTGCTTAAATTTATGCGTGACATGCCTGGTAAAATAAATAAAAATAATGTTGATACTATTTGGCAGATAACGTAATAATAAAAATACTGATCTTACTGAAAAATAGAATGTCAAAATTTCAGTGCATGAATTTTTTTTCGAATTTATAAAGCAAAGACTATAATAAAATCTTCAATTTGATTAGAAAATTAACTTAATTATTATAGTTTATCAGATAAGTTCTCCTTTTTTTGAGTAAATATATTTAACTTTCATTTTTGATTTTTCGGAAAAAAACAAACAAGAGATTTGGAACAAATGTTAAGAGAAATTTTAATGCAAGAAAATTTTTGAATAGTTTTCTCATATTTAAAAGAAAGTATAAACAGTGAAAATCACATAATGTATCATTAATTATTTAATATTCTATCGTTTGTAACTACTCTTTGTAACAATATTTACAGAAATTGTGATGAACGAAATATTTTCAATCAATGTGTGTATGCAAAAGATATTATTTCCACGTAAATAAACATGTATATTATGTACACTATTAAATAAAATAACCATTTTATTTAATCACAGACATAAATATAAGAATAATTTCATTCATAATATTTTTTTAGGTTTATTTAATCTTGGGCGCAATTATTAATTTTTTTACCTGTTTTAAATAGAGGTTCTTGAAAACATTTTGACACAAACATTATTTCATAGAAATAAAAAATGTCTTGAAAATCCATTAATATTTCTCACTCACTTAAATAAAACTTCCGCTCTTTTAAATTATAATACAAACCTCATATAAAAGCCCACTTGAAATCTCTCTCATATATATATATATATATATATATATATATATATATATATATATATATATATATATATATATATATATATATATATATATATATATATATATATATATATATATATATATACATATATATATATATATATATATATATATATATATATATATATATATATATATATATATATATATATATATATATATATATATATATATATATATATATATATATATATGCCTTCCATTAACTTGCATTATTATTACTGTGTTAAGAATAATTAAAAAATAAGTAAGATTTTAGTTTGCATATAAATTTTTTCGTGTTTTAAATATCATATTTATATTATTGACGTGAAGTAGTAAAAAGATTAACACATTATAGCTGTTGTAAGACATTTAATCATTCACCGAGTCTTTTTTTCGATAAAATTTTTTGGATAGATAATTGGTTGCATTTACTATATTTCAAGCGTGGAACCCAAGAAAATACCGGAAAATCTCTTCTGAAAGGTAGTTCAAAATAGTGCAATATCCGCTTTCTGTTGCTCAACAATTATTAAAATTATATCCAAGAAAATGAATTTTTAAAATAAATTAGGTTCTATTACAGAGAAACTCTGAACAAATTCATTTGTGAAACATAAGAATTATATACATATATATGAAAGCATGAACTATTTTGTATTATAAAGTTAGGAATCAAAATGGCTCAGTTATGAATTTGTAGCCCGTGAAACATAAATACTTGTATTCATTTAAACATAATACAAATGTAACATAGCAAATATTATACTAGTTAAATAACCATGTTTGCAGAATATGAGTGTCAGTTTATGTGTTGATATCAATTCAAAATTGTGTTGTTCTCTAATATGTCCCAAAATCAGTTATAGGCCGTTTGAATACTTTATTTTGCCTTTTATAATAACACGTATGACGTTCTCCTCAGCATACATTTAGAAATTCAGTTTAAAATGTTTCTCCTGAATTATACAAAGAACTTTGTAAAATTCCTTGTACAGTGACTGTAATAAATACATGGGTAAAATGTGTTGCAAAATAACTATGAAAAAATTTTTAAATGTGTCTCTAGGACGTGAGATTTTTTTATTCATGACGTGAGTATTAAATAAGTTCATTGCAAGTTAAATGATGTAAGATTTAAGAATTATTTCTCATGTTGAAGTAAACTTAATCAATAATTATAAAATGCATATAATTTAACTAATAAGAAAATTGTTCTAAGTACTTTAATTTTTTATAAAACATCTTGAATTATTTTTCTGTAAAAAGTACATTACATAAAAAATAAATCATTATTTGTAAAGTCTGATATGAAATTCAATGAGATGAAATGCTTTCTAAAATACATTAATGTTTAGAAATTTAAATTTGCCCCACAATTTTCCATTGTTAATGAGATTATACTGCCAACTCATGCATCTTCAGTGAATCCACCCTTGATTTGTGCATCAATTGTTCTTGCAAGTATACAATTTATTTTTTAGATTGAAAAATACATATAATATTCAATTGTACAATAGTTTAAATTTAAACATACTTAGTTATGTAGATGAGCACTGGACTTCACTTTATATTAACGGGTTTGGCATATTCATTTATCACTGAGCGCGAGTGACGAGGTTACATTTGAGCTGGCACCCTCTCTCCACATCCCCACCCCACCAGTGGTGGACTTTGACTTCACACATTCACAGATTACCGTGGATTCATCCCAAATAAACTGAATTTAAGTAGATAGCAAAAGCATATTTAGTTTCCAATATTATAAACTCAATCATAGAAGATAATTTATAGTTAGAAAATTATTGAATGCCAAATCTCTTGGTAAAATATTTTATATCAAGATAATTTAAGAATTTGAAACGTTAAATACTGTTTCTTTAAAGTATATGTTCTTCTCATTTTCATTGGTTTATACTTAAATATGACTTTAATTCGCATTTTAAGTTAAATAAATACCATTTTTGACGTTTTCGTTTAATCAACTGCAAATTTTAATAGAATTTTAAAAAAATATGAATAAAAATAAGAAGCATATTTTATATATGGGTTTCAAGTCATTTTATGAAGTATTATCCGTAGGGACTAATTTTAAAATCAATTAATTTAAAGTTAAAAAAGAAAAAAACTTCATTAAAAACTATCTAAACTATTTCACGTAGATTAATGCTTAAAATTGAACAAAACTTTGACAAAAACCAAAAAAATATATATCAGTGCAACCTCTGCTTTACATAAAGATTCATCAGCCTCATTTTCTTGGAAAATCGTTTCAAAATGAAAGACTTTTCTCCTTGATTTATTTATACACAAAAAATTCCCAACTTTTTTATTGATGTTTATGAAATTTTAAAATTCATACGTTAAAAGAATAAACTCAGTGGGGGTGGAGGAGAATGTCTGGAAAAGAAGAATTGACTGTAGAAAATAGAGGGAGCAACCAACCCCACCTGTTTCATCATTATTTTTGCTCTCAATATCCTCCGAGCCAGCTCTTTAAAGCGTCACTCTTTGTGACCCAAGACTCGATTCATGAATTATTCATGAAGAGCCATTTTTGCATCAAGAGTTTTCTTATTCTCCTCCATATAAAAGAAAGCGAAATACTCTTCTCACTTTTAGCTTTAGATATGTAGATCTTTCCTCTTACTTTTTTTCTTTTTCTACTTTCTATTATTTTAAGTTTTTTCTCCCCTTTTTATTTCTCCGTCTAACATCTCATACATGGAATAATGTAGTATTTTATTGATAAATATTTAAAGGTGGTATTTTAGGCGCTTAGATAGAGATTTCCTAGACATGGAAGACTATGGGGATGGGAGCAAGAAGAGATTTTTTCCCTGGTGTTTTTCTCCCCATTTGATTCAAAGAGTGAAACACTCTGGAGAAAAACATGAGCATCTGAATTATATCCGATAAATTTTAAGTTTCGAAGACTATATCCCAAACCTCATTAGACTTTAAAGCTAGGAAATCGACGGGGAGGGATAATTCGTTTATTTTCAAGTCAGAAAGAAGCTCTTTTATTACTTTTTTTTGCTTCGATCCAGAAACTGATAGAAGTATTTTATCGCACGACTTCGATTTAACAAAGTTAGATCACATCTTTTTTTTACCTTTTCTTGCCTGTGTGAGTTAATATTGTTCTTTTCATTCAATATTTCTGAAGAATTTATTTGAAGATCAAACATTTATGATTATTAGAAATTAAAAATTTTTGTTTCGGCTACTTATAGATTTTTTTCAAGATCAGCAGTTTATTATTAATAAATTAAGGAACAATGTAGGAGATATAAAGCAATAATATCAATTAAATACTTGATAAATCACACTGCAAGGTATCTAAACTCATTTTATCTCATTAAAACTTAATTAGAATACTCGTACATTAAATATTTACATAAACAAGATTCAAAACAATTAATGGATGTTATGATGCTTGGTACTAATTTCAGATAATCCAATGTTTTAGTGACAGATATATGAAACATGCACATTGTAAGATTTGACAAAAGGAAAGAAACAAAGAACGTGAAATTAAATTTTATTGATTATACTTATCGGTAAAATGAGAAAAATTCATGCTCATTTAACGTACAAAAATATAATTTCTTATAAAAAAATGATTTTCAACAATAAGTATTTCTTCTCTTGGCGGAAAGCTAGGTCGTACACTTCAAATGGTGAGAATATCATGCATCATTTCGTATGTATTATCTCAAGAACATGAAATCTGAGAGTGCGACTGCCATGAAGCACATACCAGTCATAGCTGTAGTCAACATCTAAATGATAGCTCTGATTCTTTTGGGGGTGATTTCAAGATTGGTCACTATTACTATATTTGGAAGACAAAAACTAAAGAAACATCATTTAGAAATTCAGGTAAAATCTTTTTATGGATAGATTCTATTACGTGAAATGTACCTCCAAACATTAATGGATAAATTTTCATTGTGGCTTGGAGATTTTATGACATTTGTATTATTCATGAAGTCATATGTGTAAGTTAAGCATTTTAAATACATACTACCTAAAAAAATTACCCAAATTAAAAATTAAAATATCATTAAGGAAAGCGGCATTTGTAAAAATTGTTGAAGGCAACAACGCAGAATCTGTCAAGCAGAGAATAATCATCATCCAGCATGTTGCATCTTCATAAAAAACCATGCTAGGAATTGCATATCCCATGCTCAATGAATATATATATATATATATATATATATATATATAATACATATGAATAAATTATTAAGCAATAAAATATTTCATAAAAGAGTTTATTTTCTTTTTAAACAGAAACGTAAAAGCTCATACATATTTACCTTATGTAAACACATGTTTCAATTTTCCCGAAATATTTCACTGTAATTATATCTTTTTATCTTAAAAATTTAATCAAAACTAAGGCAATATTTTTCACAATATCTGGATTTATAAAATGGATGTGTAAAAATATTTAACCAATCAACTTGGATTTCATTATTTTGCTTATTATTTATAATTTGAAACGAAATACCAATTTTCCATTTCCTTTCTTCTGCAAATTTGAAAATTAAATGAGAAAATATAGAAATTACATTACACCAAACAGAAACATTTTAACACAAATTAAAATATTTCATATTCAAAGTTGTGTTGTTACTCCTTCGTCTTTATACTTAAAATTTCGAAATAGAAAAAAAAAAATTTATCTCTGTTGCATCGTTCAATATCTGTTAAAATTTGAATGGGTGAAAAGATAAGCAACATAGTCTTACATAATTTAATTAATTTTGGAATATACATTTCATTACATTTCTAATCCAAATTGTTTGTCTTGAGAATTAAAAAGAAGTCCCTTGTTACTTACACGAGAAATATTTTAAGTAATTTTGAAGATTAATACAATACTTTTTTAAAAATTTGAGCAAAAAGAGTTAAGAATTTCCCAACGCTAACTATATATTTCAAATTATGTACAAATTTAAGGAAACTATATTTTCAACAAATAATAGAATCTGTTTATTTAAATGCAATAATGTGAAATATGCCTTGTAAGAAAACTATCATTTAATAAACTGTTAATTAAATTAAACATTTGAGATAATGTGCTTAAAAAACCAATAGTTAATTAGAATCTAAAATGTAAACAATATTTAATGTACTTGAGAATTTATGTTCAGAAATTAATTTTTGCTTATAAAAATGGGCTTAAATAAATTTTATACTAATTTATTGCCTTAAAATAAAATTCAAATTATGAAATTAAAACTTTAAATTACCATATATATTTAACTGAAAATAAGTAAATATCTTTGATTATGAAATCCACTTTTAAGAGATTTAATAACAATTTTTAAATTTTTTCTCCCATATTTCTTATATCTGCTCAGTAATAAAGTTTTTTTCAACATTTCAAGTTTTATATTAATTAGAATACATCTCTTTGGGACATAAAAGAAGAGTAAGTATTTTTAAGCAGATGAATTTACGTATTAAATTATTATAATTTAATTTCTTTATTGACTTAATAATTTAAATTGGTTAACTAAAAATTAAGCCTTGGTTTTATATTAACTAAAGGATAACGTGTATTATTCTTCAAACTTTGATAAAGCATTTATATAATATTTTCTGCATAAAATTTTAAACTCTATTATTTGAATATACTTCATAAGCTAGTATAAAATAGTGAAAAAATTTTATTTTGAGATTTACTCTCAATAAAAATTAGCTAGTAATAAATATCTAATTAAATTAAGAGTTTAAATCTATAAAACATATTACTTTGTATTATTTTATGGAATACAATATTCAATAAAGCATCTTATCTCTTGAGCATCAAATAATACACTTTTATTGTAAACAAATCATAAGAAATTAATAAATTTGAAATAAAAATATATTATTATAAGACACTTATGCATTTTTATATTTAATTAAAATAATTATTTGAAATATATTTAATACTCTTTCACACACTAGAAATATGAGCTTTAAAGTAAAAGTGATATAATTTGAAATGCCAAGTTTATCTATAAGTGATATAAATTGAAATGCCAAGTTTATTTATAATTTATATAAATTGATAAGCACATGCATTTACGAAGCTGATTTTTCAGTGTTTAATGAAATTTTCTGATTAATTTTTATAAATCTTTGATGATAGATAATTATTTGATAAGATGACTAAATATGTATAGTTCTGCAGAAGAGGAATGCATAAAAGACAAAATGCATTTGATTCACAGAAAACGATCCATGTCAACAGTTCAAGTCCCAGATTCATTTTCTCCTTTCAACTTTCTCTAATCCAATTACCGAATACAAGGAGTGATAATCTTTTAATCTACTCTTCGGATAAAAGTTCACTAATTATAATCACTCCATGGACTTAAAGTGATCACTGCATTGCTCCTTGAAAAATCAGTGAGGACTATTTTTCCCCCACACCTTCCTGGGTAGAGTACTCAGATTTAGATTGGAATAACTAATGGAGTTTCTGCTTTGGATGTATTTATCTCCTGATAAAAGTTTCACCTTGGGAAAACTCTTCATAACAGTTTTCAGGAAAGGGAAAATGTCAGAAAAGAATCTATTCTTCGAGTTGCGTATTGAAATAGAGTAAAATTGGATTGCTTGGCGTAATTATGTTCGTTAAATTTTCCCTTTGAATATAAATTGCCTATTTTACTTTGAATTATAAAAGTGAATGAAATTATATATCACATATTCACAAATATTGAAAGTGTTAAATTGTATATCGTTTAAATTTCATTTTGCATAAATGAATATTATCAACACAACCTGATACTGTTTCATAATTCTTATATATATATATATATATATATATATTTATATATATATATTTATGTATATATATATTTATATATATTTATGTATATATATATTTATATATATATATATATATATATATATATATATATATATATATATATATATATATATATATATATATATATATATATATATATATATACACTAAAAGCTGTTATTACAATTTGGTTATAAGCGCTTAGTTATATTTTCAGATAAGAAAATCATTATTCATATTTAGTTTTTAACATTGCATTATTTCAAATCAATATTTTCAATTTAATTATCCTTTTGAATTTCGAATCAGTATTTTTATTAATGTATTTATACACTACATAATAATAATTAAATTCCTAATTTTTACACTTGAATATTATAATATTTAAAAATAAAAACAATGAAACTTCTAAACCACATAAATGCTCCTATTAATGATATACAAAAAAAACTTATTATTGCTTTCTCCCTTCAAAACACACTCCAATCAACACAACAATTGCCAAAATGAACATCTCTTTAAGTAAAAGACGAGTCTACTTTTTCCACAGAGTCGAAAAAAAATTGCTTCTTAAGCACCTACTGAATGAGCAAAAATAATTCATTCCTCTATTAAAAGTGTAATCAGGAACCGGTAATTCCTTTCCCAGATCGTATACTAACGTCCAATTAAAAGAGTTTAATTATTTCTCTTACATGAAGCTGAGGATTAGGACTTCTCTCAATCAAGGAGAAAGTATTCGGGAGAAAAAAAATTTGCCCTATCCTTTTCTTGGGCTATCTAATAGTTTTTAGTTTATTTTTTCCTTCGTTATACAGCAGCGACAAAATTCTTAGAATTAGTAAAAGTGCTTATTTTACTTTTCCCTCACGAGCGTAAGTTTGATATTGAGATTAGTTATGTAATATTATTTCATACTCACTTCAGAAATTTTTTATTGTTAAAGTTATTAAAAAAATATTTCGTAAAAACTTTAGAATTGCACTGATTATTCATTTTGGTTTATTTAAATAGTTTATTAAATTAACTGTAGTTAATTCACATGCTGAAAAGAACATTTTTACTAGTTAAAGATTAAATTTATTGATTTAGATTTCACAAATTATTTTTCAATAATTACTTTTTATTTATTGAGTACCTAATGAAGGCAGATTAATTATTTTTCGATAAGATAATTAGTTACAATTAAATCAACTATGGTGTCTTAGAATATATTCATAAAAAGAAAAACTCAATTTATACAAAATAATTCATTAAAATGTATAAAAAAATGATTCCTTAATTACTGTTAAGTCATAAGTCATTGTTCTGTAAGATTATTTTCGCTGATGTTTGAAAATGTCAAAGCATTCTTATTTATTTCCATTGTTTGAAATGTTTGTGCTTATATCTATGTAATGTTCATTATTGGCTGATATGAATAACTACTATACCCGTCCGATGGTAATCTCTAATGATTTTGTATCTTAATCTCTAAACTTAAGTTAGGTTTTAAAAATTTATATCAACAGATGAATCAGAATGTGTTGTCCTGCATAACTCATATGAACGAGATATCAAACCGAAGACAAAAGTGTCCAACAAAACGCACAGCATTTATTAACAATTCAAGCATTGAAAACAGAATAATTATATAATTGTACTATTCTTAGTTGTTGGAAGCGGGCTTATGATATCCAGTTATACCTTTATCAGAAGAGAAATCCTCAAATTTAATCTCTATAACCATTAAACAACAGAAAATACATGTGTAATGCTTGTAATTTATATGTGCATGCCTGGTGGACTAGGTGCTGAAAGTTGTTTTCTGATCCGATTTTACAACACGTAAATGTAACTTAGTTTTCATACATATTTTCTTTGTAGGTTATAGTCAGGAATTTTCAAATGACTTACTTCCATTAGTGAATGTTAGCCTGTCGGTTATGTGCTATCAAACTAATTGAAAATTGTGTTGGAAAACTTTTCCAGGCTTTCTTCCTTACGACAAGTAATTACGATTCTCTGTTTATGAAGATACAATGAAATTCAAAACTACGATGCATATTCAATTAATATTCGACCGTTTCATATATAAGCTATCTACAACTAAATAAAACCAACTGATTAAGGCTCACTATAGCCCTTTACTAGAAGCATTCTTTTCAGAGTGTCTTTTAAATAATGGAAGATGTTTGCAACAGTTTTGATTTCTACAGGTATATCTGTTCCAGGTGGAAATTAAGCATTTTTTCTAGTTTTTTACACTGCTATATATGGCCCATTATCTTTAATGTCCTACCAGAAGATATAAACTTGTCGGGTATCTTGCAATAACTTTCAGTTACTTGAGTGATTGCTGTAAGTTTTAAAATCATTGATTAAAAAAACAATGAGCTTTCAAAGAATATTAGGAAAGAAATTAACCTTGAAGATTCTCTGATTCATAATGGAATTTATTGTAAGTAGTATCAACAATTTGTTCTTATTTTAACTCAATGGAAATGAAAATATGCAAATCACATAAAAAATAAAATTAATTGTTTTATAAACGATCTTTCTCAATTTGTTTTCCTATTTGATAAACACGTATTCTGTAGAAAAAACAATTATATTCTATTGAAAAAATTTTTACTTGTCATTCTTGAAGATATGATCCCGCTTTCTAAGTTTAAGAACCATCTCTAGCCAATTTTATGAAGCATCTGGTTAGATAAAGAATAACTTTAATTTTATTTATTTCCATTTTGGACAGAAGTGTATGTCAAAATTGATATAAAAAGCAGGAAAAATATCAAATCATGATTTATGAAAAGAAAGCTTAATGTTTTTATATAATATATTAAAAAATCACAAGTTTTGTGTGTGTGTGTCTTCTTTGCATCCTATATTTAACATTATCTGCCATTGTAACAAACGACTTTAAAAATCTTTATGTTATCATTTTAAAGATACCTAATATTTTAGATTTCAAAGTAGCATTGTTCCATTATTTTAATATTTTATACTCCTTTTAATACATTTAATACGATATTTAAAGTAAAAATTTCTTTAAAATATTTCTTTTCTGGAAAGTCTTTCTATGAATATTTGTTGAATAAATGTGAAATGGCCGGTTTTTAGCACTATTTTTAAGACTGTACTTCAGAATTATCTTAATGAATTATTTTAGGAAACTAAAACAAATCTTCAATAGCAGCCGAGTTAAATTTTAACACCTTTAATTTCGAAATAAAATTTAAATTTTCATATTAATCATAAAAAATTTTTCAATTCATTTTATACCGTCTGTTATGAAATTATATTAAAAATTTAATGGGAATAATTGCAACGACCCGATTGAAATGATTTTATATTATTTTTAAACATGCGAATAACATTTGTGAACAAAACATGATACAAAATGCCTAATAATTTATTTCATAAAAATTAATGAAAAATTTAAAAATCTATTTCATTTTCTCCTGTGGTTAAAGAAGACCAAACGTTTGACTAAATTGACTATAAAAATATAAAAGTGTGGGTGTTTGTGAGCATTGTGTGCAGCAACAAAAAAATGGAACTTTGAAACTCTTCATATAATAAGATTTTATCTGTTTATTGCTTAATCAAGACATAAATAAAAAATTTATTAAATATTTTGAATAAACTCATACATGCAAAAATATTAGTGGAATCGAAAACAACAAACCTATATCAAAATGAAAATATTATTTTATTTATCGCTTTGAATTGTTTTTTCATATAGCATGTTTCCAGTAGCTGAATGCATAAAAATTTCCTTTTTCATATTTTTGATTTTACTGACTTTAATAGACTAGTTTATAATATATTAATCTGAACAAACCTCGTATTCTTTGTGATAAATTTATCCGGTTTTTGCCATCGAGAAGTACCACACTCTTAAAAATAATCCGTGATCCCCCTTTTTAAAACTCACTGATACAATTCGAAAAATATTTTTACACATAAAATGTAATACATATATGTCTCCATAATTTAAGATCTATTGAAAATTATATTCTCCTCCATAATTAAAATTTTTTCCTAATTTGTAATTTATAACTTAAAATTACACAGGAATAAAAGTTTCATTCAAATTTAGGGTAAAGTTTTAATATAATCTAAGGATATATATGTGTACACATTGTTCTTTAAATTTTAATTATTTCATATAATAAAATTATAAGGCAGTAGCTGAACATAAATTTGATACTTTTTGTGTCATGATATTACATTTTAGGGTGCTACATTCAAATTAAAAATAGAAATTAATTAGTTATTTTGATTTTTTGTATGATTTTTTTATTCACTCTATCATCACAGATTAATTATACAAGGATCAACGAATTAAAACAGAATACAAATGTAACAAGCACCAATTAACATAAGCACTTAAGCACCACTTAACATAAGCACCACTTAACATAAGCACCACTTAACATAAGCACTTAAGTTGAGAATTAAACCTCTAAACTAGTCAATTAAATATCAAAGAACTGATAAAAGTTTATTAGAAATAACCTATTAATGAATTAAACAAATTTTATGGATTTTTATTAGCTTCGAAATTAAGAATATATAGACTTCTACTCAATAGGAAGCCATTAAAAACTACGATTCCTTGTTAAACTCTGCAAGATATTGTGTAGTCGGTATGTTTACTTTAAATGCAATTGAGAAAGAGAGAGTGAGAAAAGCACTAAAGGAAATATTTTTTTAGTTGCAACTATCAATCACATACTTCACATGTTTCAGTTGTATTTAAATGTTATTTTCATCATTTCATGAGAACTTTCTTAGGAGACGGCGTTGGTCTGGTTGGTTAAGGCATCGTTTGCGCTTCTGGGAGGTAGTAGGTTCAAATCCTTAGACAAATAAAGATATATCATGTTCATTAATCACTGCTTACACACGTTAAATATGTCGCGGACAAAAATGTCCTATATGTGAAAGGATACTTCTGGTGTGGCAGGTCTGCCACCCAAGAGGTACTATTTCACAATTCTGGCAAATTGTCTTTTAGATGTCTTCTGTTCGGTTCTATATTATGAAGACCCTTTCGCTTTTGAGGTTATGAGGGCCCTGTCCCTTGGTGCTCACTACGAGAAAGTGCTTTCACTTTCGACTCTTATAATACCGAAAGGAATAAATCCTATTAGCCGACCACTTGAGCATAATATTTTTGAGAATATAGTATAACATTAGTTTGAAAAATTTAAATAAATTTATTTTAGTATTTTATATTTATTATATGAGAAAAACTCGTGATTAATTGGACTGTTAAAATAACAGAAAACTTCAATTTAAGTTTCATTAATTCATTGTCAATGAAAGACATCGCTCAATCCTTCATTTTGCTTAATTAATATAAATCTATCGATTGGATATATTTAGGTATTGCAAGACATGTATATTGCTCCGAGGGAATTTCCGCTGATAGAGTATAAAATTAATTCATGTTTTATTAGAACTTTATAACTACAGTCTCATAATAGATATAATAATTCAGTAGTGTGATGTTAATTCATAAATTACAATTATTTCACAAAAATTTTACAAAAACTATATGGTAAATAAAACAGTTTAAAATATTTCTTAAGATAATATGCAGTTATTTACTTACACAAATAAAAATAATGTAAAGAATCTCTTAAAAAAGACAATTAATATCATTTTCTTTTAAAATAAATATCCATATTTAATATTTTTGTAATCACAAGACGTGAGAAATAAAAATAACATTTTTTTGATTTTATGATTTATAACGATCATGTTTATGATGTATTTTCATTGGGCAAACATCAGTTTTTATATAAATTTTTGTAAAACTGAAAAATAAAAAATCTATTATATTATAAAATAGGTTAAAAGAATTATTTTTAAATGTCCATCGTTAAGAATTCCATTTAAATATTTTCTAATAAATTAATAACAAAAAACTAATAAATATTGTTATACAGCAATTTCAAATTTAATGAATATAGTTTAATATATTTTCCTGTTACAGGATTTCAGCCATCCTAAAAAAACATCAAACTTTATTAAAACTGATGAACTATTAATGAACATATTATAAAAGGAAGCAGCTCAAAAGTTTCGACATAAGTATGATTTCTCAAAAATTTTTAATCTAAAATTTTAAAAATAATGACTAACATTACTAATGTTTAACATAACTGAGTCTCGTTGTTCTTAAGAAATAATTTTAAATATTTCTTCATTATTCATAACAATTAAAAATCATATTTATTATAAAGCATAATTTTATGGATTTATTAGAAAAGGAAATGTCGGTCTTGAATCAGGCTGTTTCATCTTTAATAACTCAACCTATGAAATCAAATAATATTATCTATGCTAAATGTTGAATATATATATATATATATATATATATATATATATATATATATATATATATATATATATATATATATATATATATATATATATATATATATATATATAAATATTTAAATACATATATATACAGCTAACTTGGGATATTTATTTAAGTATATCTTAATTTTAATTAATTTAATCATCTTCTTAACTTTACTTAATTGCTACATGATTAAAATGGAAAGAACAAAAATTTAATACATTTTCTGATTAATCTATACTGAAAGACGTTATTGATTAGATATATTTTCACACATTACCAGTTACTGAAACAAAATTTGAGATAGAGCAAATTTTGAACCATAGAAACTCAAACCACAAAAAAAGCAATTTCACAAGTTGATAATCTATGATAATTCAATAAAGGAATCAAACAACCAACAAAATATTTTCCAAAGGAAATCTGAAATCAGAGGGTAAATTTAATAGTTTTCTATAAGTCGATTTTTCAAACTATTGACCTCCATAAAGAGTTTTCCCAACAAATAAAGTTTTATATAATATTCGATTTCATAGGTATCTCTAGAGGCAGAGAAACTTAAGTATTAAAAATTTCTTCTTTTGACATGGGACCCTTCTTTCGAAAATTCAGATAAAATTTCTAACGTAAACGTTTCTTTGTCAATAACAATGTCATTATTTTTTATCAAATTAGTTAATCAGATATAAATTATCGATAATATTTCTAGTACTCTACCATCTTACTCAAAACGTGTTTCATAAATGCTTTGTGAAATCAATACAGGATGATATAATTTATAAAAATATTTAATTTCAAAACTCACTTTCGATAGCTCAGAATAACTGATCAATATTATTTTAAGAAAATAGATAAATATTGATAAAGAAATAATTTATTATATACCTAATGGCAAAATTAATTAATGATTTCTTTTTTAAAGTAGCCAGTAATTTTAATTTAAAAACAAAATCAATTTATGAATTTATAATTATATTTCTTCTCTTCACAATATTTATATTTTTAACAAAAATACAACAATTATTTACGTTTTTTAAAATATATATGTATAAAAAATACATTATCTGTATCACTTTAAACAACTCTAAAAGTTTTATGTTAATTGCTTTCTGATAATAATTTATTTTATATAAAAAGAGAAACTATAACTTTTTTTAATATATTCGACAATTTTATACAATGCAAATTATAAAAATAAAAGAAGAGAATATTTATAAATTTTAACTGAAATATTCTTTTAATAAAAAAATACAGTCCTTTAAAATTTTGTTCTTTTTGAAATTTTATTTTGTAAAAATCAGTTGTCATGTTTTTGAGTTAATCATTTATTTGAGTTTACGTTTTATGTCGACAATTAAATTTCGAAATTTTTCCCTATAAAGCTCCCATAAACTTCTACTTTTTTACCACGTGGATCAAAGGTAATGGCTAAATGCAATCTATGTTTATCTAAAGAAGAAATAAAAGATCAAAAGTTTTGTGATGAAAAAAGGAAAAAAAATACCATGATGTTTCTTTTTTTTCTTGTCTTTCCCTCACTGTATCCATACTTAGTGCCAAGATAACTTCTCCAATCCAGAGACGCAATAAATAAATAAATCTCGCGACGATGTGAGATGGTGGTTATACCATGGGTGGGAGAGAGTTAAAAAAAAGTGTTTTTCCTTTTAAGAGAAAGTTAGAAGTTTGAAATTAGGTTCGTCAAAGTATTCTCCCTCTTTTTTTCCCCTGTCTTCAGTATGTGTTTCTTATTTTTTTTTTACTTGTTCTTTCTTCTATTCCATTCTCATTTTGTTCTCACTCTTGAAAGCTGTCTCGAAATAGAAAGAAAAATTTCCGAACACGTGAGGTTTTTAAGGTTTGACGATTTCCGGCTGCACTCAGCTTATAGAAATTGCACAAAAAGGAATGTATTGTTCTTATTTTGATGCTGCACAAAATGCTGTCTGGATTTTTAACACCGTTGTTAGATACGTTATCCCTTGAAATACACATTATATACGAATCGCATTTGATAGTTAGTATAATATCATAACAGATAAGACAATTTTAATGATTAATTGCTTAGAAAATTCTTATAATTCCTTTTAAAAGTTGTTTTTTATTGTTTTATCTATCTTTACATTTTTTCCTCAATTTTTCATTTACGTTAGATTATAAATGAATATTAGCTTTTTTGCATCTAAAGTTTTTTGACAATTAAATTAGTTTTTTATTATGTAAAGAAAGCATTGAATAAAAATTCAAATAATTATTACATAGAAAATAATTTTCATAAATAAATTCTAAATAACTTATTTAAACTACGCGTGTGTTTTCTATTATATTTTAAAATGAACGTATTTCCACTTATTGATACCATGAATAGCAGCGCTTTAATATATAAAATACTCTACAACTTTTATTTTTCAAATCTTAAATATGTTGATTTTAATTGTTATCTTTTGTGGAGGTTTATTTTTGCATTCAAGTAGTGAATCAGCGAATTTATACCATCTTGAGGATGATAATCATATAAGTTATGAAGTTTCTCTTACATTTTCTTCACTTTGTTCAGGAAACGTTTTGAAAAGAATGTTTCAACTAAGAAATTGACAGGTGTCAAGCTTGTCCAAATAATCGAGTTTAAAACTGTTTCTTGCGTCAATTTAAGAATGTTTTACAAGAAACGTTTGTATTAGAATTAAAGAAAATGTTACCTGTTTGGTAATTTTTGAGGTCAGACTGTTGTGCGTTTAATATTTATTAACTTTAAAATTTCACCAGGCCTGATGTTCTTCTAGTAATACAGTATTAAAATGTTAAGAAAAAATACTCGTTTAGATTTATAATACAACTTTTGATTTTTATTTATAATGTTTGAACAATATGAATGAATTCTGTATGTGAATAAGCATTGATAAATATGTTTGTTGCAAATTAAAATATAATGTTATAATAAAAGAACGCACACAATGATTTTTTCTCTGAATCATTCCTTCTTTTATATTTTGATTCTATACCTAATAATATTTTCTTAATGCTTAACAACTCTTCAGCACAGTTGTAAATAATTCTATTTCCATTAAAATATTCAGTAGTGTTCCTGGTTATCAAATTTACTTCACACAATTCAATTAAATTTAATTCAACTACTTCAAATATTTTTCATCATTTGAAATGTCTTTTGAAGGTTTGTCGTCCATGAAATGCTAGTTTTCGTTTGCTACATTTAAGAATAAGGAATACAGTCTAAATTTATCTTTTTATATTTATATTTTCCCATGAAATAATAGTAATATATATGGTAACTACATAAGTCTTCAACTGGTTACATATTATTTATATGAAACACACTGTCTTAATTCTTCTCTTTGAAATGAAACTATTGCGGAGAATATTTAAGAAAAGAACATTTCTTATGAAGTAACGTCATTAGGAAGAAAGATAATGAGAATGTTAAAGAACTATAAACATAATTTATAATATTTTCGATTGCTTATATGTGTTCGTCTGCAATATTTATGAAAATTAATTCTTATAGAAGATAGTAATAGATTAAATCCTAATTAAAAACAAGCAATATTTATCACATGTTCTGTAAAGTAGTAAATTAAAGAAAAACATCATTACAAATTTATTTTATACTTTTTTATTTTCTATAAAGTTTTTAAGAATGTTTAATATTAGACAAGTAGGAAGTAAGACATTTTGAAAATAAATCATGCGTTTCATTTTATTTATTTTTTTTTAATTTCTGATCAAAGAATGTTTATAAATACATTTCTTAAATCATTTTATTTACAATTTGTGGTGATTCAGTCTTTATATTTCTTGCAAAAGAAAAATTCTCTTTGCTATAATTAAATGCAAAATATATTTACCAGGACATTATTACAAAAATAACATCATTTAATAAATGAGTTATTTTTGAGATCCTGTGAAAGATGTTATACACCTATAGGCATAAGAAGGAAAAAATGAGTTTTCTCTCGAATTTAAAACATTCTCAAATATCGTTAAAAGGAAATTTCTGGGGAGATTAATTTATTTTTCAAAGAAAATAAAGACAAATTGAAGTTAGTAATAAGAGAAAATGATTGAATAAAATACTTTTTAAATATTTACGATGCAGTTATAGTTTTTCCTTTTATTATATCCATATCAAAATAATTGTTGCATCATTAATTTTACGAATGTTATTGAATATGACGTTTTTTAAAATTGGATTTAAAGGATAAATGGTTCAGTTATGACTTTTTACTTTAATTGCTTCACTTCAAGACGTTTTTATTATTCACTTATGCAAATTACTTAACTTAAAAAATCACCATAACGTATTATTTATAAATTAATTTTAATCTTGAAATGACAAATCGTTAGTTTTTTCACAACAATTTTTCCGCAATGAAATTTTTAAATTAATATAATATATACATATATATTTGAGATTTTATACTTTATTACTTTGATTTTATTTCAAAAAACATGTTTAGAAAAAATTATATATATATATATATATATATATATATATATATATATATATATATATATATATATATCAATTTAAGATTAAAATAAACTTATAAATTTAACATTACGACGATTCTTAAAATTAAGTAATATTTTTATCATTTATATACATATATCTTTATTAGATATTAAATGCTGTATATTATTATATATAATATCTGAAGCTTAATTATTCCTTAACATAAATATTAATTTACCAATTTTTAGCAAAAAATGAAATATATTTATTTTGTAAATATAATAGCTAATTAAATTTATATTTTATTGGGATACATACATTAAAATATAATATAAAATAACAAAACGTAAATCTTAAATGTGTTATGGTAAATATAAATAAATATCATTACATTTTGTTAAGAAGAATGCAAAATACGGAGTGTTTTTAAATTAAATTACTTTTCAAATAGTTCAAAATAATATTCCTTGGTTGAGTGCATATTCTTAGTAATTAAATGACAGATTAAATACTATTAAAATCTAAGCTTCATTAATATTTGTGAGTTTGTCCGTGGTAGCCTGGGTTATAAGCACTTCGTTTTTATTATCAGAAGGTAGTGACTTCGAATCCAGGTTCAGCCAAAAATCCGTCATGTTTCATAATGGTGGCAATGAGCGATAGCAGTGTCTTCCGAGCGAAATGATACCTTAATTGAATCGATTAATTATAATAATTATCATTATCCATTGTATGAAAGCAGTGGATTCTGTGAATTAGTGGCTGATATACCATTCCAGATATCTTAATTCTGGTAGTAATTGTCCTACTTTCACAGCTGTATGAAATCTCGCACAACATATCTCATAGAATTACTTGAAAATATTTTGTGAACAGCTTATGAAGCTAATTAAAGGAATCTATTTCAACTATCACGTGTAAAAAATATTACTGCACACTGATGGCCACCGTAACTGTAACACCCTGAAGGAAGCATGCAAATAACATGAAATTTACAGCATGTAATAGGGTGATGAGATATGCAAATGATTAAAATTTCAGCGCAGACGCACATCACCAGCACCTGCAGTGCCACTTCAAAACGCTATTTAAAGCTTTAAGATTTCGATGATTTCAAGTTCGGCAATTGCGTTTTTTTTTTTTTTTTTTTTAAATAATGATCAATTATTCCTCGTAGAAAACAGCGATCACTTTTTGATTAAGTATTTGAGTTTGACAGAGGAAGGATAGTGGCCTACCGAGATTGTGGATTATCTTTCAGGGAAATTAGTAGTCGTGTGGCACGAAACTAAACAACTGTAATGCGGACATGTGATCGTTGGATGCAGAAGGGTACGACGGACCGACATGTTTGATTGCATACACCTCAGTGCACCAGTTCACGTTATAAGCTGCAAATTGTTGGCTTAGTGACGGATCACTCAGCCACATCATGAATCACAGCACAGCACATTCAGTCTGTAACACATCATCCAGTGTTTCGCGTACCATTCGACGCCCTTCACAGCAGAGTGGTCTGTCCTCAAGACGCCCGTTGCTTCGTCTACACTTTTGGCAGAACCACAAACGTCTCCGGCACCAATGGTGCGATGAAAGAAGGATGTAACGGCAGAATGGAATGAAATTGTCTTTACTGACAAGCCACACTTCTAACTGCAACACCACGATAATCGCATTCAAGTCTGGAGACATCATAGAGAGAATGCTGAACAGTTGCGTTATGCACCACCACACTGGTTTTACACTGGGTATTATGTATGGGGTGGTATTGGATATCACTCTCGTTCTCCTCTAGTACGTATTTATAGTACTTTAAGCAACCAGTGCTACATCTCTGAGGCGATCGAGCCAATTGTCCTTCCTTATTTTCAGGGCTTACCTACAGCCATATTTCAACAGAATAATACGCGACCACACGTTGTATGCATTATCCAAAGGTTCTTTGTCAATCACCTGATTGAATTTCTTCACTGCCCGATCTCCGGATCTTTCGCCGATAGAAAACATCTGGTCCATCGTTGCTCAACGATTGATCTGTATTACATCCTCAACTGCCACATCAAATCAGTTTTGGTGACGTGTGCAAGCTGCTTGGTCTGCTGCACCCCGAGAACACATCCAAAATCTCTTTGAATCAACGCCAAGGCGTGTGGCAGTGATAATCTCCAACAATGGCAGCTACCCTGGTTACTGATTTTGGCAGAAACCACACTTCACAAAAGTCTATAATATTAATCATTTGATACTAGGTAATAATATTATCGACAGAATAAATTTTCAAGTGATATGTCTTGTCTTCCTTGTTGTTTCAATTTGAGTGGCCAGCAGTGTAGATATTATTAGTCTCTAGGGGGGTATAGAGACAAATATAATAGTGTGTATAATAAAGATTTACTTAATCAGGCTGTTAATACGTTTTCTTTATATTTTCCGTTACCATTTATAGTTAGCCTGTTATTTTAATTAATAACAATTAAAATAATAAAAGCAGATTAGTAATAATTTAATTAATAATATGGTTCTTAAATTTACTAGTAAAAATTAATTAATTCCTTAATTCATATAAATTCTTAAATTCATTAATTTTATAATAATTTAATTCAGTTGTTTGTTTAATTTTTTACAGTTATTTACTTTTCATTTTTATATGAATTGACGTGTATATTCGAAAGACAAATTTTTATTTTTAATAATGTTGCCCAAAAGGAACATTGTTCAGCTGTTACAATCAATTTTTCTTCATGGTGAAACTATTTTTTTAAGAATATTTTTTATAAGATGCTTTAAAAAATAATTTCATTTTGAAGAAAAACTGAATGTGGTATCTGAACAACATTCTCTCTGGGATACAAAATTATAAACAAAATTAAATCTTTTGAAAAAGTAGATGAATATTCATTATTTTGAGCTTCGATTTTTCACTCAGAATATCAATGGACATGATTTTATTCCAGGCTCTTTATACGAAAAACGAAACGTTATTTCAAACGAAAAATTACTTAAAGTAAATTTTCGTTTGAAAGCATTTTGCATTACAATAAAAAAATATCTTAATTTTAATTTTCTAATTAATTTTTAAATATTTGGATAATTGCTTTTTGTTTATAGACGAGGGTAATTTATCAAATCAAAATAAATTAGTGATTTCATTAAAAAATTAAACTAAATAATAATTCATAAACATTCGAACAGATAAAAAATAGCTTAGTCATAGTAAATGTTGCTTAAAGTTTCTACCATTCAAGTACTTTAACTGAATAAACTGTCATAAAAATGTGCTTTATCAGCTGATTATTTTGAACTGCATAATATTTTTTCAATCCATTGTAACTACTTTCTACATCTAAATATATAACCTCTAAAATCTTGACTGAGAGAAATACAGAAGTAATTGTTATTTATCTTTCAACACTTTAGTTCCAAACGTTCTTTTCAGAGAGCATATGGACAGCAAATGGTGCTATAAAACGATTTCTGTTTATGTCTGCAAAGCATACTTCAGAAAGCTTTAGGAAACGAAGAAGCCTCAAGCTTTTGAAATCATTCATCAAATCTTTCCTCGTTTCTCTCATCGAAGTTGATAAGAATAGGAAAAGGAGTATAATCTTCAAGAGTCGATTTCCGATTTATTTATTTTACTAGTTGCAAGATTTGAAACAGCAAATTTGAAGCATCTGGTATGGATCAAGCAACTTAATTTTTTTTTATAAAGAACTGAAGATTTTCAGAGCAACATAAAAAATTTTTTTAAAAAAAATTAAAACTGTGTTTTGTCCGTTTATTTTTAATTATAAAAATTCTAAGGTTTTTCACTTTCTCAGACGTATTTTACGTAATCTTTTTCAATAAAACGCCTTCCAAAACATTTGAAATTCTAATTAAGAATGATAGGAAAACATTGCACAAAATAATATTTACTAAAAGTGAATTAAACTAACATTAAAAAGAAGTTATGATTTCAGGATATCTAAAAAGTTTATAGTGAGAAATATTACATGTAATATGTTCAAATACTTTGAAATAAATAAAACAAGAGAAAATTAATTCGAAAAAACTATTTTTATTTTTGACGCTTTTCGGAATTCATTAATTGCAAAAATATTTCTTTATTCTTTCATAATATTCTTAACATTCTCCATTTCTTCTTATTTATTTCTTAGTAAATACAATAAAAATATTTAACAATATAAACCTTTGCTTTCTTCCTAAATTTTACAAAATATTTCGATAGTAATTTTAATTTAATTTCATTAAACGTTTTTACAATATATTTAGTCAAATCACATTAAACAAATCTATAATAACTTGAATTCATTTCAGTTCGCATAAAATTAATTCAGAAACTACTAATGTGTCGGTAAACTCAATATATATACATTATTTTAAGAAAATGTCCTTCACTTTATCTATTATTCAAAAGTATGTAAGTACGAGTGATGAAACAAGTAATAAACGTTTACTGAAAAACGGAATATGAAAATATATGAAACTCATGTAAAATTTTATTTCTGAAAACCAAATTATATCTTACTATAAAGTAGTAAATGACGCGTACAGAAATGTCTTGATAAAATTTTGGATTTCTGTATGTGAAAAGTTATAATTTTCAAAGGAAAATCTTCATTCTCAACCGATGTAGTAATTTATGCACTTTTAATCCTAGTAAATTTCAACAGCACGGCCCATCCTGTTAACTGCAGATTTTGTGTGCCGTATATTAGTAATTGTATAACTGTACATTCATTTGTCATTATTTGATTATTTTAAGTAAAAAATCCCTGATGTTGTATATTTGTCACATGAAAGTCAGGTAGATATAAGAATGTATTTTTAAACATTATCTTGGTTAAGTAGAAAGACCATATTTTTCTGAGTGGAAAATCCCGCATTTCATTCTAGTGACTATTGAATGATTTGAAATAGATACTGTGTATTTCTGTTTTCTGCAGGTATATATATCATGGCAGTTACTTGAAAATTTTCCTGATTTTAACCTTTTAAAAATGATTGTAGTCCACTATTAACGATAGTTCCTCAAGAATCTAATAGGTAAAAGTAATACAGTAGATATTAAAATAAGTATAACAAAATTCTCAATTTAATCATTTAGTTTCTATTCAAAGTATTCATATTATATGGATTAAAATACTACATATCATCAGAAGAAATAAATGGCATATGGAATAAAAAGGCTGCAATTCTAAAAAGGTATTTCGTATGGAGTTATTAAGATTTATCTTAACTAAGTTGCATTTTTTGAAAATTCATGCCGTTCATTGATATACCGAAAGAAAACAAAAATCCGAATCAAACTGGTATTAATTTAAGAAGGTATTCTTATTTTATATAATTTATGTAACATTGTCTTAATAGTTTAAACACATTAATGTTTCTTTAACTTCATAACTTATTTTCATATCGATAATCTTCAAATTAATTTAAATTTAAATTTATTGAAGATAATCGATTTAATATGATATGATTCCAAAAGTGTTTGTTTAATAACGAAAATTGCTTCGCTCGAATTTTCGTTGGAATCTTAAATATGGCAAGATACTTATGATACCAGTGTGCTAAGATATTTTGCCTCAAACATTTAATATAAAAAATAATTCTAGGGAATACGTTGTACACAAAATTTCAATTTACAATATTTTTCAGGATTTTATAATAATTAATATAAATATTCAGGATTAATATTATGTACTTTTTGGTTTATATGTATGCACTAATAGAATCAAATTTTTCAAACTTAAAAGACCATTCCTGTTAAAACTGGCAAGACTTCTTAGAACAGTAATTTCAAAAACCAAGTAGTATTTGATTCATTCACATGTCACAAACAGTTTTATGCATAAATCTAATAAAATTTTGTAAATTTTTCGTTAATTTTTATTAATATCAAGGAATTATTTCAATTCATTTGAAGTTTTGAGTTCATGTTTGACAATTAACTAAATAAAATAATGCGAAGCAAATCAGTAGTTTTATAAATAATGACAAATATTAAATCTGATATCAAATTTAAAAATAATTTTAATATAGAAACATTTATGTTTTAGCTACAAACATTTTTCAGATTAAATAACTTTTTTATGAAAAGGGCAAAACAACAAAAATTATCATTCAAATTTCAATAAATACTAATTTACGAAATCTAATTATAGCCATCCATTTTGATTTATTGAATTTTAAATTGCCTTGCGCATAGACTAATAGGAAGTGTTTTCTAGCTTTTATAGAAAGTCTGTACACATTTAAGATTGGGAAAAGCTTTTCCGTAGATATTAACATCTGTGAATTATATTATACAATTTATTCACATATAAATTCATTAGAAGCTATTTAAACTGGTTTTGTATTAGCATTAAAAGAATTGCGTAAAAGAATTTAGATTTAAAGATTTGGATGAAAGATCAATTTATAATTACCATAGTAATTCCCATTGAACCTGATTCAAACTTGAGACTGATCCTTTCAATTAAGTCATCCATGGTTGGTGAGCGTGGATATTACCTTTATGGCTTAGAGCAGTTTGCGCTTTCCGATCCGAGTTAAAGGGAATTAAATGGTCAGAGACAAAACTCCGTGTTCAGGATTCTAAATATTATGCAATGGATTAGGCATGAAGATTAGATGAGCCAGATCATGCGTTGAATATACTCTCTAAGAAGATGATTATCCATTCTTATAGGTAATTAACTGCATTCACTATCCTCTAGATGTTAAGAATAAATATAATGTGTAATCTTTTATTGAAACATGGACGAAAATTCCTTAAAAATAAAAACATTGCTTAAAGTAAAAATTTAATTTTGTTTCCGACAGGTTTCATTTGAGAAATTGTTCGGTTTTTTATTTAGCATTTGGCTGTTGAAAAACCGGAAATATGAATCATTATAAGTTTTTCTACGCATAAATTTTTTATTTAAATTATACCAAACTACTTGATTAGATAAATTGTATTTATACAACTTCATTATAGTTTATTTATAACTAGTTTATAAAATACCCGTATCTAAAAATAAGAAATCCTGCCTACCATTAATATTCTTCTTCGACGAATTTTATTACATTTCTCATTTTCTTGTTCAAATACTAGTTGGAAACCAAACTATTGTAAAGCGAACAATTAGTCATATGAAACATTAATTTTTAAAGTAAAAGTTCATTTATTATTTAATACAACTATTTTTAATAATCTAAGAAGAATTTTACAATATGTAATGCAAATAGTAATAGCTCCAAATGTAGCAAAATGCAGTGGTTAATAAACAGCAAAAGACATTTGTAGAAATCTGCGTGTGGATGTCTGTGTGTGAGAGCTTCTTAATTAAAAATGATAATTAAAAGCTTATTATTCATAAAATTAAATTTTTATGTTGGATACTGAAACATGTTTATGTGTGGGCTTTTTTGTGCAATTTTTATTTATATTTTTGGCGACTTATGAAAATTTCAATCAAATTAGAGCATATTTGACGAAGTTATTACTAAAAATGAAATAATTTGCGCTCAGTCATTTAATTTTTTCGACTCCATTTCAAACTATATGTATCTCTCTCTCTCTACATATATATATATATATATAATTATTTATTTATTTATTTATATATCCAGTGCTAGTTCCTTCTGTTGCAATGCTTGTTACAACACATGTTCCTATATTTGCGAGTAAGTCGGCAGTGATCACTTGGCCCTTTAGTGAAATTATCAATACCTTATAGTGAATAATTTGACGACTTGTTCACCAGGTGCTAGCGTCATCACCGAGAGACAAATCTCCAGACTAGAGTTTGTGAAATCAATGCTTGCCGTATGTGATTCTGTCCCCAAACTCTTCACATTTCGGTGACTTGATGAATCAGCTTAAGTCCACTTTTAAATAGTAAAGAAAACGACCCTGAACAAACTCCTTCGGTGCGTTTATTTCTCTTTGCAACTGTATTTTTTCTAACGAATGATATTCCTACTCTCAATTGACCTGCTTCTCAACCACATCATACACTAATTTGTATACTTATTCTCACTTTATTCAATGGCAACGAGAAAATGACAAGAACTTTTTTTCCACCTTATAAAAAAATCTGTTAGTGATTTATAAAAAAAATCAAGATATTTTTTTCTTTTTTTTAATGTAACCACAAAATTTTTACGCAAAACATGTATGTTAATATATTTATATTGAAATATTTTTGAGCTCAAAAATAACTTTTGAATTCTGATATATATTTTTTAAAAATTCTATATGCATTAAAATGTCGTTCCTTTTTTTTTAGAATTTCAGTACTTTGTATACAATATTGTAATAAATCCACTGCGTAGGTATGGAATCTATGTTTAATAATAAATGTTACATAAAATTAAATTAAATTAAAAATTAGAGAATAAATAACATAACATTTTATTGATATTTAGAGCCATGCTAATGCAAAAAGTTAAAATTATATGCTGAAAATCAGCTAAATTCCGATTATAATTTTAAGTTGAATACCTCAATTTTCTTTCTAAAATTGAGGGTTTATTTTATCAAAGTTATTTGAATTGATATTCAAATCTAAATAATATCGTAGTGTTAAAATTAGATGATTAGTTACCAAATGTTAAATACTATTCTCTTCGAATCATTGTAGCTGGTATTAAAATCACGTAATATTTCCAAAACGACACATTATTATCATTCGCAATTATTATTTATCAACAGGCTAGTGTAATACTTTCAAATCAATGCTTCGTTATGAAAAAATATCAAACCTAAAACATAAAGGGGAAAAATTTATTGAATATTATCTGAAAAAAAATAGATATTGGTTCGTCTTTTATACCAAACAGATCACTTATATCATTCTTATATCTCCATACCAAACTATCTTACAAATCAATTATTATTTTTTCACTTAAAATGCATGAATAGAAAATATATATATCTAATTAAGAGTACCATTTTTTGAACTCTTATTACCTTATAGGATATTTCTGATTTGCATCTACTCTATGAAACAATAACTATAAACAAAGGTTGATCACAAATTACGAGGGTCACTCTGAAATTTTTGAGATACAACTAGGTTTTTAAAGTTATACTTACAAAATTTTAGGTGTGTTCACCTCCAGCATCAATGCGCTTTTGTAGACGAATTTTCCACAGATTAAATACCTCAAGCCATTAATTTCTTCGAATAGATGAAAAAAATGCATTTATAGCCACATCAATCTCTTCTTCTGAATGAAAACGACATCCACGTAAGTTCTTTTTTTCGATTAAAGAATAACCAAAAGTCGCACATAGTTATATCAGGTGAATACGGTGGATGTTCGATCACTTTAATTTGTTTTTGTTTAAGAAACTCAAATGTTAATCCGGCTGTATGTGAAGATGCATTATCATGGTGAAGCATTAGTCCCCTAACATTCAGTTCTTGTAGAATTTCTGGAAGACATTGAGTGGTATACCAGTTTGCTGTTACTGTCTTCTGTCCTTCCAATTTGATGGCTTTGACCAATCCAGTACTTCTGAAGAAAACGGTATACATCACTTTTTCAGGACGCGATGTTTTTTCACCATTGTCGGCGTGGGATCATCTTCAAAGACCCATACTTTGCTTTCTTGACGTGTTGAAACGTCAAAACAGTAAGTACGTTTCATCATCTGTTACAATTTTAGAAATGATACGGTGGCCACCATCATTCAGCATATTAAGAGTATCTTTACTGATTCTGACACGCTCCTCCTTTTGATGCTCAGTTAGATTATGGGGAACCCAACGGCAAACTACTTTTTTCATATGTAATTCTTCATGAATGATTTTGTGTATTGCTGCGGATCCAATGTTATGTTCCTACTGTATCATTTGATAGGTACAGTGATTATCATCCATTAACATTTTTCGTATGGCAGACACATTATCCGGGATTACTGCCGGCGGCGGCCTTCCTGTGTGTTCTTCATCCTGAAGAAAATTGCGACCTCTTCTAAATTCTCTAAACGATCTGAATACAATAGCACGAGGTGGAGATTCATCACCAAATGCTAATTGCAACCGTTGAACGCATTCTTCTTGATTTAATCCTGCTTTGAAATCGTAGAAAATCATAGCGCGAAAATGTTCTCGCGTCAACACCATTTTCTCTTCTGTTTAAAATTCATTCCAAGCTAAACAAGTTGAAGAAAGACAGTAAAAAATTGTCTTCTGTGTTAAAATACTTTGTACTTTAAGATTAAACCTTTATTTTTACTTTGTAAATTCTCGTCTGCGCGTATCTCAAAAATTTCAGAGTAACCCTCGTATTTAAAATTGTATAATTAAAAAATTAAACTGTCTATAATGTATATTATATATATATATATATATATATATATATATATATATATATATATATATATATATATATATATATATATATACATACACTACTGGCCATCAAAATTGCTACACCAAGAAGGAATGCAAATAACAGAACGATATTTATTAGACACATACATTATAGTGGAAAGAACAAATGATTAGCTTTACAGGAAATTAGGATGTATAGATCTTGAGAAATCAGTATCCAGAGCAGCCACCTCTGGCTGCAATAACAGCATTTATCCGCCTAGGTATGGAGTCAAACAGAGATTGTATGGCATGTACGGGGATCTCAGTCCATGCAGCTTCAACACTATGCCACAGTTCATCGACAATAGTGGATGGTGAGTGATGATGTGCCAATCCCTCGGCAACCACTGACCAATTGGTGACAGATCAGGAGAACGTGCTGGCCAGGGTAACAGTCGAACCTGTTCTGTATCAAGGAAGTTCAGAACAGTACGAGCAACATGCGGTCGTGCATTATCCTGTTAAAACAAAGCATTAGGGAGGCCTCGAAGCTAGGGCAGAGCCACGGGCCTTAACACATCGGAAATGTAACGGTTGCTGTTAAAAGTGCCGGTAATGCGAACAAGAGTTGATCGAGACGTGTGTCTAATGACTCCCCATACAATCACTCCAGCAGATGGGCCAGTATGGCGATGTCCAATGCAAGCTGGCAATGCGCGTTCTCCACGATGCCACCAAACACGGATGCGGCCATCATGGTTTTGTATACAGAACCGAGATTCATCTGTAAAGATGACGTGATGCCATTCCCGCGTCCAGGTTCGTCGCTGATCACACCATTGAAGGCGCTACTGTCTGTGACGCAGCGTCAATGGTAGCCGAAGCCATGGTCGCCGTGCAGACAATCCATGCTGCTGCAAACGTCGTCGAACTGTTCGAGCAGAAACTTGTTGCCTTGCAAATGACTCCATTTCTCGACTCAGGGTTCGTGACGTGGCTGTACGATCCCTTGTGACCATGCGGATAAGATGTCTGTCTTCTCTGCTGTTAGTGATGGGGGTTGCTGAGATCCTGCATGACGTTCCGTATTATTGTCCTGAACTCATCGATTCCACATTCTGCTAACAGTCATGGGGTCTCGACCGACGCGAGCAGCAATATTGCGGTACGATAAACCGCAATCCCGGTAGGCTATAATCCTTCCTTGATCAAAGTCAGACAGGTGCTGATAAGCATTTCTTCTTCTTACACGAGGCATTACAACAACTTTCTTTGCCGAAAACAACGTTGAAACGGAAATTGAATTTGAGAAAACTGTTGTCAAATCTCTGGTTTTATACACAATATAGATGTCGCTACTGTCAACTGCTTTGTATGAATGCGCTGAAAATCTAATCATTTGCATATCACAGCAAATTCTACCTGTCATGCAAATTTCACGTGTGTGGTGTGCCGCTTACCTGGTGTGGCAATTTTAATGGCCAGTAGTGTATATATATAATAAAATAAATAATAAATATTAATTAATACGTGACTTTAAAAATTTCCAGAAAAATATATCGTATTAGAAGTATCAACACATTCGATCGTTTATTTTAAGAGAAAAATAAAAATGTTATGAAATTTATTTTCTTTGAAAACTATAGTATTAATGAATTTAATTTGAAAAACGATCGTTAACAATTTCTAATCTTATTTTTGTGTTCTAAGGCACTTCATTCTTTTGAAAGGAATTATACTTAATCGTTTTTAATTAAATGAACACCCACCATCTGAATTTACTTATTAATATGTGCATTGAAATTATGTATCCACTTTGCCTACTGTAGTTCTTCGTTATTAAATTAATTCTCTTGAAAAGATTAATTTCGTTTCCCATTGTTTGTATGCCTCATCGAAGATTTAATATTTCATCAGCTTTCAGAAGATTAACTTCTGTAGAGTGAAACCTGTGTCAACACAGAAGCAGTTGAAATGTTTTTTTTTCTAATATTTCGGGTTATAAGAAATTACTTCAACCTACCCATAGAAAATAATATAAACAAATTAGAAAAGACATAATGATAGTGTCAAAGTAAAATGTGGTATATAATTTCATCAAATAACTCAGAGTAAAGAATATTGTTAATTAGTTATATTAATGGTGATGATTTCAGTTATTTCAGGGAAAATATAAAATTCCTTAAAATATATGAATAAAATATCTATTTAGTATAAAAATGTTTTTTTTTTTTTTTTTTTTTTTTTTTAGATTTTCAGTATTTATGCAAACTGTAATGAAAAATTAAGTGCTTAACATTTTTAATTTTTTTCGCATTAATGAATACTAACAAAAGTGTTTGATTTCAAAAACCTTATCAATACATATTTGAATAATCTTTAAGTAAATTTAATTTTTTATATGAATAAGAATTTACAAAATTTATCCAAATGATATTTCTTATCTTCGAAATTTCTTTAGTTCTTTTAAATGGAAAAAGCATTCATTACATAAAATATATGACCACCATAGTTATTTTGGTTTGTGCATTCGATAGATATTGTGACATAATGATTATTATGGTTACCACAATGAATATCATGGTTTGGTCATGCAATGGATATTGCTACATAATGAATATTATGGTTACCTTAATGAATATCATGGTTTGTGCCTGCTATGGATAATGCTACATAATGAATATTGTGGTTTGTGCCTGCGATGGATATTGCTACATAATGAATATTATGGTTACCATAATGAATATTATGGTTTGTGCATGCAATAGATATTGCAACATAAACCGAAACATCAGATATCGTTGCTTGCGCACACATGGTTGTTACTCTCACGCTCAGTATTTCCAATGAAGTTAATCAAAGCCCTGTTTTGTGATTTTGATCACTCTAATGATCATTTAATACTTGATATAATGTGAACTTGATATAATGTGACACAATAATTAAATATTGAGAGATTATGTCTTTGTAACAACAATGTTACTTAATATACTTGCTACTATTTTATAACTAGCCTATACTTTTGTTGTTATTCCTCATTAAACTCTTTCGTGACCTGAATTGGTTTAAACATAAATTCTCCAGAAATATAAATTTCAGCAAAACATTAAATGAACAATAGCCATTCATAAATTTTCGATTTTTATTGTATCATTAATTTAAAATAAATTAATTCAAAGTATTTGTTTGGGTATTTATTTTAATAACTTTTTCATTAATAATATATTGATAGTAAAATGCGCAAAGTTACCACAAAATTTTTAGGAGAAAAATATTTCTTAACTGCATTTGATAAAATATATATACAATTACTGATTTACAAATCAGATTTTGAGTTAAATTTATTTACTCTAATAGAGTTAAGCGACAATAGAAGAAAATTTTTAATACTCTTAAAGAATCCAATTTGCATAAAATTTAAAAATTGTTAAATTTTAAGCAAAAAATAAGGCTAGGCATGACGTTGATATCAAAATTAGTTGTAATGAGTATATTTTCATTTGTAAGAAATATAATTTATTAATAGAAAATAATATAGAGAAAATTTCCTTTTTTAACTAAACAAAGTTTAGAAAAACAATACAAATCAACAAACTTTAGTTTTACTTACATCATGTATTTGATTTATATATTTATAGCCTAGTTTTTTTTTTATAATTTGGGCATTTATTTTAAAAAAAAACTGTATTGCAGTAACGATGTCTCATATTAAGGGTTTTTACTTGAAAAAAAATCATGCTACAAATTATGTTTGATTAGAACACTCACACAGTGATTTCCATTTGAACTTGATGATTTCATGAAAGGTATGAAGAAAACAAATTTTTCAGCCAATGATTTGCATATGAAACACATTATGATTCAGGAGGCAATATTTTAAATGGGCTTATTAAAATATTTATGGGAGAGAGTATCTATGGAAGGTCGTTTCCTTTACTAGAAAATCTCTGAAGGTAAATTTATCCTCCAAAATGGTAATAGTTTTTGTAGCATTTTAGAAATCTTCAATATAAAATAATTCATCAAATGTGTTTGTGAAAGAAAATCATATGGATGATTCAGTGTCTCTGCTTGTATCAGGAACTCTTTAGATGAAATCACATTCCTGATCCTCCAAAATTAAACGATGAGTATTCCTATCTTAAAAGATGACATCCATGATGCTTACGGTAAGATTGATTTCAATTCAATAGGTAATGTATGTAACAGGTAATATAATATCCTATTCATACTAACTACATATTCATTATTTTGAGCATATCCTTCTCAGAATGATCACAAATGTCATTGCAAATTCCTTTACTATAAAGCTAACATAAAATATAAAAATGTCCTTCCAAAATACTATTAAATAGTTGTTTTACATTAGGAATTAATGGAGCTAAATAGTGCATTTTTACTCTTTCTTAATATGTTTAAACTCTAGACACGATTCCTCACTTATGTTCTTTATTTTTGAATAAAAAATATTTTAAAAATGGGGGAATAATTTATATTTGTGTAATTTACTGTGCATTTATTTCATGTCAATTATTGTAATTATAATTTTGACAAATCAGTATCCCATAAAATATACCAATTTGTTTAAAATTCCGACTTCAACAAAAATATTAATTGCAATGGTTTCATTCAATGATTTAACTAAATATTAAAAAAATTTTCATTTTTTTTAAATAATTTTAAAATAGAGATTTTTTTTATTTCTTATGTATAGATATCAATAACAAAACAATATATTTTCACATTTTTTCAATTAATCCCTATCACATTTTATAAGAAAATTATGGTAAATGTGATATAGAGAAATTGATTTTATACCCATTGTAAATAAAAAATAACTTATTCATTGTGTTTACAGATAATTGCTTGCATTCAATATTATTATGGTTTTGTAAAGTAATATTTAAATCATTCATTAGGGTGGAAAACATAAATTGATCCCAATCAAATCATTGAAATTCCAAACCATTTTAATAATACAAAGAACTGCATGTTATATATTAAAATAGTAACGTGATAAATCGAAAATGATATTTAGATTGAACTATCAAACTATTAAAGCAACCTCATGCAAATAATCAATGAAACTATCCTTTTGAGCGAAGTTTTGAATTGAATAAGTTTTGAAATATATATATATATATATATATATATATATATATATATATATATATATATATATATATATATATATATATATATATATATATATATATATATATATATATATATATATTGTTGTTGGTTGGTATATATTGGTATTCTAGGTGTAACCTTCGAGAGGATACATGAAGACTCATAGTAGGTCTATGAGGTCAGCTAAGCTACTTTTCTAATAAAATAATACGAAGTTTATAAGTTTACAACTTTAAATATTTTTTCTGATCAAGAACAGATACAATAGATATTTGGAAAACAAATAATTATAAAAAATGCTTATAATATATTCACAGTTTTTTGTAAATCTGTGTTCGTGCTAACTACAAATATTTTCATACCACTTAGTACAATATACTGAAAAAAATTGTTTTTATTTGTGTGAATATGATAGATCTTAATTTAAATTTTAATATTTTTTCTTAGTGACGCACATGTTACACATTTGATGAAAAATTATTTATCAGATCTACCATTAAGCATTTTAGGGCGCGTTTGATGCAAGCATTTGTTCTGAATATATTCTGTGAGTTCCAAAACTGATAATTTCAAAAATTTTCAAGCAATTTTCAATTTTTTTCAGCATTTAGATCCATGAAATTTATAAAGATATGTTAGATTCGATGTTAATAATTTTTTACATTTCCGCGTGTGACAATTTGTAAAGTTCTCCAAAGTATAAAAATCAAATCAACGATTTAATTTCTGTTATCAAAGTTATTTTGGAATGACAGCCTCTCTAAAAATGTTATGCTATATTCTCTATATTTTTATTCATTTGTTAGAAACACAGTAATCCTTACACTATCACCAATAAGCAAGTGCAACAGATCAACTATTGAATAACCATTCGTTACGACACCAATACTTTTGTTAATTTTAGAAATGATGAGAAGAAATTCTTACATATCTACGATTTTTAATTTTACTCTATTTTGATGATATAAGAAAGTTGAAGCAAAATGTCTTCATATTTTTTAAAAAATATTTAATCACTTTTAGAATCATAATGTTCTTCTATAGAAGAATTATGTGTTCACAAAAATTATATTTCATTTGTTTCTACATTTAATCTTTTCATTTATCGATGCTTAAACAATTGATAAATCTCTAACATGACTTTTAGCTATTTCTAGCCCTTTTTGTACGACATATATTGTTTCATTTCACACCAAAATTTAAATACTTTTGTTAAAATCTGAATAAATCAGTATGAGCATCGAGCCTAAAAGATCCTAATAGCAAAAATACCAACAAAAGGGAAATTAAAAAATGCGGAAATCATAGCCATTAGAAAACAGTTGACCTTACATATAGGTAGTATAGACCTCGAATATTTTCGTAAAAATAGAGTGCATCCGGACTTTATTTTAAAAATGACCTGAGCCCAGCGCAAGTGCTCGGGAGTTAATTATTAAACATTTGTGCAACAATTTTAGCTAGACTTTCTTACTTTCTGAATGTCTTAAGAATTAGAAAATCATTTATATACAACGAAAACTTTTTTCAATTAGGAAATGTTAGAATATGCAGATCCAAATAGCACTAAGCGAATATATTCAAAACTTAAATGAAATTTAATTTAATTACTGTTTAATTTTTCTTATTTTTTAAAGATCTATGGTGCATTTGTAGTTATGCTGAGAGAGTGAATTACAAATAATGCAATGTAATTATTAACAATTAAAGTAAATTACAAATAATAATGAAAAAGAAGAATTACATTTTTTAAATTTTTATGGTTGCACTTTTTTAAGATGTGTTAAAAATTGCAGAAAACGACTATATCAATAAGAAAATTAACTATTTTTTATGTTTTAGATTTAAACATGACATTATAAATTCTGTTCTTCATTATATTTTTTATTTAATAAAAAATAATTCTTAAAATTGATGTAACTTAAATGTTGAAAGTCATTCAAACTATAAATTGGAAACAGAACTTAGTTCTTGCATACCGACAGATTACATTTTTTTAAATTACTGAAATATATTTTTAGAACAAAAATATAACTTTTTGAGATAAAATATAAAAATGTTGATTTTGCTCAGAGTGCAGGAAATGTTAGTTGATTCACCCTAATATCACTCATTAATATACTGATATTTTATGGGTCACAGATGAATGAAGGCATTAAAAGGACCTGGATTATGCACATATTGCTAGGAATTATACATGATTTATATGATATAAAGTATGATACGCGAAATATAACTCCATTTTAATAGATTTTCCGTAAATTATGACAAATTTTAAATTGAGAAGTAAATAAACATAATGTTGATTTGTTTGAATATTATAAAAGGCCTATAGATATTACTGATTCAAAATGTTAAATAAATAAATATCCTCATTAGCTAAAGTGTTATGTTATATCTTTGAGAATATTTTAAATTTTGAATTAATTACAATATCTTTCTTATATTTTGGTATAACCTTTTTATGGTTTATTACAAGCCATATTCTATAGAAAAATAGCTTCAAAAATTGTTTTTGCCCTTATCTCGTCAATATGCTTTAGTTAATTAAGTACTTAATAAGAATATAGCTATGGGCATTCGTATTTTTAAAAATATTTCCCGAATAAAGGCAAGATGAATGCGCTGATTAACAGGTAAAACCCAAATATTAATGAAATATACAATACAGCTAGAGGAAAATTAGACACTCCATTTCGTTTTATATTAATACTGTTCTTCCTGGAACAAGCAATTAATTACATTATTATTCAACTAAAGATAGTTTAAATTCAAAAATATTACAATGTTAAATTATTTTATATTGTCTTTAAATTAGCTCAATTATAAAATTCTAAATATATATATATATATATATATATATATATATATATATATATAACAGTTACATAAATTAAATAAACTGAGTAAATCATAAATATATTTTTATGATTTACTCAATTCATTTAATTTATATAATAATTACAAAATACTGAAGTGAAATTTTAAAACTTTATATACTCAGTCAACAGAACCTATTTTATTTATTATGAATGAATACCAGATATAACATTTCCTTAACATTTAATAAAAATAATTTTTTCCTTACCTCTGTAAACCTTGTTGTTTTAGTTTTTGTTACATAAACTACACAATCTTCCAAATGTACGTATTTATTTCAATTTTGATAATGTACTCTTTTGTTTCGCTCTTTCACAATGGAAATACAGAAAAAAATCATAGATTTTAAAGGATATTAGTTTCCTTCAAAGTGAATTTTCAATATGAGAGAACCACTCAATAAATAGCTTAATAATTTGACTTTGCTTTCCCATCAATATCTTATAATAAGTAATATTCATTAATACCTATATTCATACTAGTCTATATTCATACCTAATATTCATAATAGCACATTAATAACTAATTTTCAGGAAATGTTTCTCTAAATTTAGATTTTAATAATAAACTGAAGTTTATACTTCTTATTTTTTATAGATACAAAATATATTCAATAATATATAATACTTTATATAATAAAATGAAACCTATAAAAATTAACAGCTGTGATAGAGTTTTATAAAAAGAGAAAAGAAAGGATAAATTTTAACTGCCAGAAATATCATAATAGGAAAATACTTTCTATTTAAAACTAAACACTAACTGTAGTGCGAGGATTTCCTGACACTTTTTATATGTAAGTTTATTTTAGCATTGTTTTATTGTTAACGGCTGTATGTTATTATGTTAAATTATTTGTCCTCCTTTCAAGAAAATACCTAATTTCATAATTTATTTTGGAATAAGATTGCAGATAAAAGGAAATATCCAAAAAATATTTGCAAATATCTCAATTTCGCATAATACATGTAATAAATTAAAACTAATAATAAATTTGACTTTTAATTACATAAAATAAGCAGTCGCTAACAGTAAATGTATTTAATAGCATATCTTTATTCAACATATGCTTCATTATAAGCATTTAAATATCTGAGACTTTCATAATATTTCCTAACTTTTATCAATAACTAGCTTTTAGCAATCTCCTCAGCAAAGTTTTTCAGACACTAGAATATTAAAAAGTAACAAGAGAAGGAGGTTTTTCTACCTCATTAATCTTTGACACCTGTTCACTAATTACGATAAATATTTTTAATTATCACTATAAAGAAGAAGTTCCGAGTGAAATCCGGAAGGAAGTAAAGGTTTGAGAGAGAACTCCCTAAAAAAGATTAAATGATAGCCCTGATACAAACAGGTATGGGAAATTTGTTGAAACTTTTTCCCTGTATTGAAATTATATTTATGATGGTTGAGAAAATTCTTTGTTAACATTTTTTCTCACAGGGCAAACGAACCGATGATGGCCTTTATTATATTATGCATAAGTGTGACAAGTTGGCGATAATAATTGCCGATAATTAGCCTTAATATAGATAACAAAATAGCAAATTGTTTCCGTAATTTAAGAGGAAACTGATATAATCATTTTATTATCTTCATAGCTGTAACTGATTAAGTAATGGTAAAATACGTAATGAAATAAAAAAGAAGCTATTGAATTTTATTTTGCAAACGAATATTTTATTAATTGATGAAGGATTCATATTGCAAGCAAAATGAATTCTTTTGAACAGTTTGTTTTCAAAATAGGAGTGAAAATTATATTCATTATTTATTATCAATAAAAAATATTTAGAAAAATCTAGTAAATTTACAGATATCGAAATTTTTTTAAATAATTTTAAATACATATGATTATAAAATTACATGAATATATGTCAGATATCATGGCTGTTGCTAATCAGTCATGATATCTGACAGCAGAAGCCTTTGGCAGCAGACTGGAATATTATATTAAAATATTTGTAAATAATACACTGGGCTTAACAAGATGATGATTGACATTAATTAAAACTGAAATTCTAACAGAACTTTTAAATGCGTTATTTTGATACGATCAAAAATGTAATATTAATTAAAATTGATGTCTGTACTACAATATTTCAATCTAGAGTTACCAAATTGAAAGGCACAAATTTCACTTATTAAATACTAATTAGAAGTAGGTGGAAAAGATTTCTCTTAAAAGATTTAAAATATGTTGATTTGTTGTAAATTGTTCAAATTGTCCATTTGTCTGAAAATTCAGTTTTTATAATTTATTTATCATTATTTTCAAATACATTTCCCAAATTTCAAAGTAATTTTGTTATTTTATATAAAACGCATTTTTCCTCCTTAGCATACAAGTTAATGCCAAAATAACTTTAATCAATGAATTTTGAATTTATTAATGACTTTCAGCTTTATTCCTTTATTTATTTATCTGCATTTTTAGGAGATAGTACTATCACTAAATTTATTTTTTGTTGTTTCTTAAGTAATGTGATAGTTTCCTACCTGGTTATGCGAATACGTCATGAAATTAACCTAATCATGTATATTCAAAAAAATGTTTCAAGCCATTAGCTTTGAAACAGCAACATTTTGCATGGAAGTTGTAACACATGCTAATAACAGGCTTTCCTTCTTGCTAGAAATACTGTCACAGGTGATGTCGTTAGTTTGAATCATTTGCATTTAATGAAAATTTAAAAGACATTCTATTTTAAAAGCATTCATAGTTTCTAACTTCTTACATTGTTTTAAAAACTGATAAAAAACACAATGAAGCATTTTTAAAAAAGGTCTATGTTGAGCATTAAAATTTAAGTAGTCTATTTTCTGCTTAAACAGACAATTTTAATTCATTTCAAAATACCAGACTATTTTATATTGTCTGTTGAAATAAGTCTTTAATTTCTTTATTATTATTTCTTTTAAATGTAAACTTATAAAACTCGAGTAAATTTTCTCAATTTTTATATATCATATGGTTGAAGAAAGTGAAATGACTTGAAACAAGATAGTTATATACAAAGAACTTTGATGAAAAATCAGAATTATGATATAAATTATAAGGAGCACCATTGAATACATTTCTTGTCTTAAGAAAACTAATGAGACTTTTAACTAAAAGTTAACAAAATATAAAACATTTTTGGAATTTCTGTTCATTTTTTTATAAAATATAAATTATACTTACACATTTATTTAATAATAGTACTATTATTATCGTTTACATTGTTTGTGTTTAATTTTAATTATTTCCTTAGACACTTAACTTCTATTTTCATTTATTGCAAACCTTAAAAATGTGAGATAGTTGAAAACACAGTTTAGTTTATTTTCTATATATTTATTATTCTGACTGCTATTTTTACAATGTATAAAATTACTTATAATTTTTTTATAATATAATTAGGAGCTACTGTGATTAAAAGTGTGGGTTACAAGAAAACAAATTAATGTTAGAGTAAAAATAGAAATATTCAATATGAAAATGGGAAAAATAATTTCTAGCTTTTATTATTATCAATAATACAGATGAAAATCATTATTATCTTCGAATAAAGTATAAAAAAATTCGACTTCTTTAAAATCATAAAATATAAATGGACAACTCAGCTTAAATATCCGCAAAAAATTGTTAAAAAATACTGTGAAAGATCAATTTACGAATTTATATTCATATAAATTGTATATACCACTTTCTTATAAATTTTATTTTAATTCTTGTTAAAATATTTTATAATTTTACAAATTTAATTTTTGCAGTATCTATTTCTTTACTTTCATCGAATATTAAAATACAACTTTTGCTGAAATCCTATTAGATTTCACTGTGAAGAAGATATTTTTAAATAAAAAATTGTCTGCTGTAAAGTAACAGACCTTTAAATGATAATTCCACAATTTCAATGCATTAACAGTTAATAATATTAAGTTTCTTCATTTTCATGCACAACTGCTAACAGATATTTTCTGCTAAGACTTTTCTGGTTTCTTTCATAACCCTTATTAGGGCTAAAAATGTACCTTTATAAATAATCCTGAAAATAAAAGGAAGAAGATTTTAGGATAAAAAACATTAAGCAGACTTCTATTATTAAACTATCGATGACTCTGGCAAAGTAGTATATCTCGTTTTATTTTAATTGTTTCTATATATTGAAGATCAAAAAACATACCATGTGGTAATTATGAATATGGATAAAACAATGCAGCTTAAGATTCAGGTTATGTTAGAGTTATAATTCGGATGTAAGCTAAATTACGTGTTTCTTTAATTATTTACTTAAAAACTGATTACATTAGTATTCAATTTAAATTGATTTGGCATAATGGATAAACTAACGAACGAAGCTTTTAGCATCCATCGCGTGAGTTGATTTTGCAGAGGTATTCATAAATAGTGAGCCGTATTGACTTGTCACAAAGGAGAAAACCCGAAAACACTTACACTGACTGAGGTGCACAGGCAGAAGTACAACTTCTTTTTCGCATTGTTGAACAGTATCTGGGTCAAACCCAGGACCTTATGCTTCGAAGAGAAGTGTCCTACCACTTGGCCACGATGAGCTCAGATTTAAATTTATTTAACAGCTTTGTTTATTGTTGTTGAGGCCTATTCCCACTGATTAATCGTTGAATTATAAAAATCCCATTAAAACATGCTATTCATGGCTAAAAAGTAGAATGGACAGATTATTTTCATCATTTGATTTATAGCAAACATAAGGGATAACTCTGACTTATCCCTTATGTTTGCTATAAATCAAATGTCTGTCAAAAATCCCGGAGTATGACTTCGGGAAGAGGGATTTCATGATTTGGAAGCAGGATTCATGCAAAAGTCCCTAGATTTAGCTGTCATTATTAGAGATATCATTTAACTTTAAACAATCTCATGTCTTGTTTTACCAGCAATTTTTAGTGAACACGGGGATTTTGGTCTTTATAAGATGTAAAACTCACGACCTTTCTCAATTAAAAGTGGCTAGAACTTTTACTAATTCAAAAAAGTTTAATTCAGCTATGAAAAATCTGATATAACCATTGATGATTAAGAAATTTTCATTTCCATTATAATATTTCTAATTTATTAAATATAATTAATATACTGCTCTGAAATGAGTTGGATTTCTGAACTAAGGATTTCGGTAACAGTCTAAAATTGATGAGAAAACTACAAGTCTTAGTTGAGTGGGAAAATATACCACTGTGCATCATGCAAATATTTTCATCCCGACATCAAACATTTTCATACTTTTGGAGCCGAAAGGTTAAGGTTGCAATGTCCTCACTATTGAACAGTGAAATTACAGTATTTATCTCTTTTATCATAAGTTCCTAAGCACTTATTGGGGGCACTGTGGAATGAGAGTACTAAAGAACAGAAAATTAGCTTATTCAACATGAAAAAATATTAATATCATTATGTAAAGACCACTTTTAGTTTTCCTTGGTATACTGATAATGATATTCTTCATGTTGTAAAGTCAAAAATAAGATGTGGTATGTTTGGAAAGGCAAAATATTTTGTCAACTTCTTACTAGAATTTAATTTGGAGAAAGTTTGAAAAATGTCTCCAATCAAAAGAATATTAAAATATTGAACGCATATTTTAGTTACTAAAGTAATTATTAACCATAAAATGGTTGCTCCTTTCTTTCCAGTTGAGCTCATGATTACACCATTTTATTACCGTTCTAATTGGTTTTCATCTGGATCATATCGTATTGAGACAGTGTAGCAAATCCGATTTGTCGACGAATTTCCTGCCTGCTTTCAAACTGTATTCTTCGAGTAGCAGCAAACAAGGCGAAGTTCACCATCAAATGTCTGTGAATATTATCAACGTTCACTATGTTAATAAAACGATTTCTTATATAAGGACCAAAGTTGTTTTCCTTTGATTCAGCTATTAGCATGTTGACAATAGAACAAAAGAAAAATCAAAATTAAAAAGACAAGACTAAACGTTCTACATATGTGTTTAATTTAGTAAGGACAGTTTATTTTTCTTAAAGTGCACTAATTAATATAATTTTAAATTAATAATAGTAATATTTTTAAATATTTTTATATTCATTTACTTTTAGGAAAATAAATGCGAATTATTAAATTCGTTTTCTTGTAATCTTTATATTTTTTGTAATTTTATTTTGGTAAATAATGCACAAGCAATACAATTGAAATCATTTAAAAAAAATTGATTTGTCTGTTTTGAAATTAATATTTTCTTAAAATAATGACAGATATATGATAAAAGCTTCAAATTTAATGATGGTATGTATTCATTGTATGGCCTTTAATATAAAATTTGAATTTATATAACTTCTTACGATATTCAAAATATTAAAAGTATATAAAATTTGAAATAAATAAAAACAATTAAAGATTGTAAATTTTATGGGACAGTATTTCAACTTATCAGATGAAAGAAATCAATTATCTCAGTTATTCAAATGACAGAAATTTACAGATTTAAATATTTAATGAACAAATTGTGTTAGTGAATTTGAGATTATATAACCTTTCATTTCATTGATTGTCTACTTGAGCCTGGTGTTCATTATATACTAATTTTCATAAGTTCAAACTCTCTCTATAATTCAAAAATATGTAAAATTTCCAATTATCTGCGAAGTTAATTGGTTGGAATATTAATGATAAGTCATTTCAGTAATCCATAAATATGTGGGAAAAAAACAAGCCATCATGAATATCCATTTTAAAGATTTTTGCAATCAAATGCAGAATAACAATAATTTATTTTAACTAAAAAATGTACTATTTATATCATAAACTAACTAGATTTAATTAAATTAAAAATATTAAGTTCGATTTTTTACTAACTTATTATAAACTAGATTTAAATAAAATATTTCCTTATTGATATTTAAATTGCGAATACATGAGATAAATAAATGATATATTTTTCCTTTAATATAGTTTTTCCAACATTACTTCTTTCAACTTCTTCATTGAATAAAAATTTTTGTGACCACACACACAAATATTATTTTAAATTACTTCAATATTATTTTGAATCATTATAGTATCCACTACTATATCCAATTATACAATTTTGGTATGTGTACCAGAATTTTTGAATTTTGGTCTTCTTCTTCCAAATTATTTAAATCTAAACTTGAAAATTTGCTTTTCAAGTTTAGTGTTTTAACGAATTTAAAACAGTGTTTTTCAATTTAAAGACTAAGATTAATCTGAAAAGGCAGCGACACTGATCATATAATTTCAAAATAATCTACTATTGCATTTATTATAGTGAATTAAGAATTTTATATTTCCATGTAGTTTCTTGACATAATTTTGAGATTAAATGTTATATTTTGTTATTCCTGTCCTTAAATCTATCTCAAAAACTACAGTGTAGATATCTTGGTCTTTTAGAAAATATTAAGTGTAACCTTCTTTAACTGTCGTACAAAGAAAAGTTACTTATGTCTGCATTTACTGTAGTGATTGTAAAATATTTTACTTTTTATAAAAGAAAATTATGTACTGAATTAGATTAAAAACCTCTCTGTATTCCTCCTCATAGTGAAACATGTACACATATGTATTTTTTATGTAAAGAAATAAGGATTGACATCTTTTCATGCATTGTGATCTCCATTCTCAATTCCATACTTTTACTTTTCTTACAAAAATAAAATATTTTATTTACAATGACTTAAGTTTTGATGAACTAATACAGCGGTGAAAATCATAGTAAATTATCTTTATAAGCATTAAAAAATATGGAATTTACTTTTTCTTATCCATTAGTTTGTTTTCATGCAATGAATTCTTGTTTGGCTAACCGCGATAAAAAATAATGAACTAAATTAACATATATTGAGAAATCAACTATTAAAACAAGAACAATTTTTGAGGCAAGTAATTAATAAAACGAATTTAATTGGTATTCATGTTGTTATTTCCTCTAATCCGTGTCATTATTCTTCCTTTCAAGAATACTTCCATATTTTCAGTTTTGCGAGATTAGAAGGTTAGGTAGGAGGACCTACATGCACCGTCTGAGGGCAAGCTTCAAGAGGGAGGCAATTACTGAAAGAGAATCTAATGAGCCCAATATTCAAATGTAATCCTAATAAAGAGGAGATTAACAGATTTGTTTGGGTAAGGGTAAAGAAATTTCAAGAACAATGCATTATTATTTATTAAGTTTTTCTTAAGGTGATTAATATAACCAAAATAAGGTTCATTAGTTCACTAAAACTAGAGTTTTATTTCTGTGGAAAGAAATTTATTCATATATCAAAGGGATTATATAAATTAAATTTACGAAAACATTTTATTTTTTCTAATTAATTGTGGTAGTCAACTAATCATGGATTTTATTTTCATTCGAAACTTATTAAATGTTAAATAATTTTAAAGAAAATCAGAAGATTTTATATTTTCACTTTATGAAAACGCTTTAATTAAATTTAATTAAAAATTTAATTTGTTGGTATTAACTCTTAAAATATAGACCTATAAAAAGTATTAAAAAATTAATTCAAAAACTATTTCAAAAATTGTTCAGAAGTCCTCATAGAAGATTATTAAATTATTAATCATATCGTATTTTTATTCATCCTATAATACGTATATCACTAATGGTATTAAAAGATTCTTAACCTCAGTGCATGTAAATTTCAAAAATACTTTACCTACACGATTTTGGAAGTAATATTAAATCCATATTTCCTTTTGTATATCAAGAGATGATATGCTATATGTAGTTAACATCAAAAACTTACAAAAGTTTAAATAATGCTTAATGTATTTAATTTACGCCCCTTTTCATCAATAAATTAAAAATCAATATTTTCAATTTTCACTCAGGGAAAGAAAAATTTAAAATTTATGTTATTATCATAGGAAGAATTCTGTTATCCAAATTTGAAAAAGTGTATGACACACAAGTGTGTTTGTCAGAACACCAAATTGTAAGGCTGGCAGATATATTTTCCATTCATCATAAAATGTGCTTGATAGCAAACTTTTGTACAGTTCATATAAAATTTACAATTTATTTAATGATTTACTCATACATTTATCCTAAAAAATCAACAATAAAATATATCACTTAGAATTGCATATTAATGGAACTAAATGTTTCAGATCATAAATGTTAAAATATTATTAAATTAAATACAATATATTTTCTTGATTTTTGATGAGATTTGATTTGTTACACTACACATGTGTGTATTACCGAAATTAATTTCCTGCAGCTAATTGTTAATATTAAAATCTAATAATAATTTTCAAATTAATACATTACAAGTTTAATATTACAAGTACATGTTAATAAATTTAATTCAAATATTTAACAATATTTGAATTAAATTTATTAACATGTACTTGTAATAATAAATATTTGATATAACATTTAAATATAATTAGCTTCATGATAAATTTATAATAGCATATGTGTTGTGATAATTTCATAAAATATTAAAAATATTTAATTCATAAAGTGATTTTGATTTAATCATTAATTAAATGCATCAATTTGAATATAAAATTGATATTTGAATGCAATTTAATTAATAGATTACAAATTGTTACTCATTGGCAATTATTTTATTTCTTTTATTAAATTACATTCAACACATTCAGTCGAATTTGTTTCAACTATTATGATTGGTTTTCTCATTTTAAATAGTGCTAACTACAAGCAGTTATACATTAGTAAAATTAAACTCTAGTGTCCTAAATTATAATCTACCAATAAAATTAAATTAAATAAAATAAATAGTCTACATCTCTTGAAATAATGAAGCAATATAAAATCACGTTTACTTAATTATGGAACGATTTTAAAAGATCCGTTAAACTTATGTTGTTTTTTTCAAAAAATACAAACAACATAAGCTGTATAAAAATTTTAAATTTCTTTCATCGTAATAAATGTTAATCAAAAACTTTATACTATTTTATTATGATTATATTGTTTCAACTATAGATTTATTTTATGCTTCGTTGAGAAAATAATATTTAAATTTTACAACTCACATGCTTATATTAGATGAAAGACACAATGTTTCAATAACTTTTTTCTGAGCAAAAGGTTAATAATTTTTGCCAGTATGATTTAGATTTTAAATAATAGACTTGTGCTTTTTTAATACGCAGTTGGTTTGAATTAAGTAAGCTTGTTCAGGAGTATTTAAATCATTCGGTGAGTATTGCATTTTGGAGTAAGAAAAGTATATTTTTTATGTTCCTGTTTAAAATTTATTCACTTTTTCTAATATCTACAATTATTAAATAATGAACCAATTATAGTAATTGCATAGCAAATATTTAAAATGAAACGAAAATGAAAACTTTACTGAGCAAATTAATTCATCATACTAACATCATTTCTTTTTTATCTTGTTTGTTTTTATTTTGTTTTTAATCTCTTATAAAAAGAGATTATAGAAAATTTTATCTTTTAGTTCAATTTGCTTTTTCACTCAAAATTGCTGTTAATTAATTACTAGAGTTTTTTTAGGTATATAAACAACGAAAAAATTTACAAAATGTATTTCTGACTTACCATTTATATCTAAATTAAATTTTTTTGAAGTTTTGATATCAATCTACTTCAATATTTTCGCCGGAATAAATGGTATAAAATTGATATTTTTTAAATAAATACATAAAACCAAAATAAGCTCTTGTAATAATTAATTAAATTAAAATACAAATAATTTATGATATATTCAAACATTATTAGATATTTCGATAATACTTGTATATATAAATTGGAAAAAGTAACAAAAGTAAAATTACGTTTAATTAATAATAGGTACATTTGATTGCACAGTTAATCTTATATAATTTATTCCTTATTACTTACAAAGATACTATTGGATTCCTTATTTTAGTTAAAAACATTAATAACAGCTATTTAATTTATTAGATAGATCAGTAATAAAATATATAATCATTATGTAAGCAAAAATAGCAAATATAGTTAAAAACTATTTGGAATTAATTTATGTAATTATAAAATTTTCTGTATTTTTCAGTTAAATAACTTCAATAATATGATGTAATTAAAACAAAACATTTTATATATTATAAAAATAATTTATGTATGAAGTAAATGTTTTAAGAAGTTAATAAGTAAATTGTGAACATCAGAACAACATCTACTTGTAAGTAATTTGATAGAAATAGTGCATTCTTTTAATGAGATAGTGAAAGTGTAATTAAACATATCAGGAAATTTATGTTTTGAAAAACAAATAATGAACTAAATTACATGATAACATGCTACTCTGAAATATTTAAAAATAATGTAGCATTTTAATTAGTGAATCATCTTTCCTTAAAAACAGAAATTTCTAATTTTATCAGATCTGCACCAAATTTCTAAAACCTAAAAATAAAAAATCTAGTATGCTGTAAGTTAATTGGCATTAAAAAGTATTTAAAATGAATAGTAATGCAATCGAAGTGAATGTTACTGATAATTTATTTATATGTGAATAGTATGTGATTGTATTTTGCATTTTGAAAAAAAAAATAAAACAGTTTATTGCACAATATTTTAATATTCATAACAAAAACAATTTTTATGTTTTTATAAGCAAATTATTCGCTGAAGTTTGTCTATTATTAAATATATCAATATATTATTATTATATATTTAATATTAAACTTCTGAATATTGATAATATAACTGAAGAATAATTGACTATGTATTTCCATTTTTAATGATACTAGTAAATAATTCAAAAACAATTAGATGAGGTTCAAAAATTATTTTCTAAATATTTGATAGCTATATCGTTATTGTCGGTTTCGTTTTATATTTTTGAATTCATAAATTAAAACTAGTTTTATGATATAAAATTTCACCCTTTTCTCAGATTTATTACTTTGTCACTATTGAACTGTGATGATTAACTGAGAATATTTTTCAAATAATTGTTAGATAACCTGGAAATATATTTTAAGAGCAATAAATTTTTGATTTGTAAACATAGTTTAAAATGAATGATCTAGCTGTGAGAAAGGATCTAACACTTCCCTGCAGCTGTATGGAAGAAGCTTGTGCATTCTGTATAAATATTGTAAATCTTAATAATTTTCTGAAGAAAAATAAATTATTCTATTCTTTGAAGAATAGAAATCTATTCCTCAAAGAATTTTATTCTTTGAAGACTATAGAAGACGTCTCTAAGAAGATATTGATGTCTTCGTAAAAGCAAATAACAATTTTTTTCTCAAATTATTCGGCACACTCAGCATTTTGTGATACATAAATTAACAATAAAAATTAAAAGATCTGCTTCTTTTATTTTCGAATATGAAATATATTATTGAACATTTCCAGTTTTTTTTCCACTAAGTGAAAAAAATTGATACATAAAATTAAGTTAATAATCATATGGATAATCAAAGAAACTATAGTAACGGTTAATGTTTGTGTTTGAGCCAACTGATGGAGGATTGGTTAGCGTCCCTAACAACGAAGCAGTAAATACCGGGTTCGAATCCTGGTTCGGGCAGAGATGTTACTTTCTCTCCTTGTATGTGTTTCTTTACTCCTTCATATTCAGGGTGACGATATCACATCCAATGGGTGCCTTACTATGTAAAATGCCACTCCCACAGACGATCTAGAAGGCTTCACAGACGAGTCAGAAAACTATTCTTAAAGTTAACTTTCTTCCATAATTTGTAATGGTGTATAAAAATTTTTTATGAACTTAATGAAATTTATGAACTATATGCTCCGAATTGTTTGAATGTTTCGAGCATTATGAGCCCGCTTTAGAACTTTAAAAACTTTTTGAATCCTATATCTTATTAGCACCTTAGAAACTTTTTAAATTTTTTTGAACCTAAAATTCTTTTAAAAGCTAAGGTGCTCATTTAACTTGTATAAACTGCTTGCCTGTATATAATTATCAGCTTTCGTATCATGCCATTTCTTTCCTTTTCATAATTAAGTGGTCATACTATTTATAATATTGCTTTCAATGTATATAATGTTTTTAATGTCATAATTACCCTAGAAATTGTTAACTGTCTTTTCATTGATTGTAAATTGTTTCTCCATTGTTTGTTGTATGTGTCATTATGTTAAATTTTATTTTTAACTCAGAGAAAATATTTAATTCATTGCCTGAATTCAACAGGGCTTGAAGCCCCTTAAAATGTTTTATAACTTCTTGTTACTAATTTGTAAGCACAATTTGCTTGCCTTGTAAAATGCCACGATGGTGGCTCCCTCACGGACCTCGTAGAGATGTTGAGCACACTAGATTTTGGGGAGACGGCACCCGTTAACCTTAAGGTAAGGTCTCCCCACACAGTTATGTATTTATGTGTAAAATGCCATCATATTCTACCCTTGTAGTGTTGAATAGGTATATCTTAAGTGCAGCCGGTCATTAGAAAAAAAAAGTTTGTAGTTGAAATTTTTTCATATAAAATATAATATCTATTCTACATTTATACTGAAAATGCTTAAAGAGGTAAATTTTTAACAACAGAAAACTTTAATAAGAATTTCATTTATTTCATTAATTTAAAATTCCAATAAAAATAAATATATAAATTAAATATATGTAGTATATTTAACATCATAAGTTGCTTTTTTCCAGTTTAATAATCTTGGTGATTTTATGAAGAAGAATACCTTTAATTTTGATAAATCCATTTACTAATTTATATATATATATATAAATATAAGTATGTGTGTATGTATATCGATTTAGGGAAATTTCAATCATTTGATCAGCTCTGTAAAAGAATATACAATTAATTTACTGCTTTTTATATATTTATCGAAATAAAGTTTTTTGATACTGATCAAGATAAATATTATTAAATAATGTTTGAATATCAAAATCTAAAGGGAAATTAAGTATGAGGACATGAATATGCAGTAAAATATTTATTTGAATTGGAGATTATGAATGTTTTGTTCAAAATGTAATAACAACTAAATATAAAATTATGTGACACAAACATACGTTAACTGAAAGTACAATAAAAAACAGTGTAACTGTAAAACACTGATGTTGCTAAAAGAAGAAAAACAAATTGATACGCAGTTGTTGTTTGAATCATGATTGAACCAATTTTATTGAACCGAAGAAAGGACTATGATAGAACAGAAACAAAGAGTGAGTCTCAGATATCGTGACGAAAACAAAACTTTATTTGTAGAAAAGGACAAATAATAGCACAAAGAAAAACTTTTCCTTATAAAAACGATTTTTTTTTCATTTTAACAAAAATATTACATACAATACATTTGTTTACTTTTTACTATCGAATATTATCATCTCATTTGTTATTTTTGCTGATCAAACTATTATCTTGAATCAAACAGTCAAACTAAATAGATTTTCAATTAAAATGAATTCAGTTTCATTTCTTCTAGTTTATATTTTTTTAAAAAAACAAGATTGAAGTTCAAATATTTTTTGCAGATATTATGTTCAGCATTTTAATCCATGTTATTTTTAATAGACGCTGTATAACAAAAACTATCTGAGAATATTTTTGTTGGTTATTCAAAATATAATGGTAATATAATTTACATGCAAATCAAAATATTATGAATGAGTTATGAAATTCTAGTTCTTACAGCCAAGACATTAAATGCAGTTTTCTGAAACTATTCTGCTCAACAATAATTCATTATTAGTGAAACCATTTCTCCCTTGAATTTAAACATTTGTATAAAGACAATTAACTGAAAACTGTCGTTATTATTAACTTATGAGTGATAAATTGCCTGAATAATTTCTATATATTTTACCTCAAATAAAATTACTATGTCTTTAACAAACATCGCACTGTTTCGAACAATTTGAACTAAATTTATATTTCAACAAACAATGGAGTATCCTCTTACAGCATTAGCTTGATTTTAAATCATATTTTGAAAAGTGAATTATTCACTAACGTAAATTGAAATCCAGTATAGTTGATGATACTTTGAGAAAGATAATTTATTAAATCTACTAAAGAGACAAAACAAAAATATTATGTAACCTTTATTCATTGAATTACTCTGCAATAATTATTCATTTTAGCTAGTTTGATGATTTGAAATAATATCTTATGCTTTAAATGTTGATTTTTTTCTACTTTTTTAATGTCATAAAACTTATAAATGAAGAATATAAGTATTTTTCAAATATTGATTGAGTTCTCTAAATTTAAGAATAAGTTTATGTTACTAATATATTTTACATTCAAACTGTTTCTGAAAACATTTTCCTTACCAATTCATTGTATCCTTGGTTAAAATATACACATTAATACTTTTAACAAAATTGCATTAAAAAGATATAAATTATGCCCAATGAATGAAGGTGTATTTTAATCTGAAAGATTATTAATATTTTTCTAATTATAATGATCAAGTTACTTCAACTAAAGAACTTTTAAAACTTTAAAGATTATGAAGTAATGGAGTAACTTCTTTCAATAACAAGCGTGTAAAAATTTTATTAAAATGAAATATCACGTATATATATATATATATATATATATATATATATATATATATATATATATATATATATATATATATATATATATATATATATATATATATATATATATATATATATATATATATATATATATATATATATATATATATAGATAGATATGATATATATATATATATTATGTATATATACATATATATTATACACGTATATATTTTCAACATTTGAAACTTTTAACGCAATACCTCATGTTGCAAAGAATTTTAGTTCCTTAAAAGGATTTGAAGAGTATTTTAATCACAATTATTTTTGTGTTAAAGAGCAAACAATATAAATTGGAAAAATTCTTCATTTGAAAAAAAGTGATCGAGTAATACAAGTTATTTAATATTACAATTTTTTAAAGTATAAATAAATGTATTTTAAATATGATGGTACTAATGAATTATGATTTTATGAAGTATTTTGTTCTCTCATAAAAATGTATATTTAATTAAAAAAAACTTTATTGCTTTCTGATAAATCTATAAATTTTAATATATCTTTAAATTTTAACATTTAAATATCATATACTAAAATTAACTATATATATATATATATATATATATATATATATATATATATATATATATATATATATATATATATATATATATATATATATATTTAAAATATTACTGGACAATAGTTATTATATGGGAATTGTAATCTAAAGTTTTTTATGTAGTACTCTGAAAAGAAGTATATTAAGTAAACTTTTGAATAAAATTGCTGCGAAATAAATTTATTGAAAAACAATTATCCTTATAATAACTATTTTCAGGCAAAATGATCTTTGTTCAATAACCATAAGCTAGAAAATAATATGTAAATGTTTTAATTCTATATTTTTCACAGTCATTTTTAATCTCAATCTTGAATTATTATTTTCAATCTTGAATTATTACAAGGAATTCTATTATTCGTTTTGATGATTCTACAAAATAAGTCTTTTAAATCATTTTTAAATTTCAAACTATTGAAAAGATTGACATTGAAATCGACCTATTAAAATATGTCCTTCTCACTAGTATCCACTAATATATTTCTATGGTACAAAAAATTTTCAAAATAATAAAGCTTTCGATGTGAAAGGAATGTGGATAAATTAATGCAGCTATCTCTTTGTCTCCCTATCCATTTTTATCAAAACTCTAAAGTTAACGCAAACTAAACATAATTTATAATTGAAAAATTATTCACCAGATAAAATAGTACAATTAAATTAAAACTAAGAATAGCATCTATGTATATTTATAATTAATCAAATATAACTACATTACTGATTGTTTTTTGTTCCATATTATTTAAATTTACGCTGGTATTTAAATTAAGAGAACTTTCATGTTTCGTTGATTGTCTCAAGAATTATTACACAACTTTTAATAAAATTTGTTTCAATTATTCTTTGTTATACTACAAAACTATAATCATTCAGCTGTTTTTGTGTATGAACATATTTTTGGAAGATCGTTAAGTTTATCATACCATGATTTGATACTTGAAATGAAGCAGTTCAGTTTCTGAGTTAGTGTGGCAAATAATCTCATTCATTTAGCACTGCCATTTTAAAGGTTTGATTTGCCTTGGAATGAATTGGAACTGTATGCCTCAATACAAATTCTATTGTCAACTCTCAAAAAATTTAATATATGCTGTACAGTACTGGATATGGCAAAATTGACTGGGCAATCCATATGGCGAACATTTCCATTTTTAGGAATTACTCGAACAGACATGATAAATGAAATTTTACAATCTCATTCATAAAAATGAAAGCTGGATCACTTGCATATTTGACAAGGGAAAAATAAATGTCATATCCCTATATCACATCAATCACAGTGCCACTGTCAAAGGTATAGTCTTGTGCTGCCATCCAATTTTAACATGAAATCTTCATTGTTATAATAGTCGAGTTCTCGACAATGAATGGAGGACGAACTTTCTCACTTTACGGAAGTATGTAGATAACTGTATTCAATTCGTAAATTTTTAGTTTTCAACTAACTATAATGGCATACATACCTAAAATCTCATGATTGCAATTAATTATCTAACGAAAATCATATCTATGAAATTAAATTTAATTATTAACAAAATGTATCCCAAAGAAAAAAATTCCAATTACAAAAAAATTTACAGATAATAGATACATACCTGAAAATTCTTTTCATTAAGGGTAAATAAATACCATTAGAAGCACCCGAATGAATACCAGTTACTTGAAAATAATGACAATTGAAAGTAAATTTTCATGGATACAATAATTTTTCATTTAATAAATTTGGAATATTTACCAAACTTGTTTTCAAATTGCTCATTTAAATTTGAATAATTTCCTCTTATTCAAATATATGTAATGTGATAAAGTAAGTTACTAATCAAAGTACTTCCTCGAAAATTCGCTTAAGAAAGCTACCACTTTTGTTTCTTGTGCAATAATTTAAAAGCATATTGTATAGAAGAAATTTAAATAAATGATTTTTTAAGTAAATTTCTATTAAATATGGATTAAATTAACAATTATCTTTGTAATTACATAAATGAGAAAGTTTTGTTTTGTGTAGTGTTAAAATAAGTAAAATTTAAGTGAATAAGTAATGAATATTTATATGTATTAATAAGTAATGAAATAAGTAATGAATATTTAATAAAATTTATAAATATAGATAATTAATATTATATTTGCCTGTAATTTTAGCAATTTAAATGTTCTCTAAATTTCACATGCTTAGATATTTTTTATAAAATTTACTTTCCATAAGAAGTTGAATTTTCATTTAAATGAAAAATAAATGTCTAACATGATATACTTTTACCAAACACCATTTAAAAGATGTGCATTTTGTTCAATAATTATTTTTAACAATATTAAATGCATTTAAAAAAATAACAAACAAATATTAATACATAAAAACAATCCACAAAGAAAAATATTTAGAAGTTATGTATGTTATTTTGTTTTATGTCATGTTTCTCATTTCTTGATATGAGCAACATTACATAAAATCAATTACACAAAAATAACTATATCTATTAATATATTAATAATCTTCACATTTTTGTAAGGAATTCAGAAGACTGATTTAAATCAAAAACTTAGTCAAGCTGTTCTAATCTCAAACATCGATTTGTTAAAAAAAAGGAACTAAAAAAGACAATGATATAATAGCTCGAATCACTGTAACACTAAAAGCAAATCTATTATTTTATTTTACGTTATAAATCATAAGTGATATTTTTAAAGCCTTAGATGTTAAAATTATAAGTTTTCAAGCAATATTTGTTGTACTAATTATGTCTAATTTTACTGTATCAAGAAAATTTCCCATGAATTTTTTGAGAAAAATAGTCTAGTTATCTTCTTAAGAAGATTTTCAGACATGAGATTGTTAATTTTTGAAGAAAAAAGAATTTTTTTCACCTTATTAGTCTCTGACACCTGTTTATTAATAATGATAAATACTGCTAATTACTGATGATAAGAAAGAAATTTTCAAAAAAGTATGTGAATCTATAATGGCTTAATGAAAGATTTTTATTAAGAAGGATAAAGACTGTCAATTCACGGTTTACCTTAATTTAGCTAGAAAAATTTCAGAAACTTTTTCATTTTCTTAAATTTGATTCATAATAGTTTAAAATTTTGGATGATTAGTTTTTGACCATAATACCTTTGGTCATCAAAAGATCCATTTAATGTCTTTATTATATTATATCTGCTTATAATAGTTGGCAGGAAATGATTCTACATAATTAGCTGTAAAAAAGTTGAGAACAAAGCATTGATTTTGTAGTTCAATAAGAAATTGTCGGGTTTTTATTAATAAGTCTAATTAAATAGTTAATTAAGAATGAAATAATATAATTATTTATAATTTTTATTTGTTAAACAAAGAAAGTATTGCTAAATATTCTTGAACAATTATTTATTTTAAGAAATATTTTTCTGCTCAAAAAGTAAAAGGAAACTTTCTTTTAAAGTAATTTTTCCCGTATTTGATATATTTCATAAGAAAGCTAAAAAAATTAAAAACCTAATTTATAAATTAAAGTAATTTTGAATCATTTCATTTACTTGCATTAAAAATTTTAAATAGAATTACTATATAAAATAATTCATAAAGTAATAATTTTATCAATTGTTATTTATTATTTATTGTATGGTAAGCCAATTGCTTATAGACAAAAAACTTTTGGTAATCATGAGGTGTAAATATTAAAGTTCAAATTTATGAATAAATAAATTAAATTTAATATTTAGATTAAGATCTTCACTTTATTTTCATCTATCATTCTTTACTTTTTTAATCTTCATTGAGAATTCCCAGTTACTTTTTAAACTTTCTTTTCAAATTTATTTATTCAAAGATATATAACACAATTAAAAATAGACGTTAATATAGTTTACTTATAAGCGATTAAATCCAAAGCTTAATCTAGTAAAATGTATCATAATAATCAAAATTACAGAATATTTAATGAAAAATAAATTCTAATAATAAAAAATTATTAGGGAGGAGTCAAATAGAATTTTTTTTGATTAGGGAACTGTTATATAAAATTTTTTAAACTATTTTTTATAACTTTAAATTAACAAATATTGTATACAAAATTAAGAAAGCATTAAAATTCCAACTAAAATAAATCCAATTACAATCACTTTATTTTTTACTCCTAAAACTCTATCAGCATCAATGATAATTTTTGATACACATTATAATATAAAATTTTGTATTTGTTCTAATAACCCACCTTTCACGACCCTTCCTGACTTTATTTACTTTTCCATTTTAGCATGTAATGATTTTGCCATATAAAGGTGCAGAGGTTACTTGTTTACATCCAATTTTGGTAATATTTTATTTAATTTTAATAGCAATAATATATATATATATATATATATATATATATATATATATATATATATATATATATATATATATATATATATATATATATATATATATATATATATATATATATATATATATATATATATATATATATATATATATATATATATACTCTAGGGTTTATTGTGTTTTTCTTTATGAATTCCTTCTAAAATTTGTAGACTTCAACTAATTTACCTGTACTTTATTTTTATTAGAGTTAATTCACAATATTTATCATAATTAGTGAACAGGTGTTGAAGACTTATGAGGCTGAAAAAAACTCCTTCTTTTATCACTTCTTAATAATAAAGTATGAGAAAAATTTTGCCCATATCAAGAGAAAAATCCGCGGTTGTTACCTTTCGATAAAAATCATCAGATATTTCCTAAACATCAGGTGTCTAAAGTTAATTAATGCAATATATTGTATTATGAAAACGTTTAATTATATAATAGAGTCAGCAATAAAAAAATAAAGGATTTTTACAAAATAAAATTAAGTATAGAGATATTTATAAGTGTTATAAAAACATATGATCATCATTATTTTATTCTTCATGTAGAATGAATAGTGAAGATTTGATATTTTTTAAATAATTTGAAAACTCGTGATACTTTAAAATTCAATTTCAAATCTAAAAGAAACAGTAGTAAGTTATTTTGAAAATTTTCATTGTTTAAAATTAAAATGATAATGATAGCTTATTTTAGCTACAGAATTTAAAAAAGATGAACTTCATAAGAATATTTTTATCTGAGAATATGAGGTAAAAATAGTCTGAATTTAATAATAATAGTAGAAGTCTTAAATGAAAAATATAAATATAATATGTATTTTTGCAGTTTTTTAGTGAACCCTAACACTCATAATATATTTTTCCTATAGAATATAGATATATTAATGAGATTTCCAGTACGCGAAATTACTCTAACAGGGATTATATTGCTTATTTCTTATAAAAGTATCTCCACTCAAATACCAAAAAGAATCTACAAAAGTAATTTAGTTTCTAAAAGCATTTTGTATTTTGTGATTTTCTATGACCAATAGATTGAAAATTATTTCTTAAATATCCAATATTGCCTTATACCAATATTTAACATAATAATAATACTAACATAATAATAATTTTTTAAATAAATTTTCTTTCTTTAATAAGTATTTTTTGCAATAATTATAATTAGTTTTTTGTTATTTTTGAAACAATAAAACTGTAATTGCTAAATATTTTGTGCAACCGGTTTTATATAAACACTTTTAATCATGACGAAATCCTTTAAAATAAAATTAATGCATTTCATTTCTCACTGTTTATTCTGCCAATAAATGTGCAAAAATCTATTTATGGAACTTCTTAATTTGCACTTATGAGCAGCAGTGTCATCAAATATTTACTTTTGCATAAAAATTAGTGTATACATTGCATAACATTTCTGATATCCACTCATGATTATTTATATCAGTACATTATTTGAAAATTGACATCTTTGTTTGAAGGAGAATGCACTTTCCTCTAATAAAGGTTTAGTGAATAAATTACTAATTTAATTTTTTTCATTTGATATAAAACATGTTTCACTTCTTTGATTGCTTATTTCATTTTAATAAATTTATTTTAAAATCCAATGTAATGAATTTTTATTTCCTCCTAATACATAAATAAATAAACAAAATATTTCTTCTTGTGAAATATTAATAATTTCATACCTTGATTTTCACAGAGATGAGACATTCTAAGTTTGTAGTAAAAAGCTGTAATCTAGACAAGGAAAATATTTTATAAATATTAATATTTACCAACAATAAGTTATCAAATACATTTATCTTTAATATTTATAAATTAATAAAAACTTCACTATTTGCAAATATAAAGATATTTAAAAAGATATCTATATAAAAGGGCACAGTGCTATGCGCAATTTCTTTTAAAATTATTATGTGTAAATTATTAAAATGTATCCTAAACAGTGATTTTCTTCCTTCAAATGAAGTTAGTGTTATATTTTCGAAGCTATATTGTCATGCAATGTGCACTTGCAAAAGAAAAGTAGTTTTGCTGCAAAACTCTTTTCTCAATTATAAGTTTATCAATGCTTCAATGAGTTATTCTCTATATTTGATAATATTTTAGGAATCTTATTTTTAGATTTAGAAATTGTTTTTTATAAAATACATACAAATAGTATAGATACCACAGTAGTTTGAATGGAGAGACAAATATATTTGTTCTATGTAACGAAATAAATTTGGTAAATAATAGTAATCAATTACATTATAAAATTGCAATATCAGTAAAAAATTAAAATACATTTATTCCATAAGAAAGCTATACATTTTTCAGTGTCTAAAAATCTTTGAATATTAATTTTCATTTTTCTCTTCTAATAATATATATAAAATGTTAAAGAAAAATATGCAAGTATATGCAATAAATTAATTTATTTAATACCAAATTATTACACGGTGAATATATAAGTAAAAAAATAAATTTCAATAACTATGAACTAAATAAAATCATATTAACAATATATATTTTATTTTATTAAAATCATTTAGACAAAATACACCAATGCAAAAAGTCATTATTCAAAATACTGTGAATTTCCTAAATTAAATAACTTTGGAATTTGAATTTCATAAAAAATATATAATTTCATAATTTGAAATAATTTAATGTTTACTATTTAGAAATTATATATATATATATATATATATATATATATATATATATATATATATATATATATATATATATATATATATATATATATATATATATATATATATATATATATATATATATATATATATATATATATATATATATATATATACATATATGGGGTTGCGTTTGTTAGAAACATGGTGATTTTTTTTAAATGGTTAATTACAAAATAAAGAAAAATATTAATTAAATTATCTGCGAAATAAAGAATAATAGCCATAATTGTTTTCAAAGATCCAAAATAATGAAACGAATAAATACTGCAGGGCAATTCCATAAATATACGAGCTTAACAAGGCTTTTCTTCCTTTGAGTATATTTAAATTAAATATTAATCATATTTTATGCATTTTGATTTTTATATTTATATATTATTTTATTCACACATTTTATAATTTTTTATTAAAAATAATTTAAAATATCTCCTAAAATTAAGTCAATTTTTACATAAAAAATACATTATTTCATACCATACATATTTTATTGAAATTTTCCGAAAAAATAGTTACAAAATTTGATAGAAAATAAGGTCCCTAGATCTGGAAAGCTAGAAAGATCAAAATTTAGGTGAGCAGATTTAATGAATTAAATTTTTGGGGTTTTCTGAAATAAAATAAGTAATGTAAAAAAAAATCTTAAAGTCAATTCCAACTTTGGTCAAGAAAGAAAAAGTTTACAATTAATATATTCAGAGTTAATTCCTGATTAGGTCAACAAGGAAATGTACTTTCCTTTTCCTATATAAAAAGAAAATTAATCAATAAAACTTAATAAAATTAATAATTTAAAAACTATTAACATCAAGTGTCATCTACTACAAATGTAAAAAATGCACGGGAACAGGAGGGAATGTATGAGTGAATATTTAATTAAGAATTGAAAATTTGAGCAAGCTATATGTGTATATATACATATATATATAAAATTAGGTCACTCAGAACACTATGTAAGAGCTTCCAAAAAATAGGGAAGTAGAAAAGAATTACCACAACAAATTAATATACCCTGATTTCTTTATTTTTCTAGTTATTTAGACTTTACAGAAAATAAAGATAGAAAAATATAAATGAATGAATTTTAGCATATTTTGAAATTAGTACATTTGTTCAAACTGTGGAACAGTGTGCAAATATACAAATTATAATTTAAAATATATTATATACATTGAAGTTTTTTTTATTTAATAATATAAGTTTAGTATACGATCCCATAAAAGTTTCTAACAAAGATGCATTTTTATTTTTAATTTTGTTAAGTGATATCATCAACATGCGTGTTTATCAATTTCATTGAATATTTGGAGTCTAGCTTATAATACTAACATTACTGTGATCGTAATTTTTTTCTCTAAATTTTCATATTTATAGAATAGCTAATAAAGAAAAGAGATAATTTTAGTTTTTGCTGCATTAACTGTGTTTATTTACATTATAAAATTTAAAGTGAAAATTGGGTCATAATGGAAACAATTATTTCTATAATTTGTGAAATAGAATTGTTTTAGAATGGGATTTATATTCACAAAGATTTTGCTAAAAGAATGCTTACAACAATAAATTCTAATTAAAGGCAACATTATTTTCAGGTGAAAATAAAAATCTTGGAATTAAACGAAAATATTATCATTTTATTTCGGTTTTTATGACTAAAAAAATTATAAATGGAAAATTTTTATGCAAAGAATATGAAATTGAAAAATAAAAAGAGATAAAAAAATTAAAGAGAGTAAAAGAATACATTTTATTAATAAATAACAAAATTTACCGCATCATGATAAAATAAAAGAGTTTATATTTTAAATTTTCTTTTCTCTCTAAGCAATTTTACATGGTAAGAAAAATTTAAATAAATTTAAAGAAGTTTTTTTTAAAAATTTACTTTTTCTTAAATTCCATTAATGTCACCTTTACTAAAGGCATTTAAATTTTTTAAGTTGAAATTTTTAAATGATAATATAAGGCATTAAATTAAATTGCGTTTGATTCATATCTATACTTTGATTTTGTATTTTTAAATGTTTTAACATAAGCAAATTAAACATATATTAAGACTTTTTACAAATCCCTTGTAAATTTAAATCACTATAAGAGTTTAAAATTTTCATTATGGGATTGTAAGTTATATTTTTGATTGGACGTGTAAAAAGAATAATTTAATTGTAGATATGGCCGTATGAAAACGTTCTAACCAATACACTTTACTGTCTTTAAAATAGATTTTTATAATCGCTGTATTCCCGTTTACGGTGTCTGGCGCGGAAGATACAATACAGAAATCTATCGATTGTACAAGGAGCCAGACGTTGTACATCACATTAAAGTAAGCCGTCGCAATTGGGTTGGACATGTTATTAGAATGAAGTACAATAAAACATAAAGGGAAATTTTTTTTGCAAAACCCATCAGCGTAAGAAGAAGAGGAAGACCAAAGCTGAGATGGGTGGATGCAGTCGAAGAAGACTGTAGGGTCCTTGGAAAAAAAATTGGAGGAGTTAGGCTGCCAGTAGAGGTGGCTGGAAGAAACTTGTTCAGAAAGCCTTGGCCCATCCTGGGCTGGCGAGCCATGAATGATGATGATTCCCGTTTAATAGGATGGAAACCAAGAAAATTAAAAGTATCATTCCAGAAAATTTTTATTGAAGAAATACGAAACACAAAGTACACCTACCGTTGTTCAACAATATCTTGAATGAAATCCGAAACATTTCCCTACTAAAAACTCAGTTAAAACATTAGATGGAGTAAATTCGTTATAATTACGTTTATCTTTAATTTAAAATCGTATTCATCAGAGGAACATATGTTTCTGCTTGATTATTTTAACTAAGGCTTGTTACAAAATGGATTCATTTACATTAAAAAAATGTTTCAGTTTTCTAAGCTGAACGTCGGGAAATTTGTAAACTTTCCAAAAAAATATGCTATCCTTAGAATGTGTGAACGTTTGTTACTTTGTATTTTTTTAATCCTAAATACATTTGTTTTCGGTAGTAAATTAGCACAATATAATCATACGAGAAAATACTTAAATTAAGAAATGCATAACAAAATATTCTGCACATTCAAAAACGATCTCAAAATGTTATATATGACAGAAGCTGGATAGTATTTGTCATTTTCCAACAAATTACTGAAAGATATAGTAAAATAAAAAATATTGAAATTCTTAAATGATAGTCGTTTTACAAAGTGTTGTAAGAAGATAATTTTCATAGATTTATCACAAAAACTTATGTATTCATCATTTTTTAAAAGCTATTCGTGTTTACTCAGAAATTTTAATAGAAAGAATATGAAGAAATAGATAACTCATTTACTTGCAGAAGACAGTTACCTTCAAACATTCTTCTCTATTCATCTATTTTTGCTATAAGTAACGGAAACTTAGAAAAATTCCCGTATTACATATTTCACATTTGTCATTGTCATCATGTCATTGTCGGCCAATTTTCATCACGCGTTTCTTTCTCAGTGTTTGAATGTTTTATGATGATGAAGCGGAAAAATATACAGCGTTTGTTGCAGCAGAAAGGACCGCTGTTTGTGTATATCAAAATTATGCATTTTGCAGAATATTTTCAGTAAAACACGTGTCAAAAGTGACTCTGAATGTGTCTATTATTAAATAACAGCAATTTATAATTACCACCTCTTTCTCCAAATGAATACAATGAATATTAATATATTATGCTCTTAAGAGTCCTTTTCATGTAAACCAGATCTTTGATAATACAGAAATACTGAGTGAAATACTCAATTTTCAGCTTTTTTAACTTAACTTTTGCTGAAAAAGCAAGATTTCCAAATTTATTACTTTTTTTATGAAGGTTTATGTTTTAGATATTATAAGCAATATTAAATTACAATATTATCAGACTCTAAATATTGTCATTAAATAATTTGAAAGACATTTTCTAAAAATTTCAAAACAACTATAGAATAAGTTGTTACATGTAAATAATAAAAATAACTGATTATTTTTAATTCTCAATGCATATTAATGTAATCATTATATACTTATATCACAGAAATTGAAATGATCCTCTTTGCTAATATTATACATTTTATTAAAGGAGGCTATTGAATGCAAATTGAAACACACGGTATATTAATTCAATTTTACAGTTTTATTTTAATTATAACTATTATTGTTTCATCTTATTATATGCTATTATTGCTGATCTTTCTTTTAAACAACTTCTTATTTATAAAAGGCATTATTTTCAGTAGTGTGTTAAATTGCAGTGAGGTATCTAAATTAATTAGTTTATTGCAATAAAAAAAATTATAACATAAATTCCATTCAATATTAATTTTAATACAATACACGTATTGTTTGACAAAAATTAATTTCTAATAAATTATTGAAATATTTAACCTAGAAGAAAAAATGTAAAGAAAAAAACTCCATTTGATTTCTTTCGCTGAACAAAGAACTTGTTTTACACAGCGAATATATAGTATTAAATAATGTGTGGAGATAAAAGAGATTAGTTTCGGAATAAATATTTTAATTTTTAATCTCCAATGGTTAAAAATAAATGCATTTTACTAATTAACAATGAATATGATAACATTGGAACATATTGTCAGTTAAATAATAAATTTTAATCATTTTTGCTATACGTATAAGAATGGGTATATAAAAAATATTCAATTCTCCTCTCCTATACAAGTGTATAAATGAGTTTAAACTTTTAATATCATCTTACAGACAATAATGAAATTTTAATGTACACGTGTTATGCAATTAAAACCTATGGATATGATTTTTTTGTTGAAATTGACTTACATATTAACTTTATTTATATTATTCGCATATTACTCTCAGTATCTCCGTGTATTATATCGACACATGATAAAAGAATGAATAATCTTCTTTCAGATATAATATATATTTTGTAATACAAAGTCATAAGAAAGTAGTTATGCATCTTTCTTTAATTTTACATCATGCTTTTAAATTTTTTTCTCGTGATAAATAAGAAGAGATTTGCTGTGTTACTTTAGAATACATCCCATTATCATTCTTTATTTGAAAAATACACTTTACATCTTCTTACATACTTATATTCCCGACATAGTTTATATTTGAATAGAAACATACGCATCTGAAACATTCTATTCCTAATAGTATTCTTATATATTTCAATTAGAATAAAATAACGGGAAATATTAAAAAGACATATTTAGTTCCAAATAAAGCAAGGCTGTAATTTTAATTTTAAATACACCCTTAATAAATACATTAATCCATTTAAATACATCTATAAAGAATACTTGATATTCATCTATAACAATATGAAATATTGGTTATAGATATTTACAAATTTTTATCAATTAAATATTAAGACATTACAAACATGCTAAAAGGATTATGAATATCTACATTAATTCTGTAAAAGGGGCATGCAAATCATCATAATAGTCTTGAAATGTATTTGTCATTCCTTGTTGGAAACTTTATTACATTTTCTTTATCACATATCAATTAATACTTAATTAAAACTGATTTTTTAAATGCCAATGCCTTTCTTCTATATTATAATATATATATATATATATATATATATACATACAGGGTGATTGTAAATTGTTTTTACAAATTAAGAGGGGTGATAGTACTCATCCAGACAAGCAATATAATTTCATAGAAACATAGAGACGCATTCCACTCTGAGAGGCAGAAAAGAGGAATTTACACTGACAGCGTTTGCCCAACACTTACAACAGTGTTCGGTAAACGAATGAATAATGCCAAAACTTTCACTATCCGATTTATTTTTTAGTCAAAACCTCACTGCAAATGCACAAAATGCCGCACATTTGTGTCGTTGAACAGTCAACTCCGGTGAGTTAACGACTGCCACACCCTCTCGAAAATTCCTGGTGCCGTATTAATTTTGTCCCTGCAACAACGTTTATATCCACGAGATCTTCACTAGAGTCCACATGCGTCTCGGAGCATAAAGATTTCATGTGCCCCCAGAAGAAAAAAATCCAATGAGTTGAGGTCCGGTGAGAGAGGAGGCCAAGCCACAGGCCCGCTCATGTCTCTCAGGATGGGAAGTGGAAGAGCCTACAATAAACTGGGAAGAACTTGTTCCAAGAAAATACGGTATGTTGCGCCGGTCAAATGGTCTGGCATGATGTAAGAGCCTACCAGGTAATCACCAAGGATACTTACCCAGATGTTCACGGAAAATTTCTGCTGGAGTATAAGAGGGATTGAACAGTGGGCACTGTTGTCAGACCAATCATTTTGATTGCTTTTTTAAAGGATAACTTCTATTCTGATTGCCTTTTTACGGTAACCAATAAGAGCAAAATGCTTCTTCTCTGTGGAAATTTGCATACGGTAAATCCGTGATAGATTCTTGATACGTTTCTACTTTTTTATTTTCTGCCTCACAAAGTGGAATGCGACCCTATGTTCCTATGTAATTATTGCATGTATGGATGGGTTCTATCACCCCTTTTAATTTGTAAAAGCAATTTAGAATCACCCTGTATGTGACAAAACACTAGGAAATGAACTGAAAATAATTATTATAGAGGACATTACTTGGAAACCACTTCAATAAATATTTTCAATAAATTCCTTTGCTAAAAGAATAATTTCAGAATTTTAGTATTTCATAAGTTTTATATTTTGAATTTTTTGTTGATACAGATGGTATTAAAAGCACTTTTCTTGAAGTCTGCTGTCATAGTGCAAAAAACAAAACAAAAGAAACAATATTTATGTTAGATATATTTTCATCATCAGTCTTAAGGCTATCTCCAAATACTTCATAATTTTCATACATGGTAGACATTAAAATTATTTAAATTCTTAAGTAATGTTACGAAATATATCAAACAAAGAAAAAAAACCATCATGCTTGTAAAAAGGAAAATCAGAAACAGCATTGATGATTTTTTACATTGGTGCGAATGTAGTTTAAAATGTGTAACACTATTTTCATAACATCAGGCTATTTTAAATATTTTGTAACAAAAGATATTCTCGATGAATTATGCAATGAATCGGGATGAATTGTGGAATTTGAGAATAATCTCTTAAAAGCCCAATTATGCTTACTGATTTTTTATCCAGCATTATCAAAGCTGCATGAGTGTCAATTTTTATGAAGCACATCAAAAGTTTTCATCATAGAATCTAATTTATTTTTAATATCAACACCATGGGTTGGCTCTAGAAGTCATACTAAATCTAATAATTCTGCTCTAACACCGAAGTCAAGTGAAACAAAATATTTGAAAATTGTCAATTGCGGAAGATCTGTGATATCTATAGATTCGTCAATGGTTACGCTGAATGCACAGTATAATTCTTCAAATCAATTTTTTAATTATATTCAAAACGTGTGTTAATTGCAGCTATGAGTCGTTCGGTTAAGTGTTTCGAGATGGAATTTGCGAAACAACTTTGTGCAATGCTGCATTATTTGGATATAAAATTTTTATTACATCCTCCAAGTTTTTATTAAACTCATGGCCATAAATTAAGGATAATTCAGAATCACACAGAAATTTAACTCTAAAATAAAAACTTCACATATGTGTAAAATTATCACACACATCTTGATGAATAATATGCAAATTACAAGAAACCACCAGATGGCGCCGATAGTATGTCACAATGACTAAAGTAAAATTATTCACAAGCACTTTAAAAGCATTTTAGTGCAATAACCGCATAGTTATGGCACAAAGAAAGTATTTGGATGATGTTTTACGTGGTAGAATAATCGACCGTCTGGAATGTGGACGTACCCAGCTGGAAGAATCCGAGGAACTTGGAATCAACCAGAGTGCCATCTCCAGGCTTTGGCAACAGTTCAAAGATGATGGTAATGTGAGTAGACATTACAGCACAGGTAGACCCCCTAGTTAACAACGCCGAATGAGGACCGGTATTTGGCAGTTGCTGCCAAAAGAAGCAGACGGAGCATCAGACCTGTCTCGTCAGATCTCTTCAGCTACCGGTACGACAGTTTCAAGGCAGACCGTGTACAGACGCTTAGGGCACATTGGTCTATAGCTCGTAGGACTTGTCAGATGTGTTCCACTTATCGCTACTCACTGTCGCCTGCGGTTAGCCTGGAGTAGAGAGCATGCATTGTGGATACCACAACAGTGGTCTTGTGAGGTGTTTTCCGACGAGTCCAGGTTTAGATTTCAGTCTGATTCTCGCGGGACTTTTATATAGGAGAGGGCCAGGTACCCGTTACCACCAAGAGAACACTATTGAACGACACCGTTATCGGTGGTGCAGGATTGCTCGTTTGGAGAGGAATTATTCTGGGTTATAGATATAATCTGCATGTTAAAAATGTAACCATGTCACAAAATGTAAAAATGTCACAGTTATTGGGATGTCCTTCTGGAACAACATGTACGTTTGTTTCGGGGCACCATGGGTGCAGAATGTCTCTTTATGAATGAAAATGACCATCCTCACCGTGCAAACATTCTAGACAAATGCCTTCGATCAGAGGATATCACACGAATGTACTGGTCAGCATACTCACCGGACTTGAATTTAATAGAGCATGTGTGGGACATGCTTGGAAGATGAATTGCAGACCGTCAACCCTCTTCCACATATCTACCAGAACTTCGGAGAGCATTGCTTGATGAGTGGTGTAATATTCCTCAAGATCAGATCGAAAATTTGATAGTCAGCATGCCTAGGCATTGTTTGGCCTGTATTGCATCGTCGGGGGGGGGCATACTATGTATTAACCATCATACCAACCATGTTATATTGGTTTTTGTAAATAGGTTATTTTTTGAAATTTTCTCCAATGATTAAAAATCGCAATGTTTATTAAAGATGTCAAGTCTATAGCATCTTTTTTGCTCCTTACTTTTTGTTTAAAAATAGACTTTACAAATAAGTCACATTTGTTTTGCTTCTTCTCTTTCTTTGCCTTAGCTTGCAATATCCTTAATTTACGGACATGAGTGTAATATACTTCTCAATACTGGCTATCCTAATACGGACTTCTTGCACGAGCAATATTCCAGACAGTAACAAAACTGGCTTCAGCCACATTATTAGCTTGATTGCTAAGAATCATCAAAATTGACTGTTGTTTGTTTAAATTTGATTTTAAAGAAGCATATTTATCTGATCTGAATTCGTAATTTAGTGGGTACCAATTAAAAAACTGTAGATGATTTTTTCATAATGTTGACATAAATTCCTATCTTTATAATTTTTGACCATAAAATTACAAATAGCACATATGGTTTTTCAGTTATTGCCAATAAAAAATAAATCCTCCTCCCTTTTATTATTAAAATTTTATTTTCTTGCTCGTATTTTCTTTTTTTATTTTCGTTCCCTGTCGTCATATTTTTAAAAGAACTGGAAATAAATAAGGAAATTTAGAAAAGAAATGATTTGTTTTAATAAACTCTAACTACACGTGTTACATACTATGAAACAAACTATAGTTAGCTTACCAAAATTTCCAGATTACAAAATATATCCATAGCAAGTGTGTGATGTAAATTGTTTCCTCCAGAGCACAATGTCAACTATCCGTTGTAGTGTACGACAACGACAACCAAACCCAAGATCATTATACTATGCTTCTAAGTCTGGACATAATAAAGGTATTCGACTCAATGGAATGGCCTCGACTTAAAGCTGAGCTAGCCAAAACTGCAGCACCAGCTAACATCATGTAAAACTCTCATCTCCTTTCTAGACAATAGAGAATTTGTAGTGATCCATGATTGCGGAACCACCACAACACCCCAAAATCGCGGTTGCCCGCAAGGATAAGTAAAAGGACCGATTCTCTGGAGTATTTACTTCGACATCGTTGTCTCACACACCTGGCCGGAGCACACACAAATTATTTGTTTTGCAGACGACTCACTCCTAATCACCTAAGGTAAAACCAAAGAAGAATTAAAACGCCACAGCAAAGAGTCCCTACAGATTTTCTCAAGTCTTTGCAAGGCTCTTCAGCTCACTATCCCACCTTAAGAGTCACAAGCAATGATAATTCATAAAAAATCCAGGACTCTAAAATCCAACCCAAAAATAACGCTTAATGGCAGCAGCCTAAGATATACTAAATCACTCAACTACCTCGGGGTCACAATAGACAATAAGCTCTCCTTCTTACAACACATCCGATACTTCAAGGCAAAAGTCCTCCCCATCTCCCAAAGAATAGGATATATGATGGGTCGTGACTCTGCCCTTCGAGGCAAACTCTTCAAAATGATTTACACCACCATTAATCAACGGATCATCCTTTATGCAGCCTCATTCTGGACATCCTCTCTCTCTCTCTCTCTTTTATATATATATATATATATATATATATATATATATATATATATATATATATATAACTACACGAAAGATAAAATTACTCTCCTGTCTGCAACGCTTCTTCACCCTCCGAATCACAAGGACATACAGAACCATGCCATCAATCAGCCTCACTAATCTCTCTGGCACTCCTCCACTCCACCTCCAACTTAAACACGAAGCTTTAAAGACAGCAATCCTCCAACTTAACGAACCAGTGAACATTGATGGAGAAATTCTTCATCCAGAACAAATAGAGGGCAATGCTCATAAAGTTCTGATTCATTCAGGTAAACGCCATATAGGAATCAAAGTGATAATCAACAAAAATTCAATCTTACAGCCTACTCCCAACCACCCCAACTACTACACAGATGGGTCAAAAATAGATGAATCAACTGGAGCAGCTTTTGTTTTACTAAACAAGGACAGCATCATCACGACAAGTAAATTCTTACTAAATCCAAAGAATACAGTATTTCAGGCTGAGGCTCTCGCCATCCTTGAAGCCCTAAAGCACGCCTTAAACTCTAAATACCCCCAAAATCAACAATCTGGTCAGACAGCCAATCTAACCTTTCTAGCCATCAACAACCCCTTACATCGCTCCCCCTTATTCAACTAATTCAATCACTGATAACCTATGCAGCAAATTCATGTAAATTCATTCTCATCTGGACCAGAGCTCACATAGGCATCCAAGGCAATGAGCTCGCTGATGCAGCTGCGAAAGAATCAACCAAACTTCCAAAAGATGAACAATATCACCTCGCATGGTCCTAAGCATCCAAAAAACACAACCTTAAATCTCAAAAATTAGCCTCATGGCAAACCACATGGACAATAGCACACCAGGGAAGAACAACTAACAAAATAATTCCAAAAGTCTCCGAGCCACACCTACTGGATAACCCGTATGTAAATTACTTTGTAACAGATCATGGTCCATTCCCAACTTACTTAAAAAAATAAATAGAACATCTTCATCTCTCTGTCTCTGTGGCAAAGAAGGCAATCCTTTCCACTACATTACAGAATGCAGCTACACCGCACAGCATCATCTCAATGCCCTCAAAACCTTAAGTACACGGGTTTTCTTCGATTCTGTCTTCGTTCAGCTCCCCATAAGAAATAATTAACACTAATCGCTAAGCTCCTCACAGAAAAAGGTCTCGATCTATGCAAGGACAGGAATCCTCCTTCTATCATCTCGCCAGACGATTCGTCAGACTCAGACTTTTAACCTCCTATGTTTAAGCAAACTTGAACTTTTAGTTAGAGAATTCAAAATTGAAATGACTGTTTTTTCCCTACCAATCACAAAATCAAGGACTTTGCAGCCACACAATAGTTTCATTCTTCATTTGTATATAACTTTTCACTGTCTCATTTACTTATACTTTTAAAAAAATATCCCTATCTTTAAATATTTTTTTTAAATTTCAATCATTCATCCTTATGTTGTCATCCCTGCCTGATATAAAACTGTAATATTTTGGACACTGTGAAATCCAATACAAGGCTTTAAGGCCCCACCATTGTAAATCCTTCATTTTCATTAGCATGCTGGATGACGGCACAGTTTGGGGACAACCTTTTAACACCTGGAAGGTGCTGCTTGCTCACGATGGTGATGAGAGGGCTAAACGCGATAACCGATTGGTACAGAACAGGGTTCATTCCCATCTCTTATGTATGTATGACCGTTGTAGTGAAAGTTTACAAATTCAAAATCGGTCTGGAATCGGTGGATTACGGACGATTACTCCACTGTTTATGTTCGTTCGCATAGTTTTTGATTAGTCAAATCATTGTTAACTTGGATGGCAATGAAATTTGTTACAATGTTGCACTTAATCTTTCATATTTGTTGTCAGTAATTTAAAAGACATTTTGAAACACTAACGGAATGATAGTAATTTTTGAAAATATAATAACACCAAATGAGGAAAAAGGAATTCAGGTACATTTATCCAGGGCTACAAGACCCGCATGTGACTCGCGAGGAACAGGTTGGCTACCCCTGTTTTATAGAATACTTTCATGTTTTATTACAGAACGTAACTTAGTAAATAACTATAAAATCATTTACAATATTACATTATTGTTTATTGCAACTTTTAACATAAATGCTCATAGGTAAAGTTCCCAAAGTTATTCATTTCTGTTGAAAAACAAGCTAGTTTCTAAACTTGCTACTCTTACATAAGTGCCTTTGAGGTCCCAGCATAAACTAAAGATTTAAGTTCAGACATAGAATAATTTTTATAATTTTCAAATTCATCCAATATTGACAAAGATTTGTTGTTTTTTTAGGTTTCAATCTTAATTGGATAATATATAATGAACAGCGTTGTTAATTTCTATGGTAAAACTTCTAAGATTTTATTAATAATATCAACATAAAATTCCATTTTATGAATTAAATATAATAAATGTTATTCTTTTTTTAATCTCGATTACAGCTGAAATTACTAAATCAAAAATCATATAGTAAATTAGTTTTGCTGATAGAATAGTATGGAAATTATAATGAAATGACAAATTTTATGTAAGGAAACAATTATTGCACTCTGTTATTTTTTACAGAAAAATATAGACAAATAACAATAATAATATATTTGTTAGTTAAAAATGAGAAAATGTTAATACTAATAATGAAAATGAAAATATGTAATGAAAACATGAATAGAAAAACATAAATTGATACTTATACATACATCACATGAAATGTCAAGTCATGCAAAAGTTCCCTACCAAAATTTAATTATATTATTGCAGCAAATTTCATACATAATGTCTTATGTAATTAAAAACTAGTCTTTTTTGTATTATCTTATGCTTTTTCGTCAAATTTCTTAGATTGATTTTGGAATTAGATAAAGAATTTTTAGATACATTTAGAATCAAACATTTTGTAGAATATCCAAATGTATATTTGACAATTTCCAATTAAATTTCAGAAAATTGAAATCTCATGTTTAGTTTTCATATTTCAAGGACATCTAGATTATGATTACTATTAGAAAACCAACAGCAAATTTTATACTTGCTCAGAATTATGACATGGTTATAAAAACTCACATTTATTTACAATCATGTAAAAATGATTATATAATCCAAATGCAATAAATATTTGCATTTTTACATAAGTAGCACATACTTTTTTAATAGCTCGATAATTCAGAAAATGTTCGTTTGTCCTTATGTTGTTTTACCTTATGTTTTGTAATTAAAAATATTTTAGTCAAATTTAAGATTCCTTTGAAAATGTTTATCAAAAGACAGTAATATATGTATACCTCAATTTCAAATATTTTTTTTTAAAATATGTTTGACCAAATTGATATATTTATACCAGATTATAAGTATTTATTTTTCATATACAAAATCCTTTTTTCTGTTCGTGATACAATTATCAAACATATAAAATAAACGATAGAATCAAAATTTACACAATGGATATAATGAAATGTAATTGATTATAATGTGAATAATATTTCTTGACTATGTATTGCTAATTTTGAAGCTATGTTGTCATCAACAAATAACACCTGTTAAATTATTGGCTACATACGTCAAAGCAAAATTACATATAAAGTGAATTGTTTTAAATGCACAAAAGCACTTATATAGGAAAATTTCTCTAATTAATACCCTGAAAACCATAACAACCAAAAGTGATTTTATGTGAAAGGAAAACTAAACCCAACACCTAGCACATATTTATTTTTTACATTTGAAAATTAAATCTATAAATGTATCAAGAGAAAATATAATCTTACTATCTAACATTTTATACTTTTTTCTTAGGTTTACTGAAATTTTAATTTAATTACAAATTTACTATAATATAAAAAAAACATTAAAAATATTACATTTTATTCAAGTTAAATATTTTTCTTGAAGAAAAGTCAGCAAATTTATTATATATTATATTAAATTGCAATTAATCTTATAATTATCATCTTGATTAAATTTAATTAGAAATACCTTAGGCAGCAATTCATTATGCTATCTTGAATTTAGAAAAAAATTATGAAATATTCTTCTTCATTATTCTAAGGTAGGGAGGTGGCATGTTGGGCAAGCAGCTTAGCAGCAAAGGTGACTCTTTCTGAAAAAAACCCACTTTGGGCAGCGATCTGAGATTGAGCTACCAATTTTTTTTCCTAAAGATTTACATGGCCCTGTTTGGCTACATATCGTAACCCACAAGTTAGACCAATAGCTATGATTTATTTTCAAAATAACAATAAATCTTCTAAAGGAATAAACAATTTGAAAAAAAAATTTAATGCAAGTATTCATATTCTTTTCCCAGAAAAATTAAAAATCTAAATAATTTTACTCATATCCGAAATATATTTTAAACTTTGTTTTATTAAAGGACGTTTCTTCTAGATTTTTTCACTAAACAGTAATTTTCTTTCTTTTAAAACTTATGAGAACATGATAAAAGTTATTTTAAAAATTAGAAAAGAGTTTATACAGATATTTTTTTGTCCTTTAAAAATCTCATCAGGAACTCCAAAAACTACATGAAAAAGAAATTCTTCAAATTCAAAATTATTTAGTCATCTCAAAATCATTGACTAAAATTCTTGAATTTAATTTCTATTGGTAATGGATATTAATTTTTCCATCTCCATTTGTTGGAATTTTTATATCATTAATCTTATTCTCTCTCTCTCTCTCTCTCTTATTATAAAATTAAATATACTATTAAATCTAATAGGCAAGGTAAAGCATTTTGGAGAAAATGATACCTAATTAAATATTGAAACTGTTTTATATTATCAATAGTTTATTTACATTGTTTAATTCTTGTTACTGTTGTAATATTCTAATTTATATCAACATTTACCGTGTAAGATATCTATTCATTACAATCTATAATCTCTAATAAAATATAAAAAAATATGAAAACTATAAATGCATTAAATTTGCATGTGTTAATTAAAATTGTTTTAGCTTTAGTGAAAAAAAGATCTACCTAATTCTGAACTCGATTTTCTTATTCAACTTATGAATATAATTAATAATGCAGGTCATTTTAAAGTCCTTCATTACCATTATAATAGTCAATTATAATTTTAAATTCTGTAAGATTAAGCAATAATATTGAGCTCACACATTTTTTTCCATAATAAACTTCTACTTACTTTCATAAATGTTTCGCTGTATTCTCATAAATAACATTCTATCTGAAGTTCATAATCTTTCAAATATAAAAATATTAGCGCATTTTACTACGAAAGATTTATATAATGGATTAGGTAAAATGCCGATATATATACCAATCAAATTATCATAATTAATCATTAATTTCTCCAGTTATTCGTGCTTTGATAACTTACAATCGATAAATATGAATTTAGATAATTTATTGTTCCATTTAATTATCCTATACAAAATGACCCCCAGAATCATAATTGAATTAATTAAAATTCTCAGTATTAAAACGCATTTTTTAACTTCCAATATTTTAAATTTATATTCATTAACACTTAAACATCTTTTAAGAGGATTAATTTTCATGAATTGTTTTTCATTATGATTTATTGTAATAATAATTTTACAGCAGATATTATTATATTTATTAAGCAAATCTACATAATGACTTTTTAAATTTACTATTGAACAGAAATATGAACAGAATTATTGAGAAATATGAGGAAGATATTAAAATATTCATCATTTTTATATACGTGTGACTAATATTTATAAACTTTCATATTATTTGCAAATAGTCAACAATTAAATAATGTTGATAATCTGAAACAAATAGCAAAACTTCTATAAGTCACGTCGAAGACTAAAATTATTACTACTGCGAATTCAACTGTTTGCTCCCTAAAGGCATTTCTATTTTTGATAAAGGCATTTCTATAATTTGTATTACAATTTTTTTACAAAATAAAAAATATTATATTACACAGTTAAGTTTAGAGTAGATAAACATGATCATTATACAATATTTCGGATGAATTACGAGGATGAATGAATGATGATGATATAATGATCATGCAGTTAATAAGGAGTAATAAATATACCTATCGAAAATTTTTGGTATTCTGAAAATAAACAAACAAATAAATTTAAATAAATATTGATCTAATTTTCGAATATTTGGTACAAATATTTATCTTCATGTTCTCAAGTAATGAAAATTTTACTCAATTAAACTTTGTAGACGTACAGTTGCCGATGATTGTATTTTCAATCGAAACAATATTTTGATGAGATAATCTAATGGTAATGGAAGTAAAAAAGGCAACAGAAATAATAATTAATTTAATTTTAAATTTTCATTATTAGAATGTTTGAGTCTCAATAGTAGATAATAGGTTTGTTAGATATACATATTTATAAACTGGTACTGGTGAATAAATCATTTGTTATATTATTTTAATCATTTTGTAATCAAATAAAATTAACTCTTTTTCATTTTAAGAATGGTTAGATGTGAAACTATTCTCTAAAACATTTTTTTTAAATTTTGCACGATTTATTTGACTGTGGTCACCAAGAAAACAAAATGTTCCTCAAATGCTGGCAGATGTAACCGTGGTTTCTGTGCTGCATGGTGTTTTTGTATGCCACATCAATAATGTTGCAGTTAAGTTCTATGAAATGGAATAACTACGAGGTTTGTCCGGAAAATACGTATAAAAGTTGAATAATAACTTTATTTTACAATTATTCAGGTATTAGAATATGGTCTCCTTCAAAGGTACTCACCCTGAGACGATATACACTTCTGCCAACGCCGTTTCCACTGTTGATAACATTGCTGAAAGTCTTCAGTTGTGATGCTGTTCAGTTGCCGTGTCGTTTCTCCCTTGATGCCTTCCACATCTCCCAAGTTCAGCCCCCGAAGCACCATTTTGCATTTAGGGAACAAGAAAATGTCACAAGGGGCTAAATCGGGTGAATAAGGCGGGTGGTCTGTCACGGTGATTGAGCTTCCGGCCAAAAAGTCACGCATAACGAGCGACGTGTGAGCGGTTGCATTGTCGTTTTGAAGCATCCACCTTCCTTCTTTTGCCATATCCGGTTGAATTTGGTCCACACGAGCTCTGAGACGTGTCAAAACTTCAACATAAAATTTTCCGTTCACTCTTTGGCTCTGTTCCTCAATCAGAGAGAACTCCATGCCAACGGCAGGTGAAAAAGGCCAACTTTCAACAAGCAGCCGCACACTCCTACTTACACGCAGAGCGGTCTGACTCGAACTGAGCGTTGATGGGATTGGTTACAGCAGTAGTGCCACCTGGCGGTGACTGCAAACAGTAAAATAAAGTTATTATTCAACTTTTATACGTATTTTCCGGACAAACCTCGTACAAGAAGCTTGTGATAACTAATAATGTGTTTCGTTAGTGCTTAAGCCATCAATGGATGATAGGTTTTCTCTTTTATTTCCAAGATTATTATTAAGTAGTATCATTATAAGAGCATTTCGTGATGTTTAAAGTTTGTTTCGATTTACAATGTTGTTGAAGCCTTTTTTAATATTAATCGTGATTATGATGGGTAATTTGATAGCTCTGCGTAAATTAAAATTATTAGTCAGAATTACAAGATCACTCACCACAACTTTGTTTCACAAAATTTAAATTGATTGTTGTTGAGGTATTCATTAGTATCTAAGTAATAAGATTGTAGTTGAAATGTGTTTTTTAAGAGTTAACTAATGGTGAAAAAGATATTAGTTTGTAGGGTTTTATGTCAATTTTGCTTTTGCCTTGAGAATAAAATAATATTATAATGTCAATTTTGAGACATTTACGGAAGTACGATATGTTAAAATATTTGTTTAAGAGTTTATATAGAAGATTTGGGGAAATATTGTGAATGCATTTAAAGGAAATTTTCATTCCATTATAAGTGGATACTTTACCTATAAGTAGGTATATATATATATATATATATATATATATATATATATATATATATATATATATTTAATTTCCACTTCTGCAAGTTCTTACTTACTAAAGGGAAATTATTTTAAGTAAATTCAGTAATAATGGATTTTTCAGATATAATGAAAGCGGGATTTCCAAGAAGGAATTTTCAAGATTCTTTCCAACTGATTGCTCTTAAGATCATAATAAAGCTGAAGGAAAATGTTGGGTTGATGAATACTCTTATTGAATGTTGATTTTTCAACACTTTTTCAAACGAGTCTTTGATTTTTAAAAAGAAACTTACTTATCTATGCATTTACTTTGACTGTTCTGACTATTTAAATGCAAGGAGCAGCTTTTCTTCTAAGAACATTGTAGCTCTTATTTTACGATACACGTTGAAATTTCCTTCTTATTGCCTTCTATTTTTCTTCTTTTAGCCTTCTATTTTTCTTCTTATTGCCTTGTATTTTTTCTTTCCAATTTCTTGTAATAATGCTAAACCATATTTGTGATCGTTACACATTATACATTACGTTATATATTTGTGATCGTTTGTGACCGTCGTGAATATTTATTTATTTTGAGTTTGAGTTAATGAATATAAAAAATAAAAGTTAAAAAATTCTAATAAAAATTTTAATTTTTTAAGTTGTTATTTACAGTTAACCATTCCATCTATGTATAACATTATTTGGTAGTACATTTTTTGGTAGTACAAGCTAAAGTACTATGAAAATTTTGGTTATGAAATTGATGTATGAAAATATTTCTTGAAAGTAATCTTGATTGTCTTTCAATACTACCGTTCTTTTTCTGATCATGGCTTAGGTACAAAATTCTTAGTTACGAAAAAATATTTATTTTTAATAAAATAAGCATTATGAGATGAAATTTATATTTTACGAAAATTTTGCATGGCAGTAAAAAAAGCAAAACAATAAACAATTAGAAAAGGCTTACTTCAACATCGAAAAAGCAATAAATTTAGGATGATTAATAATTATTTAATTGTAGGATACAATAAATAATACACAAGTCTACATTTAGCGAATATATTACTTATTTAATAACTAATATATATTTGGGAACCATCCTTTATTCAATATGAATTTTCCATACGACTTCTGTTATTACTATCTTTGTAGATAAGTATTTAGCACACCCGGCTTCAAATATTTTGCATGATAAACTTCTTTATCATTACGCAATAAGTTTATTTCAAAGAAATCACGAAGCAGAAAGAGAAAAAGTTTCTCAGATATTGCGCATATCTATTATAATATCAATATCTTTCTCAGAAACTGAAATAGTATTATAAAAAATATAAACTGAATAAAATTTATGAAATGTATAAATACGGTTCGATCATATTTTACTTGTTTATGTTATTTGATTTGAATCTATTGGTATTTGATTTTTGACGACATAAGGCATGATGTTATTTTATTCCGTTATCGTTCTTTTGAGAAAATCAAGGCGTTTTTCGAAATTGAGATTTTTGAATTCAATAATCTTGCCAAACTTACCTTTTTCATCACACTTAGATTTGAGACGTCCCGTTTTTTTTGGGATAATTCAAAAGTAGATATCTCAAATAGAAGTTAGGAAGCTTTTGAATTTTACCTCTACATTTTTTAATTTTCTTTTATAAGAAAAATCTTCAACTGACTGCTGTTTACCTATATAAAATATTAATTAATTTTTAAAAAAGAAAAATTAAATAAAATGTGATTTGGTACAAATAATAAATATCGACTGAAATTCCAAGAACATATTTAATGCACTTAGAATTCATATATTAAAATTCCCTTCGGGAATAATAATGATAAAAATTCTTAAAAATATAACAGAGAAGAAAAATTTTGCTTTTAGAATCCAATATTTCTTATGCAATTAATTACGTAAGAGATGATTGAGCTTAGGTGCAATCCACTTGGTGATTGTAAAGGGATATAGTCAACTAGGATCTACTTCATCCATGAAAGCATCATAGATATAGCCTGTTGCTTAATGTATTTGTAATGCATTTTAACAATTTTATCGCCTTTTTTTCAAGTGAAACTCCTGAAACAGATTTTACGACATAAAATTGCATAATGGGAAGACCTTTTTTTAGAGGGCTAAAAAAGAAAGCAACATCTGCACCTTTCTATTTAGGTAGACAGGCGACATTTGGAGACTTTTCGGCATAGAAGTTAAAGAAGAAAAAAAAGTAGGATGAACTTAAAACACTTCTCTACTTTCCTCTGAGATATCATTCTCGGAATTATTCATGAAAACCTCTTCGTATTGGTCCATATTCAGTAAGGGGACAAGAACGGAGCCAGGCAAGGTTATTCAATTTACAAGCCTCGATTTTGGGAAAACTTTTTACTTTACCCAAAAAGTATTATAATCGCAAAGAAACTCAAAAAACGAGACGAAGACGGATTTACACATTTTAAAGCTTCTCCGTTCCCTTCTTTTTCAGAACACAATTTGACTGTTTCCACGAAGGATATTAACTTTAGAAGTGTATATTAGATGTGAAAAGCTCTTTCTCTTTCAGACCTTTTTCGAATGCACTTCTTTCTCTGAGATAAAGAAGTTTTTCATGAAGAAAATTCGAAAACCAGGTGTGTTAGATTGTTGGAAATCACTCTGCCTTCTAAGTTCTCCTTGGGTCTCCAGGTTGAAGAAACGGATGGTTCTTCCGACAGTATACATATTAAAGTAGCACCTGATATATTCTAGTGACTAAACTCAATAAACATCAGAACGAAAGTTTATTGCTTTCTATGCAGAGAAAAACACTGAAATTATTACTTTTGATTTTTTGAGAAAAGTAATGAATATATTTTTGTAAATTTTTTTAAATTTTTGCATGAAATGTTTTGAATATTTAGATTTGATTCCATAATTTTCCTTGTTTGATGTAAGAAGATTTAATTTTATTGAGAGAAATGAAATAATTGGAGAAATTTTTGAAATAAATCAAGCAAATTTTATTGAATGAAGTTAATTGGAATAATTTTGTTACTTCGATGTTTTGCATATATGAATATATATAAAGAATAAGCATAAAGTTGGGCACACAAATTTGTATTTTTTTCTAGTTTAATAATGATGAACCTCGGATATATTTGCAAAAGCATTACAAGCAATTCTGATCATTAAAATTGTTTCTCTATTTTTTGCAAGGAATTCCATCAAAAAAGTATTTTGTTTTTAACATTTAAACTCAATCAATATTAGGATAATACATTATAAAATGTATTAGGCATGTAAATTAGAGGTAAACAAAATGCGGAAACCAATATATTCATGAAAAAGACCTATTAAACAAATATAATTACAAAAACATACATGCTTAAAAATTGGTTTTGTGTATGACATCAATAAACAAATTAGTTATTTAACAAAATCACTTGGTGATAAGTTTTTTTATTAAGAAAAGAAATGATCTTTTATTTTTTTCTATTTTTCTTTCAAATGGATTGCTTTTAAATGAGCTTTCTAAAAATTATCGAAAATGTATGACTCCTGGAGATAAACTTCCAATTTATGTTATCCAATGCATGTGTATGCATAAAGCATTATATTTAACATTGAAATTTACATATTTTCATGATTTAAGTTAATTTCTCAATCAAATTAAGATAATCTTTACGATAAAGAAACTTATTAATAATAGCTTGCAATGAAACAACAAACGGTAATTCAACTATTAATCTTCAAGCGAAAACATTAGAAAGTTGAAATCTTGTTTTCTTTTCTAAAATTTCAAAATGCATGAACACCTTAACCAACACCTCAAATAAAAAACAATGATTTAGTTTATTGGAAAATAGTAAGATAAAAATAATAATTTTAAAATAAGGCAATAGATGATTTTTTTTATTGCATCCACTTGAACTTGACGATCTTAAATATCAATTATAATATATATTATTTTCTATCTCCTCCTTTAAAGTCCCGACAGACAGAGAAAAATTAAATAATATTTAATTTGCTTTTCCTTTGCTTGCGTCGTAGCAGTTTAATTTCTTCTCTTTATAGTTCTTATTAGCTGACAGCAACATGCTTATCGTTAATTGTATAAGAGGCATTCATTGTTCTTAAAATTCTTTGAGGGTTATTAATTATGAAAAAAGGTAAGGAACTATTACAGATGCTTTTGTCACATCCATCTTTAAGTTCTGAATATTAATTATGGGTTACTATTTTGTTCCTCATTTATTTTTCTATTAATGAATACTATATATATATATATATATATATATATATATATATATATATATATATATATATATATATATATATATATATATATATATATATATATATATATATATATATATATATAAAATACCTTACAAATATAACCTATAAAGTGATTAAATTTTCATGCGTACAATTAGATCTAATTTCGTATTTTGAGAAACTTTTAAGTTTTTATGATAAAACATTTTCAATAACTCGTAGTTGCCTCAAAATTCAAAAAAGTATCATTATATTTATTTCAATTTGCTTTTTCTAGGATCTATTGTCATTTTTTTTTGCACTAAATATTCAATTCAAAGAATTTCGCAACTTCCCGAAAAATTCTTGCTTTTCATAATTTAGGCATAAATTTGAAATATATTGAAATTGTCATATAAAGATCATTAAAGATCAAAATTTCTCACAGAAAATGTAACACAAACTTCAACAGGCAATAAACCTAAATTTTCAGTGGAATAATGTAGAAAATATGAAACTATATTTTTCTTAAATTATATGATTTCACACCAAATTATATTTTTTATTCACTTAATTTTTTTCATAATTAATTGTCCTGATAGCTACATCTATGTAAATTATTTTAATATTTAACATTAGATTTTGAATGATTACTTATAAAATTTATTCTATATTTTAAGTTCATATATTTAAAATGTTTTGCTTAAAAATATCTAAATATACTTTGCAATATTGACTTGGTATATCTTTTAGAACATACTTGATACACGATGGTGCTCAGAAAATATATGTTGCTGTTTTAAATAAAAAATATAAAAGCAGTTAAAAGATGTGTACATTTTACATTAGATAAAAGTATATTTTTAAATTGTGAGTAAAAATAAATTTAATTAGTTATTTCGAATATTTTTACTTATTGTTCTCACATAGATAAAATAATGTAAATTAATTATATGCACAAGAAAACAAAATAAGAAAGAAATTATTACCATATTCACATGTAAGTAAGATAAATTACTTTCTTGTGCATATGATTAATAACATTATTAATAATTATAAATTTTGTTTTAAATTTTAACTGTATTTCTTAAAAATTGTGTAAAGTAAAAAGTAATTAAATATCTATTTCAAGTCATATCATAAAAGCTGTTTAATCTTATGTATTTTTTACATTAAATAAAAGATATTCCTAATGTGTAACTAAGAAAAGGTAAATGCAACCATTTAGATACACTTTAACTTACAGTTCATATATAGTGAAAATAAAGTACACAATGCTAAAAAATACATGTGCATATGATTAATATTATTTTTTGCAACAGTATCAGAATATTTATTGCCTACTGAAACTGTATCATTAGCATGATTAGCTAGTAAATATAATGTAATTCCAAAGGCATAAAAAATACGCAGAATATCAAATTACAAACATGAAAAGGATATTATCTTCTTTTTAGAAAATTAAAAAATTTCAGTTATTAATATTATATTTTTAATTTATGTAAAAATTGTTTTGTTAGTTACAATTTGGTCAATTCATATTATGAGATAATGTAACACTGTTTAAATTGATAACATAAAATAAAAATCATGAAATTAAGTGTAAGATACTTATAAATATTTTTTTCTTTATTTACATTATATGATTTCGTAATGAATCTAATAATGAAATTTTAATTTAAAAGTTAAATTAAAATTTGATTTCTTTAACTAAAACATGCTACCCTACTTTTAAACAGTAACAAAAATAAATAAATAACCTTCTCCTTTGTATAATCAAAACCTTACTTTGGATATTTCGAAGTGAAAAATTTCTTAATATTTGAACATTTTGTTTTCTGCTTTAGTATTAAAAATATTCACAAGAAAGCTTGTCAAATGTACCGGAAAACCAAAATATTGAAATCAAATTACAATCTTATTTTATAAGCATAAATTCGATCAAATAAAGTACTATTTTTAACTTTAATAGCAATCCTTCAAATGGTACATTCGAAAAACTTGTCCGGTGGTAATAATTATGACACACTGTTATATGGTCCTTCAAGGGGAGAAAAATTAAAAATTTCAAAAAGAATTTAACTGTTAGAACCTTTTCCCTTGAGCAACGAAGCGTGTATTTAAATCGTCGTCTGAAATCCATATCAATGAATGAATTTGCATCGAAATATGTTTTTGAGCCCGATGCCATTTTCCTTTTTGAAGGAGTATTTTGTGGAAAAAATATATTTATATATTTATATCGCATCAAATTTTTCTTGTATTGTTTTGCTACGTACTTTTAAATTGAATGTTTTATTACTATTTTGATACGTTTTAATAATTTTGAGATATTTCATCATATTTAAAATTGCGTTTACAAAAGGATTGAATATTTCTATTAACTTACTTAAATTTTAAGGTTTTATTTTGTTCTCATTTTAAACATATTCGTTAAATGTTAATATATTGTTCTTCAGTATTTGTATACAAATGCATTTTCTGTTAAAACTTCACTGCCTGATAAAACTGTATACCAAACTCAAATAAAATTGACGATTCATTATGTAAATATGTTCAATTTAATGAGCTCAGAAACTATAAATTAGGTCATCTTATTCATTCTTATGCTGGTATTTCTTTATAATATCCATCATTAATTCTCTCTTCCTTCCTAAATTGCTTCCAATTTATTTTGAAATTCGGATAAAATGACTAAGAATTGGAAATTAGACAGAGAACAACTGCAAAAAGGAAATTTAATAAGTTCATAACTGAAATTTAATCTTCACAATCGAGATTATTTGACTAGCTATGCTAATATTAATGGAATTTAAAATAGAATGCACTATTGCTTACAAAAAATTTCATTGGTTATTTCAGAACAGCAAACTTAGTCCTTAGAATGAATGAAAATTTTACTTAATGAATAAAAATTGTTGTTTCAAATGTTTAATTTTAACCTATATGAAGATTATTGCATGTAATTAAGTATTTGTAAAATATCTTTGTGGCTTCAAATAAAAATGTTTAAATTTATTAATAATAACAAAAAATCAACAATAAAATTAAAGTTTAAAAATTGTTTTTTCACGAGATTAAGCAAATATATGGATTCCTAATTGATAAACGAATGATGATTATTTTCTTTAAGTCTACAAATTATTTAAGTCCATTTTTCTGTGTGAGGAAATTTTTATCATTTTATATATTGACTCTGATACCTGAAAACAAAAAAAAATTTAGAAATAAGTTTTTTAACATTAATTTTATATTGTTTTGTTTATTTATCAAAACACATAATTCATTTTAATTTATAATAAATTCCAACATTTTTATTGACTAACAAATAAAATATACTAAAAACTGCAAACTTTCTTATTAAGCAATTTAAAAAGAAAATAAAATAGCTTATCAACTAGATTTTTATTTATTAATAAATACTAGACTTTTAAATCCTTCATTAATTTCTACTCAAAAATAAGGTTATATAAATGAAAAATAAATACCTAAATCATCCAACAAAATAAAACAGTTTGCATAATTTATCATTATATAATGTGCACATTGAATAAAATATATTTTAGTATTTAAATAACCAAAAGTATTTAGTGGGCGTCGTGAAAAGAAAACATGTATTTATTATTGATAATAAAAACAATTACAGTAAAATGTCAAACTTTATAATGGTTAAGATTATTAAGGCAGTTAATGTCTTTAATTAAGTTAGTTATGTCAAAATTAAGAGTAATTAAGAGTTAATGTCGAAGACAGTTAATGTTTTTGTAGAAAATAAGCTTTACTTTATATTTGCATCTAATATTTAATTAGTATATCTAATATTAATAATAATATTTAATAATAATTTGCATCTAATATTAATGCTCTATATTTGTAAGCAAAATATATAAGAGGAATCAGCAAAAAGGATACCTGAGAATTTACAGTCTATTTTATATTTTGCTTTAAAATGTGCAAATGGAAAGAATTTATATGGAAGACTAAAATGAACCAATTTCAGCAAGTATAAGTAATAGAAAGAATCACATTTTGCAAAGAAATTCTTTTGACACTTTTTTGCATAAAAACACAGACAGATGAAGTATGATATATTACATATTTTTATAGTGAAACTGTATCTTATAAAATGAATTATATTTTTTACACATGTTAACTCATTAACATTTATTGAAATGTTACCATAACTTTCCTGAAAAAGTAATAACAAAGTGATTCAATTTTGCATGTACAAAGGTTCTTAGAAAAGAAAATGGCCCTGTAGTATATGTTCCCGTTATGTAATATGAAAAACTATTTAATAAATGCTTACAAATGATATGCAAACAAATTAATCAATAAATAAATCATATAGGCCAAAATTAAATAAGTTTTACGTGTTAAAGTTGTAAATATTAAATGTTAACAAATGAACTGCATTGTTAAACAAGGAATTGGAATAACACATAAATAAAAATTTGAAGTTATTCAGAAAATGAATACCGATCCACTACGTTGGAGAACTGATGTGCAACATAGATTTAATGTCACACAACGCAGTGTGTCGAATACTAAAAACATTTTTCAAAATAACACACAAAGGAATTAAAATATTTATTTCATATGGTCAGTATCAAAATGATTGTTTACGTAGACGTTACTTTCATTGCAATATTTGAATACTTTTAAGCTGACATGTTGGATGTGGCATGACTCATCATAAATTCTAGAACTATATCCAATTTATGAAAACGATTTTTCATACATTTTCAGCAAAAAATTTCAGTTACTTGAACCAGATTTCCAGCAATTATTTTATGCATTAATGTTGAAAGTAAGAGTAATTTATTAACTGAGAGAGATGGTTTTTTTACTTCCTTACAATAAGTATTATTTTTTTTTTAATTTTTTCCATTCTATTTAACACGTTATACAGTCTTTGAAATGGTGGTTGTACAAATGGAACAAATGCCACCGATTCTGATGAGGACATAAAAAAAGATATTATTTAAACATAATTTTGGTTTCATGCTCTCTTATTGTGTGTGAGTCATTTGCCATTAAATTTTTTTCTTATAACTTCAAATTTAATATTGATATTTGCTTTTTAATAGAAACCCATTGTTTTCAAAATAAAAATCCTGACTATATCGATTTTTAGAGAGTAAACTTTGAGCATGCAAAATGGAGTTTTTTCAGTTATGATAATGTTTCATTCAAAATAAATGATTAATTCATTTCGAAAAGGCTATATTTTCACATCTATTATTCGTACACATCCGAGATGAATTAAACAATTACAAATTCTCCAGGTTTGTATTGTGTGTTCCAGATTTCAGAACGAATCAATCATCTTTCCTTGTTGGTGAGGCAGAAATACTTGTCTAAGAGAAAGATTAATAAGTGAAGAAAACGGGAAGAAAGCAAAAAAAGTTTTTATTTCTTAAATACGCACAATTTTTTTGTATTATAACTCTACAACACACTTCCTGAAAAGAATATGTAAAAAGAACCATCATGTTAGCAAAGTATTTTGTGATAGTATCAGCTGTTAAAGGCAACTAGTTGTTACAAAAGATGGCTTCGATTATCGTCTGAACGTCTGTCATGACATTATGATAGTACCTTAAGAACATTTCTTAATTATGTATGTACTTGATGAGTTTATAGTTCTTAAATATAAATAATTCTCATGGCTTGTAATTTTAATATTTTGAACAATTCTAGTGCCATTTTTCTTATTCTTTTCTAAATAGTTAATATCCTTATAATATTGCTTTCATGTACTTTGATGAGGTATTCTCTCCAAAACAACAGTATACTTTTTAATCAAACCAAAATGAACTTTTAAATCACTGTTACCAATACTTTTAAGATCTAAAACATTTTTGCATCTTCATTTGTTGAAAATTATATAAATTTTTACAATAACGATGTCATTCATTTTAATAAAAGATCATGCGATTTTTGTAATATTTGCCAATGTGTATCATACTTGATTAAGAAAATAAAATAAAACTGTACGATCATGACTCAATATTTCAACAGATTCAAAATTACTATCGTCATTGTTTAAACCATAGTAAATTTCGATAGATGGTTCTCCTCAAAGTATATTATTATAATTAAAAAATGCATTTTCTATATGACATTAATATTCTTCCGAAGAATACATCACTGTGCAATGAAGGTTCTGAAAAAAATTTATAGTTTAAATATTATATATTGAATTGTTATATAATATATATATATATATATATATATATATATATATATATATATATATATATATATATATATATATATATATATATATATATATATATATAGTATTCAATTCAAATAACAATTCAATATATACTATTTTAAATCCTTATAAATTTTCTTTTCAGGAAACTCTTGATTGCACAGTTTAGGTGATGTATTCTTCGGAACAAAGGAATATAGGTTTATTAGAAGAATTGTTTATCAATAGAAGATAAATTTTGAGTTTCTATAGTCTATATGCCTATCTGGGGGAAAAATGCTTAATAGTTTTTTTGCTTTTCACATGCAAGATTGTGAATCAGGGCATCTAATTATGAAAAGTCCTTCTAAAAGACTTTTTTAATGTTAAAAAATACTTCAGCACAATCCACCTTTGACAATTAATTTGAACATCTATACAGTACCGAAATTCAATTTTAGACCATTGGAACTGATTATCAAAATATATGATCATGACTTATATATTGATAGATCTTGTCTATTGAAAACAAAGGTAGATTATATTTCGTTTCTGCTTTCTGCGTGCACATCTACTTAGGAAATTTTACACCTCATATCAAAAGCCTCAAACTTTCTTAGTAAATAAACTTTAGTCTGAGACATTCAAATTCAGGTTAGAAAATTTTAATTCTAAGCATAAAACATAACGTTTGCTAATTTTTTTTGAAAAAATAAGCACCTTAGTACACAATTATGAAAATATCCTGGAATCATTTTTAAAAATATCATTTGTTAAGATGTTCAAATCTGCATTAATTTAAGTAATATAGACTTGAACATCTTAATAACAATAAAAATGTGAACAAAAAGCATCTCGAGGAATACAGTGATTAAATTGCCAATAATCTTAGAAACTAAATAAAAATAATCGTAATCTTCTAAGTGAAAGAAATTCATAGTTACATTATGAAATATAAAGTTTCAAATTTTGATTGGAGAACGAAATATTAGTGTATTTTGTATTCAAATAAGTTAATTTAAAAACAAACTATCACAAAAATAATAAAACAAATGAGAGGTTAAACGTTACTCTTGGACAAAAATATTAAATAACAAATTAAAATAACTTATCTGTAAAATGTTTACTGTTCTTCACCTATACATTAAGAATTAAAGAAATATTTTACTTGACTACTTTTTAGAGAAGAAGGCTTCAGATATTTTTAAGGAGGAAAATTTCAGATATAAAAGATTTTAATTTTGTATTTTTGAATAATATTTTTGGTTATGTATTTTCAATCTAGTTTAAGAAATTTTGATTTCGAACTTGTGTTATAGAATAAAATTTTAAATTTAACATGCCTGTACATTAAAATAATAGACGATATGTTATTTTAATAAGTAAATAAAATGTATATTGGCCACTGAATTAATATATTCATGAAAATCTATGTTTTTATATTCCTTATTTTACTTCTTTTAAATAAACTTCAAAGAACGTAAGCATTTTTTATTGTAAGCAACATCATTGATTTTTAATGCAAGGTTAAAAAGTTACAAGAAATCTTATTTGCAAATCCGCGGAATTTAAATGATTTAATGATAAGATGGCTAAACAACTTTAATAACTTTCTAACGATTTGAGGAAATAAATTCATAGGAAACAACGACATAAGAGATACTATGTAAAAAAATTTCCCATTTAAAAGTATAGTCTGAAAATTTTTAAACAGAAATAAGATTCCGTACTACAAAATCTGCATGATTCTAGCTTACCCAACGTGTATTTTACATTGCTATGTATTATTTTTTATTTCTTGTTTATATGACTAAAATGCATTTAATTCAACGATTTATTATTTAACAAAACATTTCTTCTTTTTTAAGCAACGTTTGATAATTTACTGTTTAAAAAATTTTTGAAAAAATCACTCTCGTATTCAAAAGAAATACAATCTTAAAAAAATTATAAAAATAATAGTCTTATTTCGTATCCGGCTTTAAGTTTCGTATATAATATCCCTGCTCTGTTTGTATTTAAATATTTGCTTTTGTAACTAAAAACTTGTAATACATCTTCTATAATTCATTCTCAGCTTTAGTATTTGTATTCAATATTTCTCAAATATTGCATGATAAACTTTATAAGATATTTTAAATTTTCTGATCTATAAAAATATGCAATTACAATAAGTAAATTTTAAATTATTTTTACAAATAAAGAAATGAATGAATTTAAAATAATTCTTAATTGGATTTGAATACATTAGACTTAAAGGATAAAGTCGAGCACGCAATAAATGAAATCTAAATATGTTGCTTTTTTACAAAATAATTCCTATGAACTAATTCAAAAAATCAATGTCGTTATCTTATTAAACTTGAAGTTCATTACAAATTATAGAATATTGGAAGTCATATACTATACTAAGAAAAAATCTATTAATGCACCACTTCTATTTTTTAGTGGTTTTATATAATCATTTGAGAAACCCTTCCATACTTTCATTTCAAATTAAATTTAAGTCCTGGAATACAATTTGTTTAATATTAAACAAAACTCTTATTGATATTTGTTGACTTATTGAAGAAGCATAATACTGATTTTGATTTCAAGCCAACAAAAAAGCTATACTTAACAAGCATTCCAGCGCTTTCTTCGCCCAAACGGATCTCTCTTGCAGACAAGATTTAACGTTCCTCACACCTGTTTCGAGTCGATGACAAGAGAAAATGGAGCTAATAAATCGCACTTCACCAGTCCCTCCTCACATTAGCATAACTCGATAATCCCCTCCACCTCAGCGGCTGTTGCAACTGCAACCGCAAACCGTGACAATCTTCTCGAATAAATTACTCCATAATTTTCCCTCTCCAATGCTGAGTATGAACATATACTGATCGAACTTGGAATGTGCGCGACTATTAGCTTCCTGACGAATTTAAGATATCATCGATGGGTTGGTGATGGAATGTGGGGTGAAAGCATGGGCCAAGGCTGGAAGATTTAAGCTGAGAACTGTGGGAAATTCAACACTCCACCGAGGAAGATTCCTTCTCGATGGACGGACCTTACATATTGCCAATCGATCGAGGTGTAGTATTTTAAGACATGTCTCTTTATGGGAATGGGAAGTAATCTCTCCCTCTAGCCTATTCAAATATTTATGCAAAATAGATCAGTTGATGAAAATAGGCTATATGAGCATTGGATTTCGATTAAAATTAGGAAATGAGATTTTGGAAACTTTCATGTATGTTATGTGGCAAAAAACTGATTTCTCTTCTATTACAATCTCATTAAAATTGTAATTTCAGCGTGGGTTATAAGTATTGAAATTACACTATTATAAGTAAGATGAATGAGTTTTGTAGTAATTTGGGATATAATATCAAGTATTGAAAATTGTTATGATGTAAGTTAAAATAACAAATATATGAAAACATAAAAAATATAAATTTGATTGAACAATTATTTTTTCATTCATTTCTTTCATTTTGCTGTGCATGGTATTTGCTTGTGGAGAATCTTTTTTACATTTTCCAAATGCTTCATAAATTTTAATACTCTTAATAAGAGAGAACGGCATTTTAATCATGATTTTCTAAATCAAATATCAACACTATAACAGTAATGAAAATTTAAGTCCTACAAATTTAGCACGACCAAATTTTCTTAAAATTGGTTAGAATAAGTATTTTTATATAGTGTTAGAGGATTCTAAGATTTACATTTTTTCATAATGCAAAGTTAGATTCAAACTAAGGTGTAGTGTTAAAAAATAGGAATTATTTATGTCATTCAGATTTTAATATAACTAAGGAAAACAATAATAGGTATTATTGCCTTTCAATAAGGTTTATTCTTCTACAAGAGATATGCTTTTATTTAAAAACTATCATTTTATGACGTTATGTTTTGAAAATCTAAAGAGAAAGTATCTAAATTTTTCTTTAGATTTCCTAAACGTCATCTTAACTATTCGAACTATTACTAACAAAATCTTGGTTGAACACTGGTTTTGAAGTATTACTATCAAAAAATTGGATATTTTATATTTCTTACGAATTAAATTCATTGTTATATTTCAAGAAATAAAAGTATTTCCAAGAAATATGCAAGGATATTTTGTATTAATTTCTTTAATATAATAAAATGATTTATTCAGTTTTTAATCAAAGAAAATGATTGATTGTCTTAGTAAATTTCTGAAATTATTATAAAAGGAAATGCGTTATGAACTATTTAATTATCTTTAAAAATATTTGTGAGATTGTTTTAAATTTAACTTAAAATTCATGATAATATTAAGTTCGCAATTTTTATTCATTTTCAATGCAAATGTATTTCCGACATTTTTCTTATCATTAGAAAGCAAATTATCATTGATTCAATCCTCAAGGAAATATATAAAGAGAGAACAAGCAACTTTAATATTAGCTACATCATAAGAAGGATTATCAGTTAAGAGTAATTACACAACAAGTTGAATTAACGAAATATTCGGTAATTATATAAAATTTGGAAAACTCAAAGTCGGTGATGAATATTTGCAGAACCATTGTTTTTTTAATTACATATCATCAAGCCAAAAATAAATAATCCAAAAAAATTCTTCAGAAATTGAGGATAGAATAATATAACATATTAAATATAAATTTTAAAAGATTAATAATTTAAAATATTTTTAGTTTCATTTATATGCCTTTTACTATAAGTAAGTTTTTTTTTGATTTTATGAAATAAATTTCTTTATTTGAAGACATAAAATATACTATAAATATATTAAATTTCAACCAAAAGTTACATAAAAATATTTGTGTCCTAACATGAAACTATAAGATTACGTTAAGGAAAGATATTGATTTTAGGGATACTCTACAGAAAATCTAACAAAAACTTTTTTATTGCACTGCATACAAAATATATCCTGTTTTATGAATAAATTTGGTGTGTTTGTGTAAATTATCATTTTTGAACAAACACACATAATCCTAATTCTCTATAAAAATCTGTATTTGATATTGTTTCGTTTATAACAATAAAACAGGTGATGTTTTGAATTGATAGCAAATTAATCCACGAAATTATTTTTATTTCAGAATTTAAAAAATTAGACAATGGAAGTAAGTGATAGATGTTAAATTAAAAAGGCAGATTATTCAAACCGAATACATTATGAAAATATTTGTAAAATCCATTTTATCTATGTTTTCATTTAATATTACCTTCCATAAATTATTTTATATAATCTCCATTATATTAATCTAATTTCATAAAAAAACTATAATAAACTACTTTTCCGTACTTTTATCTTTTATTTACTGTCATCAATTGATAAAAGCGTAGAAAGTATATTTTTGATGAAAAAAGTACATATATAGTGAAATAAATTCAATTAACACTTTATTTATATTTGGCTTTAATTATATCCTTATATATTATTTAATTTATTTCACAAATAAGTTTTATTATCAAATTATATCGTAAGTGAATTTCATATTATAAATAAATGTTAAATGGATTTAAATTGTCTTTCTTTTTAAGTATAAATCTCATTCTCTATATCAGAAATAAAGAGAATGAGATAGAGAAAAACTATAATTAAGGTGATCCAACAATTTTAAACTATAAGAATCAGTCTCCTTTATTTATGCAGACCAACAGAGGGAATCTGAACGGTAATTCAACGTATTGAAATATTTTACAGTTTTTCAGAACTTTTATAATAATCACATGAAAAATATTTCATTTATTTTCATTTCAATAGCACAACAGCTATTGTTTTATTAAGGATATTATCCTTTTTCTCTATAACATCCCTGTATATTTGTGGAACTAGAATACTATTTCAGCAAATTGTTGAATAGTTTTAATTGTGTTATATTCAACCATGGTACTGGTTTATTTCAACAGATGATACTTTACTTACTGAATATAGTTATTCATGTAGCAATAAACAGCTCTCTCACGCTTCCTTAGCGGCCATCTGAGAAGCCATGTCTTCAAAAGTAGTCAAAAATCCCATCCAATTTGTCCGAAATGTAACTAAAAGCAGACTTCTCAGGCACAATAGTCTTTGCTGTCTAGGCTTGTCTTACGACGACATATCAGATTTACCTATGTCAGTCTATGATTTCTTGAGGGTGAATAAACTTGTAGATCTTGTCCACCAGAAGCTGTACATGGAGATTAGCAACAAAAACAACAATTATTTATTTATATGTTAAAAAGAGTATTATGTTTAATCTTACTAATGGTTGTAGCTCTCAATAGAAAATTTAACTGATTTAAGTGACTTAACTATGAAAATCATTTACTTTGTACCAATGTGGTTAAAACTCATTAATAAAGCTGGCCATATTAGTCTGCATAAGAAAAGCATGTCAGAATAAGGAAAGGGGAACTTATTTGAGATTGGTTTCCATCCGATTATTTATAAAATATAGTAACATAATATAAATTTATAAATGAAACAAGATACACGCATACCATTTCTTGATAATCCAGTACATAAAAAAGTAAACTAATAAACTGATATAGTCCTACTCCAGAAATATAGGATTTGTCCAAAGCCATCAAATTACTAGCACAGAAGAGTCGTAACTAAACAGGTCATTATTGACTTCGTTCCAGAAAATTCTCAATACGTAAATGTTAAAGAATATTTCTTAACAAGAACATGCCTCTCATCATTTTTGTAATTGACAGTTGCATTTCTTAAACAAAAACACATCAAAATGACAGAAAATCCTCCTTTTTACCTGGTCTATGTTTATGTGGTGTATTTAAAAACAATAAAGTTTTGAGCGAATCTTATAAATTACTAAGCAATATTAATACCTGGAACCAGGGGGTACGCGTACCTTCCTGGGGCTTGAGCAGCCACCAGGCGCGTTGGCAGGTGGTGGATCGCCGAATGTCCTGTAGGAATGACAGGATAGCCTTGAATATAGAATCAGAGGCCGCGAACCAGCTCCCGTAAACCCTGGTGTTATGCGATCCGTGCCAAGGGCTAATTTGGCACCACGGTATTGGTGTCTTAACGTTTCTAACGTCTCTAGTTGCCTGGCAAACTTCTAGAGTAATTTGCCTTGCCCAGTATCTCAGGCAATGCTGGGTGGACTTATATTACCTGAGCTTTTTAATTGTTATCTTGTGGCTGAAAAGACACAAGAAATAACAAACCTTTCTGCATTTGCAGGTGAAGCCTCTGAAGTAGACCTTGCTGAAAAAGAGAAGGGAACTCAGAGGCAATCTTGTAAAGGGGCAGCAATGAATCCTTCACTTGAGGTAGAAATGACCTCCAAACCATCTTCTTCTGCTGAAAGTCAGGAAACTATCCCTAGCATCACTGACTTTCTAACCAGATGGGACTGTTTTAGCAAGATCCTATCTGCTGGAAATGTCATACGCAAGAGGAAACGGCAGAGCATATCATTTATGAATGCGAGGCTCTTGCCCTCCCTAGATTAACTTCTTTAGGCATCATCTATACTAGAGAGTTACACCTAGACTCCATTAAAGGGTTATCGGACTTTATTAATAAAGTGAGTGACCCGAGCAACTGGAACTAGGAAACATTGGGTTTGGAGTTAATGGTACAAAATGCTGATAAAAGCAGAGGTGCCCAATGACATACAAACCCAATTCTAAGAAGAAGAAGAAGCAATATTAATAACATTATTTAGTAACAAGGTTTTTAATGAACTTATTAAAATGTTAAAGCAGATATTAATTAATATGTTGATAATTTAATTCAAGTTCAATGTATGCGATATTATATTTGATATAATAATATTTGCTTCTTTTATAAAAATACTATTAATTTTAAATGGAATTTAAATAATTATTATTATTTCCGATTTTTTCTTGTAAATTGACACACATAAAGTTTCTGCTTTTTAATTTGACGAGTGATAAATATTTTTGAGCATGAAAGTTGTTAATGTTTAATATTTCAATTACTAATCTGTCACTTTCGTTGAAATCTTTATAACACTTTTTCCTTATATTTCAGTTCTAAAGTAATTAAAACAATAATTATTTTATAGTACATTATTAAAAACAATCTAATACATGAAGAAAACTAAAAATACGAGAAAATAAAATTATGACATTTATATTAGGAGAGAACTTCTAAAAAATTATCCAAGAACACAATGATTATAGAAAGTAATTAATGTTGATAACTTTTGTAACCAAAAAATTTTCCCTAGCAATGACAGCATTAATTGAATAGCTCTTAAACAACAAAGCGAAAGTTCTAGACTGTTATTGACTGCCTAAATCGAATTTTCCCTTCTTCCATTTCGCGTCATCAAAATAATTTTCCCTTTTCTTCTATAAAAATCAGAAAATTTTATTAAAAGATTTGCTGGGAATCTAAATGAACATGCGAGAGAAGAAACACAAATTATTTTTAACGATATCACTTTCTCAACAACGATTAAAGGAAAATATCCACGGGTGGGAAATACAAAAGCAAAGAATAAAAAAATAAATTTTCCCTTTTTTTTATATTTCCCTTCTGAGATCTTTCTCTCTCACTGAATAAAAGTAGTAGCTTAATATCCCCATAAAAATGTTTCGACGATAATTACCTACCAAACAAAACAAATTACTCTTTTATTCACTTTTCTTGGTCTGGAAGGAGATAAGAGTTAATATTTTACGAACATTTTCCTTACAACAGTGGTGTAATGTTTGCGAACTTCGGATTAGTTTGCTATTAAAAAAATCATTAAGTTAAAATCTTAAGACTAAAAGGGAATTTTTTCTAATTTGTATTCTTAATGATAACTAGAGGCATATATATTTATATTCTTAATTCTACTTCGTGTCTGAAATGTACTTTAGATTTTATAATTACTACATATATTTAATTTGTGAATGTAAAGGCTTATAAAACCTAAATCGGAAATTTCTATGTAATTTAATATATTTGTCTTTGGAGACACTAAATTTTTTAGTATTCCCTAAAGAAAAATGTTGTAAAGGTATAATAATTAAATTAAACAAATACTAATAATTAAATTACAATAAAATATGATTTCTTAACTTCAGATTCAATTGTTTTATTTAATCATATATTTCATTTACAAATTCTAATAGAAATGGACGTTAATTGTAAAATTAACTATTTATAAAAATCTTGACAACATTTTCATGAGATATGGATCAAGCAAATGAATAATCTTTTTCCCTTTCTCTTGAATTTATGTCTTTATGAAATAAATTATATTACAAATAGCATCATTGATTTCACTTGGAGAAGTCTTGTTTGGCAATTACTGATCAGTTTAAAAGTAATTTAACACATTCAATGAAGCTTAAAGTCGATTTTATTGCTAACTAAAATTTTAGAATTGGAATATTGTTTCTTGAAGAAATAATAGATTTGAAAACTTTCTGAAAATTTTGGCATACAATATGAACCAATTCTGCATTGTATTTTAGAAGACTTAGCAAAAGTTTGGACAAAACAGGAAATTACACTAAGTAATACATACCTTCGATTTGACAATTATCGTTCTGCTGTTGCTATTAAATAAATAGATTTGGACAATCTGTGTGCAATTTTTTAAAGCATGGAGGGATTTATTTAGAATCAGCAGCTTGACATGATATATTCGATAAAACACATTCTCATCAAATATAAGAACTTGCAAATTGTTTATATCACTCAGTGTTTTTTCACATTCAGTTACCATTCACCTCTTTTAAAATGACTTATGAAATATTATGAATTTACTTAAAAAAATTTCTTTTCTTATCAAAAGTTTTGATAAAAAAATCTTATTTTCTTCTTTTATAATATAGCAGAGTTTTTTTATTATTCAAAGTAAATAACGAAACCAAAATTAATAATTCAATATATTTGTAAATCAATTTATTTTCTTTAATCTGTAGAAGTTCTTATTTAGAAATGATATAATTCTTTCACACACTTCTCCAAAGTTCTAGATGTTCTTTTGGAATTATTGGTTCATTCCAAACAAGGGAAAACGACCGATGTTTCGATGATGAATAAATGAATTCAGTGGTATGATGGTTGGCTTATGGCGCAAGGTCCAAATTTGGACATATGGTGCCAAATTATTCAGTGGGAATCTAGGAACAACTGGCAAAAAGTACAAATTTTTTAGAGGTTACTATAATGCCCTACTTTATATCCAACCTACAAGGAAAATTTCAGAAAGTTAAATTTGTAGAGAGAAATGTTGACCAAGGTTTCCTGGAGTTACTGTAGCCAAAAGAAAGCATTAATTCTCCATTCATTCTGCAAGGAATGCTGAAGATTCTCAGTTCAGTCGTACATCCTTTACATGGTCACAACAAATGAAATTTCAGCTTAATGAGATGATTTCATAACAGATTGCTGTTTGCAAACAGAGATTATTTATTTCAAATAACTCTTATTTCTACAAAAAGAAGTGTCTATTTAACATAATGCAACAATGACACATTGGAATACGAATAAATGGTAAGTTTTCTCTTTACTGAATCAGCATAACCACTGATGTTTGATACATTATCATATATTGCTGAGGTAGCCTAATTGGTTAGGGCTTTATTCTCATTATCGGAAAATCGGGAATTAGATTTCCAACTTAAGCCTAGATTCGTCATGTTCAGTAAATTAAGATGGGGTATGTTAAATAAGTCAAGGTCATAGTATCTTCCAAGTAAAATAATGGGGTAGCAGGTCAAAAGATCTTGTGCTTGGTCCCCGCTTTTAAATAACGAAGATTTCCACTCAGGTGCTTCTACCTAACTGTAAACCTAACTACTTATATAACTTCTACCTAACTACGTACCTAACAAAAATATTGCAGAATGAGTGGCATCTACTTACACAAGAAATTTCAAACGTCTGTACTTATTGTATTAAACCACATCGTGAAGCCTGTATTTTGTTAGAGAAAATATGTTTCTTTTACAAATCAATTTTAATGCCGTATCTGTAAAACACAGCTTCATACATATTAAATCTAATCATACAGATAAACAATCTTGTTAGTGTATAATAATTAATTAATGGTAATTTTTTGTATAATTTTCAGTTCAAGCCAAAATTAATTGAGACATGATCAGTAAAATTTTAAACATTTACGCTTTAACTTTTAGCTTAATAATAATACTCTGTACTCTTAACTTTAAATATTAGTGTTGAATAATATGAAATATAGATTTTGTACACTTATTAAAACGAAAACGAAATTAAATTTAAAAAAAAAGCATTTTTATTTATTAAATCATAATCAATAACTCTCACGTTTTGAACTTATGCGCACTTTCCTGTTTATATCATGAAATTTTAACTGCATATTAAAACACAATACAAATATTCCTCCCTTATTCTTGATTTTATAAAAAATAAATTTATATAAATTTATTTTTATATAAATGTCCTTTCACACATTATATATTAATTTATACAATTATTTATATAAATAATTGTATTTATTAATTTATACAATTATTTATATAAATAATTGTATAAATTAATATATAATGTGTGAAAGTTGAAAGAATCTTGAGATAACATCCGGCTGTTACTTCTTCCAACCCTCTCCGGATTCAAAAAAATCTAGAACACGATGAGAATTTGCGGTATATTTTACAGAGTGGACATCTTTCTGTAACTACAATTTCTGTTTTGACTTCCTGACCCAAATTTTACAGGATAATATTGTTCTTAGTGACTCCAGTGTCATTATGAATAACATTGTTGTCATTGGAGACATCAGTCTCGAAATTAGAGATCAGTTAATTTTTTCGACTTCTTAAGCCAGCTTGATGTGTAATTAATGAATGTTTGTGACTCCAGTCAGAGTCATTGACATACTATACATTTGATTTTGAACTAAATATCAAATTTCTTTTAGAAATTAATTATTTTTCTATTTATTTAGTTAACATAACTACGTTTACAGGTAATTAAATATATGAGTCTATTTCTGAACTGAACTTTTCTTTCCTTGTACTTTGAAACTTTTGTTTCTATATATATATTCAATTAGTAAATTTTGAAGTTATGTAAGAGAAGTATATGAATTAGGAGGAAAAAATGTGACACAAAACTTTCTACAAATATCATGCTGAATATGGCTGTTTTAAACATTAGAAATTGTAAAAAATTATACAAATATAGATTTTTTTTAAATTTATAGAGTTTAGGTATTAAAATTCCAAATTTAAATTTGACGATAAAATATTTGTAATTACTTATTGAAGAATGAATTTTGAAAAACATAAATGAAAGCAATTTGCATATTTTATTGGCCATACTATAGTTTGCAAATTTTGGAATTTTTATTAAGTTAAAAAATGCTCTTGACACATTTTGTTATGTAAATATAAATCTCTTGTATCATATATATTGAAAAGTTATGAGTTCCAATGGCTTAATTTTAAGTATGAAAACATTCATTCTATAAAAAATATATAAAGTTATTATTCATTATTTTTCATGGCGACACTTACCAATTATAATATGCAGAATTTACACAATATGGTGTTTACATTAAAAAATTTTTAAATTAATTAAAATACAAAATAAAAATAACTCATATTTAATATTCATTTTTTAAAAAAATATTAAAATGTATGTAGTCAAAATACCATCCATTACATAACTATTTTGTGTATATTTTTGGCTTTAAAAGTTATTGGAGTAGACTGATATTCAATATTTTCATTTTCTACTTCATATATAACAAAAAAGTGAAAGATGGAAAAACTATAAAGAAACGTGATGTCATTCTGTAAACGGCAATATAAAAGTGGGAAAAATGCAAATAAAATTTTAAATCCGTTCAGAGTATTGAGATTCTACAATTTCAAGTTAGTGAAATAATTACAACCAGAATCAACTTTGGAAAAGTTTTATGTTCAAAATACCGAATTCATCCTTCTTTTAAATGATTTATTAATGAGATCTGGAATTTTAACCAGGGCATGAGAGTAAAAGAAACTCAGAAAGTTTTTCATAAGCTTTTATTTGTAATCATGCTATTATGATCTTTGTATGAAGAAATCTGGGAATCATCTTTTCTCCCAGTAGTCCAATTACAAATGGTAAAGTTCCTATGCGAATAATTAAAACATACTTTTGAAGTTCTCAGCGACAAAATCTAATTTAAATTTCTGTTCAGAACTTTATTTTTCTTCTACCTATTTAAGAAAAAACCGTAAAAGAGAAACCTTTTAAAATGTCATTTTTATTTTGCTAGAAAAAAATGTTTTTAGAGAAACTAAACTAAAAAAAAAATAGTTCTTCTAATTATTTGAATATTCTGGTTTCTAAATTTGAAGAAAAAATTTTATAAACAGTTTATTAAAAAAATAAAAATTTGACCATTAGATTATCTTTTTATATGGAGAAGAAACTTCCAAAAGTTATAGAAAATTCAAAACAGCTTTCATGAAAGTATGAAATTAATGATTCTGCATTTAGTGAAGGACATAAAAATGGTTATACCTGTAAAGATATTTATATTGCTCGATCCTTTTTATGTTGACTGGCAGCCGAATGGTTAGCGCTCTTGCCTTCGGTTCAACAGTTCGTGGGTTCGAATTCCACCTTGGGCATGGATGTTTGTAGTGGTTCGGAATCCACTTTAAGCCGTAAGTCCCGGTCTAATTAGCCCTTGTGTGCAAAAAATGACCGTTGAGCGACAAACAAACCAACCAACCTTTTTATGTTGAACAATTTTTGTGTATTGCAAAGGTAGAAGCCCAGAAATTCTTTTATTGTAAACATTAAATAAATCTGTAAATTAAAGAAAGGTTAGATTGTTTATCACTCATAAATCGACATCTATAGTCGAAACCTCAAGTAGCTGAACTTAGACCAAAAATGCTACCTGTCAGTCAATATCTTGCTTAATGTTTTTAATAACGGGTTAGAGAAAAATAAAAAGTATCTAATTTATTTTAAATTAGCTCATACTTATTTGAGAATTGAAATATAAAAAATTCTTCATATTTACATCAGTTTCAAATATTTTCCATTGTAAATGCCTTTAATGTTTCACTTTTTTATAATGCTAATATACATTTGAACTTTAAGAAAACATAGTTATTTACAAATATTCAATTTTCTAATCACAATTACGAAATCTAAAATAATATTTGTATAAAATCAAAAACTCTACCAATAAACCAGCAGCACATTTTGTGCAATCTTAAAGCATAAAATTACGTAATAAAATATTTTCTCTTAAAGAAAATCCAAATCGTATGGTTCTGTTTTTGTTATTTTAGTTTCATAGTAACTTGTTTAACAAGAAATGTCAAGTTTTTGAGTTGTTTAAAATGTAAAACTCTTTTTAAAAATAGGGAAATTAGAATATTATTTGTATAAAGGGAAATTAATTCCATTTCAATGGTTGAAAATTTTAAAGAGAAGAATTCTAGCTCATGTGGCAAGTTTTTTGGTCATAAGCCATAGCTTAATCTCTCTATTGCTTTTTCAAGCATTCAATTGTTTTCTAGTGACTTAATACGCAATTTTTTTGATGAGATAATGACCGTAAAACTAAACATTCTTCCATTCATATTGCCTTTTCCATGTCAGGCAATGGCAACATAATTCATTAGACTTCGAGCAGTCCAAAAATGCTAGCATATGCTATTCATCAAGAGTAGAAATTATAAAAAAGTGCAATGCAGTTTATCAAGAGTAAATAATTACGCATGATGTATTAAAGAGTATAAGACAACATCAGAGATATTAACGACATCAATAGTGTGCAAATTTTCATAAAATAGTCATGACTTGTTTCAAAGTTAAAAATTATTCCACAAAAACACAACATAGCAAATTCGTCAGGAAGAGTGACATGATCAAGATATTCCATCTTCTGTAAATTGTGAGACTACAAAATTACTTCGGGGATAGGGAATATTTCTAAATTCATATTTACTTCAAAAGGGAATTTTCGGAAAAACAAATGATAAAATGGTTATTGCAATTTACAGCCATTTCCTGCAATGAAGTCTGTTTTTTTATTTCTTGGTGTTATTCAATAGCGAGGTATCTTTCATAATCCAATTTTTCAATTTAAATACGAATACTTTAGACAAATTAATCTAAATTTTCACAAAGAAACAATTATTTGCTATAGATGAAACAATTATTAATGATTACAGCTGATTTCCTCAAAGTAATTTTCATATCCTGAATACTTAAAATTGTAACTTAAAACCTTAATTTAAATCCATAAGGAGAATGTATGGTTTCAGGTATTGCTTCTATCAAAAACTGTCAGTAACCATCCAAATTTGTTTAATGATCTTGATTAGAGACGTATGCGAAGAATATCTAGTATCAACAAGCTGAAAAAATAATAATTATAGTAACAAATGCAATAATATTGATAGTAATAGTAATATAATTAAATTAATATAAGTACTTTAAAACTTATAACTGACATGAAATGAAACTTCATACAGAGATTTCAAATTAAATTTTGTGTATGACAGTAAAACTAGCTAAAGAGTAATTTTATTAACAACTCATCATCCATTATAGACTTTCGACTGGATTCATGAACATATGAGGTGAAATTCAAATAAGTACGAAACCGTTAGATACCACGATAGGAATTTATAAAACATACCTTACGGATAAAGTGTGACATAAACTATGTGAGACTAAGAAATCAAATTGTTAATAAAGGCACATTGCAAACTAGTAGTTTATCAATGATGGAATGACTTGTTTCTAGAGAACATGGACTGCGTTATTCTAATCTAGTCTAGTATTTCTTATATACAGGGTGATCTTTTTTAAAGTGACAGTGTTTGTATCACCCTGTAGCGCGATCTAATATAGCCGAAATGATACCAAAGTTGGTATTTTGTATAATCAAAACATGGGAAAAACGATTCCATAAAAAAATTTTTAGTACCAAAAATCGCCGATTGGGCATTTTGTAGCGCTTTACAATGTTTAAAATGTGAGATAAGAAAAATACTAACACATACAATCGTACAGTTAAATTATTAATATTCATTTACTACATTAACTTCCCCGGTGATGAATTAGACCACATTCAATGTGAGCATCGTTATCAAAAATAACACAGCATTCTGTGCACAACGTTCTCCACATATCACAAGGAATATTCCGTACTGTCTTTGCTATGTTGTCTTTTAGAATAAACAGATTTGATACTTCACCAATATAAACTTGCGATTTCAAATAACCCCAGAGCCAAAAATCGCATGGCGTGAAGTCAGAGAAACGAAGCGGCCATGCAACTGGAAAATTGCGACTTATGACTTTATGATCAGTGAAGTTTTATTCCTCGTAATATGTTACGTACGGTTGTGGAGAACGTTGTGCACAGAATGCACGGTGTTATTTCTGAGAACGGTGCTCACATTGGATGTGGTCAAATTTATCAGTTATTTTTCGGTCTAGTTTTGATTTGAGGTATGTAGCCTACTCAGCCATGTACCTCCTTTGGAATGGGATTAAACCTAATTTAATTTAACTGTACGGTTGTATGTGTTAGTATTTTTCTTTTCTCACATTTTATACATTGTAAAGGGCCACAAAATGCCGAAGCAGCGATTAATGGAGCTAAAATTTTTTTCACGGAATCCTTCCCCCCATGTTTTGATTAGTCTAAATACCAAGTGTCATTTCGGCTATTAGATCGCGCTACAGGGCTCTCCAAGCACTGTCACTTTAAAAAAGATCGTCCTGTCCAATAAATCGTACTTGACTTGAAACTGAAAGTTCAAAATTAAATTTCTATAAAGGAGAATCAAATATTTCAGTATTTGATTTTGAATTTTAGTACATTTTTCTTCACTTTTAGAACAGCAGTTTAAAAAATTAATTAGTAATATTCAAAATCAAAAAATTGTGAGCAATAATTTGTCTAATTAAAAATTTTGAGAAACAGTCAAATAACTAACAAGAATGTAGGAAATATTTATACTCATTCACTTTAAAAATCAAACAGTAGGAAAAAATAAAGCATTTTTAATTGTCAGAGGGGTATTATAAGGGAAATTAACGAATGCATGTCTTGGTTTTGAATTATGATTCAACAATTGATTCGTATTTATTAAGAAATTATTCATCAGCGTACACAAAAATAGGGCACAATTTCAAACCTAAAAATAGATAACTAGTGATTATTTTATGAATGTATACTATCCTAATTGTCTGTATTCTTAGAAACTCTGAATAATATTAAATATAATGTACCTTTTTTGTTATATATAATGTACCTTTTTTTTGCTAGTCTGAAAACTTATTTCTTGGAACAATAGTAATAATTTTTTTTTACCCAACGGCGGGCACTTGGGTGACGAACCCTATGCCACAACAAGGCCAGAAACTGCTACTCATTTTTCGTTACTCTCCGAGCACCTGTGAACCAAGTCACAGAGGCGAGTAGCGTTGCCTGCGCCATACCACCACAAACTCGTTTATAGGGTGATCCACATTCATACATCACCACAAAAGAAAGGACAGAGAAACACAGAGAGAACAGAGAAAGAAAAAAACATCCATTCCCGAACCGGGATTTGAATTCAGGACACATAGTTTAGGAGTCAGGAGCGCTAACCACTCAACCATCGGTCGACCAATAGTAATAAATAATTTTCACAAAAATAAAGTGGAAAAGTATAAAGCAAGGAAAGCCATAACATTTTCTTAGAGAATGCTGTAGGGAAATTAACGCGTTCAATGATGTAATATGTTATTAAAATCAACAAAATTTGCTATTTATTCGAAAAATAAGCTATGGAATCTTATCATTTAATGTATAAATGAGACAGGAACCTGAGGAAACAAGTGACTAACGAATCACGAAAGAAGAATATTTCCTGCCATACAATTCTAAAGTCAGTTACTATGAAGACGGAGTATTCGGAAAGCATCTCAGAAACAAAACTGGTAGAGAAAGCAGTTGCAATCACCAGAAGTACTCCTGAAACATTCTCCTAGGAGGCCAATTAGGAGCCCTAATTGTTGCATTACCTCGCGCCGGACAGAAACGCCCTTCGCCCATCCATTCGTCCACATTTCCCGTATTCGAGAAAAGCTCACACGCCTTCCCTTCCCCTCTCTCTCCCGGAACGTTTTTCCTATTTTCTTTCCTGCAGGCGGGAGAGTTCCGGGAATGGAAAACATGACACCGGCGTACCTAAATGAGACACTTAAATTCCGGATCCGGATTTGCCGGATTTTCGCATTCAATCGAAGTAGCGCCGTTAATTCGGGGAAGGCCGGAGGTGTTCGGAAGAATTAGCAATGAGCTGAATAAGCTGAGGGAAGATCCTTTCCTTCTTTTTTCCCCGTCCCTATTTCTCTTCATTCCTGCAAATGCTGATTTGCTTCGTTGACAGCATTATCAAGTGAACATTGTAGTCATTTACGTAACATGAATTGGTTGTTTACTGTGCATTTTTAAGCTTTTACTGCAGAGGCAAATATTAAAATCGTTGATTTGCTTCAAAATGTTTTGGCAATCATAAAAGTATAGAGTCTGCATTTTTGATGTATTTATTATTAGCTCAAATTTTGTCAAATTGAAATGCTATTACTCTAGTATAAATAGAATATGCTATAGTTCAATTGCTAATTTTTATTTTATTTTAGTGTAAACACAATGAAAATAAAAAATATCTGCTTTTATATATTAAATAATTTTAGTGCACATGGAAGGCTAAAAAATTAATTTAATGATCATTAAGCTAATTTATTCTATGTTTGAAATTAAGTTTTTTAATACCAATTTATAATAAATGTACAGTACAATATTTTAAGAAATTGGAATTATATACTTTCTTGTCGCATATTATACAAAACTTCATAACTTAATATATTATTTTTTATACATTATTAAAATTAATAAGATACATTCAGTGATATACCTTTTTATAAAATAAAAAGAATTTAGTATTATATTTTATTTTAAAAATTCTATGAATTTACTATATTATTACATTATTAAATTTACTAATTTATTACATTATTTTGTATATAATATGAATAATTACCTATCTTTTACACCCACAGTACGCCTCACTCTTTAATCCTTCTTCCTTTGTAGTTCTGAAAGGAGAAAATTCCAGTAGCCAGGCTATGGAAAAAAGGAATATTGACTTTGTATAGTACTATAGATATTACTCTGTATTGTATTTTTATTACTAATCAAATAAGTTACTATACTAGATTCAAGTTTAGTAGAACTATTTATTAAAACATAATAGATTAATTTTTTTAATCGACAAAAATCGTAACAACACATGTTAATTTTATTAAGAATCCACAAACAATACTCTGGTTCATTAAATCTGCCAAGTAAAATAAAATTCTGTAATAAATAATATTATTTGAATTGCCATTTTTTTTTGATACCGTCAAAATTTTATGAATAAGCAATCGCTAAATTAAATTTTAAAAAAGTTCGTATTAATATTTAACATTTAAGTCAAAAGAATTTTTTTTTTTTGCTAAAAAGTAATATTTTCCTATAACATCATGAAATTAAATAAAATGCTGTTCAAAATCTGTGAGCATTGATATAGGCTTTGATATAGGTACCAGAATTTAGCACCAGAAATTACTAAGAAACTAAACAAAAATAATTAATTTCGATTTCATAATTAAAAATTCGGAGAGTTTCCTGTTTCAGTAACTAACAATTTCTCTTAATTTAATCTGCAGGCTAAATAAATGTGTTAAAATAAGATACATATAAGAAATATGTAAAATCTGTGAATTGTAGTAATCATATTTTGATAGTAATAGTAACCAAATAAATTATTAACCAGTAATACAACTCTATCTTTAAATGAACGTTGAAACAAACCTACGTATATTGCTTTGAGATATGAATATTTGTATTTTTCCTTTATATTTACCTTAGAAGTTTGACTATTTAAGAAATAATTTTACATTAAGAAGGCTTCTGTAGCATCTATGGTAATTAATGTCTTTGAAGTTTATGCTGCAACTTTTTGTTAATGTAGTAGTTTCGTTGGATCATAGCATATATAGGAGGATTCAATATTTATAATCAATGTTGATGCTTCTATGAATAAAAAGGTGCTTAGAAGTATAATTTGAAATTGATGATGTATAAATGGAAATATAAAATAATTTCATCCCTACATTCATTTGGCGATTGTTATTTATCATAATTAAGTGAAATACCCTTCATTGAATTATGAATTCTTCAAAATGTTTTGCTTTTGAAATGAACTAATTTACTGTAAGTAATTAAAAATCACTGAGAGTCATATTCTTTTTTAATCTATGAATCGGATAAATACTCATTAAAAATTAACTATATCACATTTGAACAACTATTATGCAACTGAAATACGTCAAATATCAGAAGTAGATGAAAATTTAATATGTACTTCTTCTTCTTCTTAGAATTGGGTTTGTATGTATTGGGCACCTCTGCTTTTATCAGCAATTTGTACCATTAACTCCAAACCCAATGTTTCCTAGTTCCAGTTGCTCGGGTGAACCACTTTATTAATAAAGTCCGATAACCCTTTAATGGAGTCTAGATGTAACTCTCTAATATGGATGATGCCTAAAGAAGTTAATCTAGGGAGGGCAAGAGCCTCACATACGTAAATGATATGCTCTGCCGTTTCCTCTTGTGTATGACATTTCCAGCAGATAGGGTCTTGCTGAAACAGTCCCATCTGGTCAGAAAGTCGGTCATGCTGGGGATAGCTTCCTGATTTTTACCAGAAGAAGATAGTTTGGAGGTCATTTCTACCTCAAGTGAAGGATTCATTGCTGCCCCTTTACAAGATTGCCTCTGAGTTCCCTTGTATTTTTCAGCAAGATATACTTCAGAGGCTTCACCTGCAAACGCAGAAAGGTTTGTTACTTCTTGTGTCTTTGCAGCCACAAGATAACAATTAAAAAGCTCAGGTAATATAAGTCCACCCAGCATTGCCTGAGTTACTGGGCAAGGCAAATTACTCTAGAAGTTCGCCAGGCAACTAGAGGCTCCGTTAAGACACCACAATACCGCGGTGCCAATTAGACCTAGGCACGGATTGCATAACATCAGGGTTTACGGGAGCTGGTTCGTGGCCTCTGATTCTATATTCAAGGCTATCCTGTCATTCCTACAGAACATTCGGCGATCCATCACCTGCCGACGCGCCTGGTGGCTGCTCAAGCCCCAGGAAGGTACACGTACCCCCTGGTTCTAGGTAATATGTACTTACACACATATTGAATATCTCAATACAGTGTGCTTACATTCAATTACATTTATTTTCTGAAAAATTCACTTCATCTTATTTGAATCATGTTAAAATAAAACCAATTATATGCATAGATTGGCACAGATGGCGTATAATTCATGGTTTAAAGTTCTGTTTTTTTTTTTGGCGATGAATAAATGTTGCCAATATGACGTATTGTGACGTGCGAAATGACGTAAATACTAGGGGGTTACCAAAATATAATTTACTGCATGATTTTTATAGGTCTCCATCTCCATTTTTATAGGTCTAATAGAAACCAAATTTCTAGATATACAAGAAAATCCGCCAAAAAATTGCCAAACTCAGAATTTGTCATCCTGGATCATACAGCACCTGTGCCCATAAATTATTTCATATTTCATGAGAATATACCATTAATCAAGCTCACCCATTACATTAAATTGTGGGGAAAATGCCTCTACAAATTGATAAAAAAATGATAATATATTTAGCTAATAGTTTTCCTTTTCTGCCCGATCATTTCACAAGATAGTTTTAAAATCTAAATCATCTACAAGGAACATTCAACCAAATATTGTTTAATTATATTATATACTCTATAATATAATTAAACAATATTTGGATCTAGCATTGTATTTTTGATCCTACAGAAAATTTTTAATCATAACCATAACTCAAACTGTAAACTAATAATCAAATTATATAATTTTTTATATAATTTTAAATTATATAATAATGAAAAGAATTTAATCAAGTTAAATACTGATAAATTATAACAAATATTCACAAAACACCATAAGCACATACATCATATTTAACACGAAGGAATTTTAAAGTTATGTTTTGAGACACATCACACACACAAATATCAATTATTCTCATTATCATAGAGTGCTCACAATACGAAGCGGTACCGAAACTGTGATGTCGTTATAGAGTCAGTTGCAGCCAATCGTACTTGCACAACAATACCACAAGAGTTTCAGAAAGATTAATGTTATTAATGGGAAAGATACTACTATTTATACGAAATATTTTTCCTGTACCTTTAAAAGAACATATGAGCATAAATTTGGTAGATAATAAAATTAATGAATTTCATTGAAAAATTATAAATAAAGTGAAACTTCAGAGACACACAGAAATACTAATAATAGAAAGAAAGCGGAATCAAAGCAACTCTGTTCCTTTTAAAACAATAGTAAAAGTTTACTTACCTATACCCCTTGATTTTTTGGGAGATTTTTTAACGCCAAGATTGGCGCCAAAAATTTAACAAAATGCCAACCCTAAAATTATGTTTGTTAAACCACTGAAAATACAAGTGTTACCAGAAATTAAATTTTATCCCAATATTTATCATCAAATTTTTCACCGAACCTAGGGTTACCGGTATCTACAAAGAACCCAAAAATAAATATTTTTTTGAAAATAATAAATAACAATAGTACAGTTATGTATAGTAATAGTTATGTATTAATCTCCAAATACCTAAGAAATTTCAACAAAAAAAACGCTTAAATATTCGCCATTGATAGCTTACATTTACTTTAACAATTACATTTGATTTTTAATTAGTATCACTCTTTTAAATAATGAAAGATAAACTAATATATACTTAAAGGAATATCTATGGGCAGGGTTATAAATCACTAGAAAATTCAAAAATAAATTTAACTTAAAAAGCGGATGCCTATAAAAATCAACCTCAAATAATTAAAATTATTATCGTTAAATATTTTGCTTCTATTAATTTAAAAACTAAATATTTTATCTATTAAATTTCGCTTATATCGTTAACTGTATAACTTAAAATATCCTGTTTTAATAATTTCTAAAATTAGTTTTTTTTCTTAGTAAAAACATTATAATGTGGATTGTTCAAATTAAATTACTTCTTAAATTATTTATATATTAAATTATTTATATTTCATTTATTTTATTATTAATTTTAATTAATCTAAGAGTATTTGATATCATTATCATTATTTATACGTTTTAATTTATTTAATCTAAATTATTATTTATTACTATTAATTTAATTTTTCAAAAATAAAAGAATTCCTTGAAATCATATTTTATTTGCAAAGAAAGGTTTTAGCAAAAGTTTAATTTAATATCATTCCTGTAATTAGTTAAAAAGAAAATTTTCTCAAAGGAAATTTTCCATTCTGTGTATATTAATAATGATGATTAGAACACAAAAGATAAAAATAAGACGAATTATTTCCCTTATTTATTAAATGATTTTGAGGATTTTTATCAATAATTGATATGAAAACAAATCAATTGGTTTGTCATTCAACTAACTTGGTTTTTTTACTTCAATTCTACTGGGGATTCCAAAAAACATATTTTATCAAGTTCCTGTGCTTAAATTTCAACATTTCATAGTATTCAACTGTACTGATAATAGAAAAGTATTTAAACATAAAACACTTAAGAAAATTCATATTGAAAGCAGACATCATTATGACAATTGCATATAAGTCACTAGATACGTATATTAATTCACTTTTGTTGAATGAGAGTTAGATGAAAGAAAAACATTAGTGATAAGGAAACGGTTAACGGAGTTTCCAAAAACAATGGAACAACTAAGTTAATTTTTTTTAATTTTTACTCTTTAATTGAGTACATTCCTTTCGGTATAAAATACAGTGAAGGATAAGGAATAATTACATTTTTTTGTAAAATATAATCCTGGAATTATAGAAAATTATTTCAATAAAAGTATAGTCAACATTTTTATTCACAACTTTTCATTTATTTTTTAAAAACCGCTATTTTATAATGTTATTTCCTAATCAATTTCTGCATTTTTCTCTAATAAATGTCATCTAATATTTTTTATTTTCTATAAAGGAAAAAATGAGCAACTTCTTTTACAGAATTAATGAAAGAGATAAGAATGTAATTTGAAACGTTTCCATACTTAATGTGCTCAAAATAAAATGTTCATATACTCGTATGTATCCAATTGAAAATAATTTGTGTATTAGTATTAGTCGATAAGATAGTAGCAAAACATTGAGTAAGTATATAGTATTTAGTGAGACAAGAAATGCCAAATTCGGAAAATTACCATAATAGTTTGAAAAAATTATTCATGTTTTCAGAGGGAGATTCATGATTAATGGTTTCAGAAAAAGAATCATAATAATTTTATGCTTTAAATTGTAGAAGAATGCTTTGAAAATGATTTATTATTTTCTTTACTACTTTCATATTTATTTGGTAATATTCCTCTAGAAAGCTCACCGTGCTCTAAAAGTGGAATCGCTATCTTTGGACATCTTTCTGAAATTGAATAGCAGAAGATGGTTCTTGCGTTATTGCTTTCTGCGTACGCATCAGTTAAGACGGAGTTTAGTTGTTTCTCTCCTTTGTGGTAAGTGAATAATAACCAATATCATTGAAAGATTCGGAACAGAAGGCAACACGCTGTACTTAGCAGAAGTTTAACAAAAGATTTTAGCTGATACGTTATCCAAAATATATTTTCTCAGAAACATATGCTGATGGAAAGAATTTATTCGTAATCAAAAGATTCCTCTTATTAAAAATATAAAAAAATTAATAAACAATCATTGTTTATGATTCGTTTGTCTTAGTTATAGTCTTATGTAAAAATAAATAAAAATAATATTAATTAAAATTTACTTTTAAATTAAGTATTTTTGCACTATTTTATGCAAATGAAATTTTTCCAATACTTTTGAAGATAATATTAATTTTGATGCATTTTTAGGAATCACAAAAGTTCTATATTCTCATAGTTGCTCACGAAGTTTAAATTATCTTCTAATATTTAAGTTTATATATAATTTTCTAGAAAATAAATCAATGTTAAAAGTGAAACGTTTAGATAATTTAGCATTGATAATTCGTGGATTTAAGGTTTAAATTTCTTGTTAAAAAGGAATCATGCATGGGAATTTTCTTGAATATTTATTGATTTGTTAGAAAGAAAGTTTTTAATTTAATAATTCACATTAATTAATATGTATTTTTCACAAATTAAAATTAATTGAAATATCTCTTTTATTTTAATCCAATAAATTATTTTGATGTAAGACAAGTAGAATTTGACCGTTATTATATTCAAAGTAATCAAAGATAAAAGAAAAGTTACTCATTGTTCTGCACAACGGAGTCAATTGGATTTGATTACTCCTTTGTGCAGAATCCTTATGCGTTAACGGAGATTGTAAAACCATTAAACAAGACATATTCTTCAATAGTATAGTTGGTGTTAAAAAATAAGTCTTATTTAAGTATTGAGTTATTTATTATTAGATATGTCAATACTTACGAAAATTAAGAATTTAAAAAAGCTTTTGGGGAACAAGAAGACAAGTTTTTTACTGGTTTTCTTATTCCCTAAAAAGCTTTCTTAAATTCTTAATGCCATTCAATCAAAATGTAGTATAGTTACTACAAATTGGCATCAAAGGTTAAAAATATTTATAATCAGCTGCAATAGTTTCAATCAAATATTTTATATCAGCTACGAATAATATATTCAAATTAAAAAATACAATATAGATAGAAAAAATAGTAAAATTTCGAAAATCATTTTTATAAAATTAATTATTCATTAGAAATTATAATTGTGAAAAAAGCTTTTATAACTTTTTCTTCCAAGAAATTCTAAAATCTAACTTATTTTCCTTCTTTATTCTGTAAATTATTAATAATATCTCATTTTTATTTCCATTTCTACAAAAAAATAAATTGTTTTCAAATTCCAGATTTCCTATTCTTAATACAATAACTTAATAAATAATTCTACTTTTATCAAAAAATAATTGCAAATGTAAGCAGTAGTAAACCAAAAATTCATAAAAAAAACTGCTGAGCATTAAATGACATTAATTTTTATACTAATACAAAGGCGAGTAAAATAGGTTTTAACTTTCTTTACAAATATAAACAATTTGTACCTAATATTTTTATGATATGATATACGAACACATTTTTTCTATATCATAATGTTTTCAACTAAATTTGCATTGTTTTTAATTTTAAAAAATTAAAATAAGTATATTAATCAAATCTTATTTGAAATAGTTTACATAAGCATTTGTCTTTGTTTAAGCTTCTATTCTTTTAATTCATTGTTAAAAAATTTTGTAACATTGTTAACAATTTTGTAATACATTTTAAATTTTGTAACCTGAACCTAAAAATGGCAAAAATAGCATACCAAGTTATTGAAATCTGAGATAAAATATAATTACTTAAATAACTGTTAACAATACATTTCTTAAAAGTAATATTATTTGGATGTGTCAGTAAAGGATTAAATTTTTCATGTATTAAGAACAGAATTCGCTGGCAAATTGTTTGAATGTGTAATTTATTCAAACAGCAATAAAGCTAACTACGAATTCTAAATTTGAAAAGCACAACAGTTTGAATGGTGAGCTAATTCCAAGTGCGAATATTCTAATATATAAATTAAGCAGATGTAATTACTTGTTGCATATTTAAATTAATACTCAATCCCTGAAATTAATTATTCTGACTCAACATTCGTGTGCCGTTGCAGAACTCAACATTGTTCCCCAGTCACTGTTCTTCCCTTCTCTGACCAGATGC